>CAJGYO010000002.1:83138290-83654930 GCA_904845875.1 Miscanthus lutarioriparius
GCCAAAGCTATCAACACGGCTTGCTATTGTAGCAACTGTCTTTATTGTCATCCATTGAAAGAGAAGACACCATATGAGCTCTTGAATGGTAGAAAGCCCAACATTGCATATTTTTGGGTCTTTGGTTGCAAATGCTATATCTTAAAGAAAGGCACTAGATTGGGCAAGTTTGACAAGAAATATGATGAAGGATTCCTACTTGGTTATTCCACTACAAGCAAAGCATATATAGTTTGGAATTTGGATAGTGCTACTCTTGAGGAAGTTCATGATGTTGAATTTAATGAAACCAAGGGTTCACAAGTAGAGAATGAGAACTTGGAATATGTTAGAGGCATTCAACTTTCAAATGCCATGAAGAATATGGATATTGGTGAATTGAGGCCTAGGCAAGTGAATGATGATGAAGATGATCAAGTACAAGTGCTTTCTAACTCAAATGTGCAAGATGATACAAATCAAGTTAGTACAAGTGGCTCTCATGACAATGAACAAGATCAAGTGGCTAGTACATCATCTCAACCCAATGATCAAGTAAATACAAGCAACCAAGTTCCAGTGCTTCAACCAACAAATATTGCAAGGGATCATCTATTGGACACTATTATTGGTGATATTTCTAGAGGTGTACAAACAAGATCAAGATTGGCTTCATTTTGTGAGCATTTCTCATTTGTGTCATCCATTGAACCAAAGAAGATAGATGAAGCATTGAAGGATGTTGATTGGGTGAATGCTATGCATGAAGAATTGAATAACTTCACAAGAAATCAAGTATGGGAATTGGTAGAGAGACCAAAGGGACACAATGTGATTGGAACCAAATGGGTCTTTAGAAACAAGCAAGATCAAGATGGGATAGTAGTAAGGAACAAAGCAAGATTGGTAGCACAAGGCTATACACAAGTTGAAGGTCTTGACTTTGGAGAAACATATGCCACGGTTGCTAGATTGGAAGCAATTAGGATCTTGCTAGCCTATGCTTGTGCCCACAACATCAAGCTCTATCAAATGGATGTTAAGAGTGCATTTCTCAATGGTTACATCAATGAAGAAGTATATGTTGAGCAACCTCCTGGTTTTTAAGATGACAAGAAGCCTGACCATGTGTACAAGTTGAAGAAGGCATTGTATGGCTTGAAGCAAGCACCTAGAGCATGGTATGAGAGATTGAGGGACTTCCTACTCTCTAAAGGGTTCTTGATGGGCAAGGTTGACACCACTCTTTTCATCAAGAAGATTGGAAAAGATTTATTTGTGTTGCAAATCTATGTTGGTGACATCATATTTGGATCAACCAATCAAAACTTTTGTGATGAGTTTGGAAAGATGATGGCTAATGAGTTTGAGATGTCCATGATTGCAGAGTTAAGTTACTTCCTTGGTCTTCAAATCAAACAATTGAAGAATGGTACTTTTGTGAGTCAAGGCAAGTATATCAAGGACATGATCAAGAAGTTTGGCATGAGTGATAGTAAAGCCATTAGCACACCAATGGGAACAAATGGCAACTTGGATAGTGATGCAAGTTGTAATATGGTGGATCAAAAATTGTATCGGTCTATGATTGGAAGCCTGCTCTATGTGACCACATCAAGGCCGGATGTCATGTTTAGTGTATGTATGTGTGTAAGATTTCAATCCTCACCAAGAGAAAGTCATTTGAAGGTTATAAAGAGAATATTGAGGTACTTGAAGCATACACAAAATGTTGGTTTGTGGTATCCCAAAGGAGCAAAGTTTGAGCTAGTTGATTACTCCAACTCGGATTATGCGGGATGCAAGGTTGAAAGGAAGAGCACATCGGGCACATGTCAATTGTTGGGAAGATCACTTGTTTCATGGTCATCAAAGAAGCAAAATAGTGTTGCATTATCAACCACCGAAGCCAAATACATATCCGTCGGTAGTTGTTGTGTACAAATACTTTGGATGAAGGCCACATTGAATGACTTAGGAATCAAGTTCAAACAAGTGCCATTGCTATGTGACAATGAGAGTGCAATCAAGTTGACCAACAATCCGGTTCAACATGTAAGAACAAAGCACATTGATGTCCGCCACCATTTCATAAGAGATCACCAACAAAAAGGGGACATTTGCATTGAGAGTATAGGCACCGAAGATCAACTTGCCGATATATTCACCAAGCCATTGGATGAGAAAAGGTTTTGCAAGCTAAGGAATGAGTTGAACATATTGGATTTCTCAAATATGTGTTGATGCACCCCCCCACTTATATGACATGCCTCTCCTTCGAGCAATCCAAGGTAAAAGTTGATTGGCATGGCATACATCCTTGCTAAGGACATGTTTAGTGCATCTAGACATCTTTCACATTTAATAGGCTCATTCATGAAAATCAAATGAATTTGATGATGGTATGGTACCACTATTGCTTCTATGCTTATTTTGATCTAGTGGTAGCATATGACATGTTTGTGGGCTTGTAAACCTAGTGTTTGATCTAGAAAATGAGCTCTAAGTGTTTAACTCAACATGGTATAAGATAACCCTTATTTGGAGGTGTGAAGAAGCTTGTCCTTAGATCAAACCGAGTTAAATATCTTTGGTAAATGATTTAGATTGGACCAAATTTGGAAATATGATCCTCACCCCATTGATTGACATTGATAATCTCAACCTATCTACTTTTTAAACCTTTGTGGTCATTGATGACAAAGGGGGAGAAATAGTGCACAAAGATAGTGAAAAGACAACAAAGGGGAGAGAAATAAAGATATAAGTGATAGGGGGAGAACTTGACATAAGTGGGGAAATATGACAAAGGAAAGGGATTAATTAAAATTTTGAGGACACAAGTAGGGGGAGCAAGCTCATGAACTTGTATGGTGCATTTGAATGTGCATTTCATATGTTTGCTTGCATGGCACAAGTTTTAAATTTCAATATTCATGCTTGTGTGGTGTATGCTAGTTATAGGTTTGAATGATGAAATAAAAATCTAGCATGCATAGGTTATCTAGTGATTTCATTTCCAAGTGTTTCCAAGTGGTATAGAGCTAACCATGACGCTAAGGATGGTATATTGGTGCAGTCCGATTGGTATCACGCTTCAAAGGTCCATCTTTTATACCTTAGCATCATTTGGTAGACATTGTCTCCTATATTTCCTATCTAAACATATATGCAAGCTTCAATCCAAACTCTTAGCACATATGTAGGGGGAGCAATTGCTACCGTATGGAGTTCATGAAACTTGTCCATATCCTTTTACATATAGTAAATATGCTTGGACAAGCAACATGGATTCAATTGAATTTCAATTTATATCTTTGTGAAAGGGTTGTCATTAATTACCAAAAAGGGGGAGATTGAAAGCTCTAGTTTGTTTTGGTGAACTGATGAAACCCTAAGTGCTAACCTAGTTTATCAAGTGATCATGAGATAGGTAGCACATTCCAAGTGATGAAGCAAATGAAGACCATGACATGATGATGGTGATGCCATGGTGATGATCAAGCGCTTAGACTTGAAAAGAAGAAAGAGGAAAACAAAAGGCTCAAGGCAAAGGTATAAGTAGTAGGAGCCATTTTGTTTTGGTGATCGAGACACTTAGTGAGTGTGATCACATTTAGGATCGATAGACGTACTATTAAGAGGGGTGAAACTCATATCAAAATATGGTTAGCAAAGTGCCACTAGATGCTCTTACTCATTGCATATGCATTTAGGATCTAGTGGAGTGCTAACACCCTTGAAATTGTTTGTGAAAATATGCTAACACATGTGCACAAGGTGCTACACTTGGTGGTTGGCACATTTGAGCAAGGGTGAAGAAGATAGAGTTGAAAGGGAGTTAGTCACGCTAGTCACGCAGTGACCGGACGCTAAGGTCCTGCGTCCGGTCAATGAAAGAAGTAAAGATTCTGGCATCGGTCATCGACCGAACACTGGGTCACAAAGTGACCGGACGCTGATGTGGAGCATTCGGTCCTGCTGTCGTGGCAACACATAGTGAAGAAGGTGACTGATCGAACACTGGGTGAGTCCAGTCAAGGGTGACCGGACACGTCCGATCATGAAAAGTCATGTCTGGATGCTTACTGGAAACGACCGGACGCTGAGGTCCAGTGTCCAGTCACTTCACAGCAGCGCGTACGGTCATCACTTGACCGTTGGGATCGGGCATTTAGTATTTAAAGAAAGGAGACACGTGGCATGCATCGTGCGACTGAACGCTGAGGTCTAGCGTCCGGTCAATCTGACCGGCGCGTCCAGTCACCCCGTGTTCAGTGCAGTGAGGAGCCCAACGGCTCTATTCGTGGGGACTCTCTATTTAAGCCCCATGACCGGCTCAAGCTCACTCTCTTGGCCATTTGCATTGACATAACAACCTTGTGAGCTTAGCCAAAGGCCTCCCACTCATCTCCATCATTGATTCATCATCTTTGTGAGATTGGGAGAGAATCCAAGTGCATTGCTTGAGTGTTTGCATCTAGAGGTACTTGGTGTTCATGTTTCGCTGCGGGATTCGCTTGTTACTTTTGGTGGTTGCCGCCACCTAGATGGCTTGGAGCAGCGAGGATCATCAAGCGGAGGTTGGTGATTGTCTTCGGCTCCGATCGTGGTGATTGTGAGGGGTTCTTGACCTTTCCCCGACAGAGAGCCAAAAGGTACTCTAGTGAATTGCTTGTGGCTTGTGTGATCCTCATCTTGTGTTGGTTGTGCGGCACCCTATTGAGGGTTTGGCGTGTGATGCCAATTAGCGCGTGAACCTCCAAGTGAGTGAATCGCCACAACGAGGACTAGCTTGCCGGCAAGCAAGTGAACCTCGGTAAAAAATCATTGTGTCATCATTTGATTCTGGGGTGATTGGTCTTCATTGATATTGATTCTTGTGATTGATTGGTTCACTCCTCGACTCGACAGTATAACCATCTTGCTCACTCTCTTTACATTACCAGAAACTAGTTATCAAGCTCTTTAGTGTAGCTAGTTATGAGAGCTTGTTAGTTTGGTTAGTGTGGTTCTTTAGTTAGTCTTTGAGAGCACACTTAGTGTAGTGACATAGTTATTGTGTGGATAGAAACTACATAAACTAGAATTATGGTAGGTGGCTTGCATTTTTAGTAGGCTAGCGCAACACTTGCTTCGCCTCATAATTGTCTAACCGGTTTGTTAAGTGTTGTTGTAGAAATTTTTAATAGGCTATTCAACCCCCTCTAGCCAGTAGGACCTTTCAGTATGTTCTTTATATTCATATAGGCCGATCAACTGATTAATAATTAACTATGAATCTCCAAATACTTTAATTGCCTCGGCCTATACTTCATGAAGAAGTTGAAGCCCCTTAAGAATAGCTTCATATTCTTCTTGGTTGTTGGTAATCATTGACTCAGTTGGAAAAGCAAACTCAAAACTTGCCCCCCCGAGGTGAAATAATAACAATTCCAATGCCACCACCTTGCTTACATGATGACCCATCAAAGAACAACGCCCAAGGTACCGGTTCTACATAGCCAATACTCAGCTTATGATGTTGGGTGACAAAATTAGCTATTACTTGCCGTTTGACTGCTTTAGCTGATTAGTACCTCAAGTCAAATTCCGACAATGCAAGAATCCACTTCCCCATTCTTCCATTCAATATTGGCATTGATAGCATGTGCTTGATCACATCAGCCTTGGAAATAACTATACACTCAGCCGATAATAAATAATGCCGCAACTTAGTGCAAGAGAAATATAAGCACAAGCATAACTTTTCGATGGGAGAATATCTTGTTTCTGGGTCCAAAAGCCTTCTACTTAGATAGAAAACAACTCGTTCTTTTCTTTCAAACTTTTGCATCAAGGCCGATCCAATTGTTTGGTCATCGCCGATACATACAACTTAAAAGGCTTACCTTGCTGAGGAGGGACCAGCACATGTGGACATTTCATATATTCTTTTATCTCCTCAAACGCCTTTTGTTGTACATCACCCCACTTAAATTCTTGATTATTCTTCAACCTCAACAAGGGAGAAAATGACAGATCTCTTTCCGACAAATTTGAAATAAACCTCCTGATAAAATTAATCTTACCAAGCAAAGATTGTAACTCTATTTTAGTAGTCAGGGGGCACTGCCTCATCAATTGCTTTCATACTTTTTTGACCAATTTTGATTCCTCTCTCGTGGACCAAGAAACCCTAAAATTGTCCAGCTAGTACTCCAAAGGCACACTTATTAGGATTCATCTTTAGACCATGTTTTCTTGTGCACTCCAAAGTCTCCAACAAATTAGCTAGATGTTCCTTGTACCCCTTGGATTTTACCATTACATCATCAATGTAGATTTCAACAATCCTGCTGATTAACTTATGAAAAATATAATTCATTGCCCTCTGATAAGTTGGACCGGCATTCTTCAAACTAATGGTCATCACAACCCATTCAAATAAACCGACTGCGCCAGGGCATCTAAAAGCTGTTTTTGCTATGTCTTTCTCAGCCATAAAAAATTGGTTATATCCTGCATTGCTGTCCATGAAACTAATAACCTTGTGCTCAGCTGCTGCATCTACCAACATATTGGCTATCAGCATCGGATAACCATCCATGGGTGTAGCTTTGTTCAGATCTCTAAAATTGATGCAAACTCTTAACTTCCTATTTTTCTTATACACAGGAACAACATTCGATATCCATTCTGCATATTGGCATGGTCGGATAAATTTCGCTTCTAGCAACCTTTCAGTCTCCTTTTTGATATCATCAAGAACATTTGGGTTGAATCTCCTCGGAGCTTGTTTAAACGGCCGATATCCAAGTTTGATTGGCAACCAATGCTCAACAATCGATCGGTCTAGACCAGGCATCTCATAGTATTCCCAAGCAAAACAATCTTTAAATTCCTTTAATAAATCCACTAACTCTTGCTTATACTCAGGATCCAACTTGGCACTTACATACATCGGCCTAGGCCTATCCCAGAATCAATATCTATCTCTTCTAATTCATTGGCCGATGTAAAGCCATGTCCTAGTTTACCATCCGTATCATCTATTGGATTATCCATTAAAACAAACTTTCAGAGCCGATTGCTTGGATCGGCTATTGGCTTTCATCACTGATCTTAATGAAACCTCCTTCCCATAGCTTGCTAGAAAAACACTCGAAGTCTTCTAGCTCCCAATATACTAGATCAGTTGTTGCGATACTCACAGATTCATCAGCACGAACCAGGTCAACATCATCTCCATGCCATTGAATCAAACATTGATGCATGGTTGATGGTACACAACAATTTGCATGAATCCAATCATGACTAAGGAGTAGACTATATGAACCTTTTCCATCAATAATGAAGAATGTGGTGAGCAAAGTTTTACTTTCGATTGTCAATTCAACGTTCATTGCCCCCTGGTCTTAGATGCATTACCTCCAAAATCCTTAAGCATCATATCAGTTTCAATCAAAACTCCTGGCCCCTTGCCAAGTTTGCAAAAAGTGGTATAAGGCACAAGATTGATAGAAGCATCTCCATCCACCAACATCTTGCTCATCGGCTTTCCATCAACAAAACCTTTTACATATAAAGCCTTTAAGTGCCGATGCTTGATTGGCTTATCGAATATAGCCTGCTGTATCACTATCAACTTGGCAACTATTTCCTCATACTCTGATTCATCAAAATCCAAATAGACTTCTTGGTCTACTGGAGCTCTAAATTCCGATGGCAATAGAAAAGCCATTTGAATATTAACCGATGGTTGACCCTTATCGGCTGTTTGTTTAGCACGCCACACTTGAGGTCAACCAGACACCTGAGCCTGTTCTAGCTCTCTGTTCCTTAGATGTTGCACCCTTCTTTTCTAGCTTCTTGTCAAACCTCCAGGACACCATTGCCCTTCCTACCAAACATATTCTTTTTTAGTATCTTCTTCTTCATAATCAGCCCAATTTTGATCAACAACTCGCTTTCATAGCCGATCATGAACACTTCTATTTTTAAGCGCCGATCCATATTATTATGATGATACTCATCTCGAGCATGGATAGACTGGCGGTTGGCTTGAGACTGCCTAAACTCCCAATATTGCTCGCTGCACTCTGGGCAATTATTTCTAGTAGGCAATTTCAAACCTTCATTCCAACAATGTCTGAAGAAAGGACAATTCTAATGTGTTTTAGCTTGTTTTCTTTCATACTTCTCTTTCTCTTGCTGACGCTAGTATTCTTGCTCTTCTAGCCAACGCTGATAATCCTTTTCCTTCTGCCGCTGCCATTTATTCAACAAAATTCGAGATGTAACACATGGCCTTGTTGCCACATCCCTTGATGTCTCTCCCTGCTCGTATCGGCTCTTTTGTTGGTCATGATGACTTCTAATCTCTCTATATTCATCAGCCAATATTTGCATCTCAGGATCGATTGTTCCAGTTTCTCTTGATCTAATTGATGTTAGGACTTTAGTCTTTCCTTTAAGCAACCTAACATCAACCATGTTCTGATCTCTTGGGAAAGGATTATCATTAACTTTCATCTTCCGAGGTGTATCAAATTTGAGCCTTCCTTGCTGAATAGCCATCTGTATATGCTGCAGGAAGACTCTGCATTCATTAGTGGAATGAGAAGTAGCGTTATGAAATTTGCAGAACTTCTTATTCTTCAACTGATTAGGGGGCAACATAATATGATTGTTGGGTAACTTGATCTGTCCCTTCTCAAGCAAGAAATCGAACAGCTTGTCTGATTTTGTGACGTCGAAATCATAGCTCTCTTCGACTCCTCTTCCCCAAGGATTTGACACCATTATTGTCTTCTTACCCCAATTCTATTCAGCTATGGCAACCTCTTCTTCTTCCTCATCTTCATAGCCGTCATCAACTGAATATGGTTTATAGGTTTTGGCAATTGCAGTACTCTTCTGGAATCGGGTATCTCTATGCATATTCTGAAATTGACTATTGAGCGCTGCCACTCATTGAGCCAACTGACCTAAATTGTCAAACTCTTGCCCAAGCAGCTTCTCTCTCCACGTCGGCAACATTCCTTGAACGGCCAAAGCTGCTAGCTGATCATCAGTCAAGTTCAATGAGAAGCACAAATTCCTAGTCTCTCAGAACCTCTGAAGAAACTCGGTGCCCGATTCATTAGTTCTCTGTCTTATAGTCATCAAATCGATAATTTTCTTTTCTCCTGTCCCAGTGTAAAAATATGTATGAAACTTCTTCTCTAGGTTAGCCCAATTAGCAATGGAGTTAACTGGCAACGATGAAAACCAAGTAAAGGCTGGCCCTGACAGAGACAAGGAGAAGAAACAAACTCGATGGGCCTCTTCAATGGATGCTTCGCCCAACTGTGTGAGATACCGACTGACATGTTCTATTGTGCTTATGCTATCTTGTCCAGTGAACTTAGCAAACTCCGAGAGCCTATAATTTGTAGAAAGAGCGACCAAATCATACAACTCTGGATATGGGCATTTGTACGAGAAGGTCTGCCCTTCTGGCTTCAAATCGAACTAATTCTTCATCATCTCGGTCACTCTAAGCAACAATTCATCAGCATTTGAATTTGAATTTCTCTCAAGAATTGCTTGACCCATACATGGATTAAAATTTTGGGTACCTTGATACCCCGGATTTGAAATCATGTGAAGGGTGTTGTAATCTGTGCCATAATGATATCCTTGTGGAATCTCTAGCTGTTGGGTCCTTTCCTAGTTTGCTGCTTGAAGTCTCTGGTTATAGATGTTAGGATCTGTATCTCTATGAATCCTTTGAACTAATGGCTCTATTTTTTGAGCCGACGAAGGTATTTGGCCTGATGTGCCAAAATTAACCATCTAGTTCTGACCTTGTCCCATTGGCTGTTGCACATGTTGTACTGATGATCCAGGATTATACTATACTTGATTGGTGGTGGTACCTTGTGTAAGGAAAATGGACCCTAGGCCCATTTACTTTGGATTTTGGTGTTTGATGACCAACACAACCAAATTGGACTAATGAATTTGCAAATGATTGTTTTGTGGTTCAATAGGGTGCAAGACATGACTAGGACGAAGGCAACGTGATGATCCAATGATCAACACCATAAGCAAGACCTTAGAAGCACAAGAGAAGACCCAAGATATCAAGCAAAGTCCAAGCATGAAGATAGGAACCAAGCTAGATGCAAGATTGCGAAGATACGAGCTCACAGAGGTGACCAGACGCTGGACCGGACGCTGGCGGAAATTGACCGGACGCTCCGATCAAGAGGCTCAGCAATAGCAGGCTCGATCGGACGCTGGCGACAAAATGACCGAACGTAGGACTACAGCGTCTGATCAAGTACAAAGAGGTTCTAGAGCGGTGAAATTGTGACTGGACGCGTCTGGTGGCATGTGACCAGACGCTGGCAGCGTCCGATCAGTTGATCGCGGCTCCAACGGTCGGGACGACCGAACGTGTCTAGTCAGGACGTGATCAGCGTCCGGTCAGTAGCAAAAAAGTAGGATTTCAACCCCAATGGCTACTTTCTTAGTGGGGCTCATAAATAGACCACCCAACCAGCCAAATGAAGAGTGTGGAGCTGAGAAAACATATCAAGGGTGTTGATACACCATTTTAGTGATCTCCACTTGCATTGTGCTTAGCGATTCATTAGGTGATTAGCGTAGGTGCTTTGCGAAGTGCTTAGGTTGATTAGACCATCGCTGATGCGCTTGCTCTAGGTTTAGGCCTAGTGTTTAGTGAGGTTTGCATACCTCTTACCACTCGGTGCTTGCGCGCACCATTGTTGTACATCGGAGGGGCTTGTAGTCTTGCGAGATCACACCAACCGCGGTTGTGGTGTGGCCGCCACCGTGTACCAGAGGAAACAAGGCCCGTGACGTTTTGGGCGGAAGCTTGATAGTGAAGATGGTGGGGAGCATTTGGGAGAGGCTTGCCGGAAGGCACGTCTTAGACCCACTTGCGCGTGGGGAAGGCCTAAGGCTATCCACGGAGTTACCCGACTGGGAGCTTGGCCCTTGCGAGGGGCTCCAATGAAGACTTGGGGGAAGCTTGCGTGCTTCTCGATACCTCGGTAGAAATACCGGAGTCATCGACAGGAGTTTGCATATTTCTACCTTGCTCTTTAGCTTCCGCATTTACGTTGATTGTATTATTCCTTTTAAGGTAGAGATAGCAATACACTAGCAAAACCGTAGTTGCACATTTAGATAGTTTATCTTTTGCATAGGTTTTGCTAGGGTTAGAAAAAGAGGCCATAGTTTAGAGTTAGAATTTTAAGTTGCCTAATTCACCCCCTCTTAGGCGTCACGGTCCCCAACAAGTGGTATCGGAGCCAGGTTGGCTCAATTTGGACCTTTAGCTTAACCGTCGTTGAGCCGACGCTATTTAAAGTGGTTGGGATGGATACCTCTTGGCCTCCGCACTTTGACGGCACTAACTTCCTCTATTATAAAGCTAGAATGGCTTGCTACCTTGAGGCGATTGATTTGGAAGTTTGGAGAGTCACTCGTGACTGGATGAAACCATTAAGAATCCCGATAAACCCACGAAGAGTGAAGAAAAGGAAATTCATTTCAATGGTAGAGCTAAAAGTTGCTTGTTTGAATCATTTAGTATGGATGTGTTTAACCAAGTGTTCACTTTAAATACGACACATGAAATTTGGTTAAAACTTCAAGTGCTCCATGATGGCACATCTAATGTCCGTGAGCAAAAACATTGTCTAGCTAAACAAAATTATGATTCCTTTACAATGAATGATGATGAGCTTGTTCGTGATATGTATTCTCATTTGAATCTAATTATCAATGAGCTCCATTCAATAGGATTAACAAAGCTAGATGATGCGGACATCGTGAGGAAGATCATCTCCGTGCTACCACAAATGAAATATGCAAGCATCATCACTATCCTTCACAACATGGAGGACTTGAGCACCATGACCCTGGGCATAGTCATTGGCAAGATAGTGGCATTTGAAATGTCATGTAAGATGGGTCAAGAAGAAGCCTGTTCATCAAGCAAAGGTAAAGCTCTCACATGTAGTGAGAAAAAGAAGATGAAGGGCAAGCAAGTTGAGACAAGCTCAAGCTCAAGCTCAAGCTCCTCAAGTGAAGGTGAAAAAAAAGATGAGGATGATGATGATGATGATGAAGATGAAGATTCAAGTGATGATGATCAATCTTCCTCCACCTCCAACCTTGATGAAGAATCAATCAAACTAATCAACAAGGTGGAGAAGATGATCCAAAGGCTCAATGTCAAGGGTGTGCCCATCCACATTCAAGATCTCATTTTCACCAATCAAAGAAATGAGCAAAGAAAGAAAGGATGCTATGGATGCGGCGAGTTGGGGCACTTTGTGAAAGTTTGTCCAAACAAGCCCACACCCAAGACAAAGAAGAAGGCATGCAAGAACCAAGCCCTCACGTCAATAAGGTCATGGGATGATTCTTCAAGTGAAGAAGAACACCATCACAAGAGGTGAGGCTGCAAGCACTCATCATAAAGCTCTTCTTGTGTGTGCCTTATGGCACGAGGTAATGAAAGCTCATCCTCTAGTGAGAGTGATCGTGATGATGAAATGCCTTCTTATGATGAAATTGTGCAACAAAATCTTAATTATGCTAAAGTTTACACTAGTCAACAAAAGAAGCTCGAAAAATTAAATGAAAAGCTAGATAGTTCACAAGAAGCATACAAAACTTTGCTTGAATAATATGAGAACTTTGCTAATCTCAATGTTGAACTATCTACTAAAATTGAGCAACTTGAGGTTAGTGCAACAACAAATGCATGCACAATCAATGATGAGCAACTTGTAAGGAAAAATGAAAAATTAAAAGAAAAGTTAGTTAGATCACAAGATGCTTATAAAAGTTTGCTTGCTAAAATGGAAACCATGTGCAAACATTGTGATGATCTAACTATTAAAGTTGCTAATCTTGAAGCCATCGGTACAACCCCCACCAAGGCATCTAAAAAGAAAAGTTCCATCTTTAACATGCCTAAAAAGGATGCCTCTACTTCTTGGAATGATTTATGTTTAGACTCATCTTTATGCAACCAAGTTTGTGTTGAGAAAGTTGTTGTTGATACATGCACACAAGAGGTTGCAAAGGAGAATGAGCAACTCAAGCAAGAAGTAGCTCGCCTCACTAAGGACTTGACTCAAGTGAAAGGCAACGCGAAGCAAGCCCAACTTTATCAAGATAACACCGTCAAGGGAGTAAAGAAGCTTGATGAAGGACAAACTGTGGTTTGCTACGTGTGCCACAAGGAAGGTCACAAGTCCTATGAGTGCAAGGTGAAGAATGGGGGAGGAGAAAAAAAGAAAGAGAAAAAGCAAACAAGCAAGCTCTCCAACACCTACACCAACAAGGTGGACAAGAAGGCCTCCACACCATACTTGTTAAAGAAGAAGAAAAATGACAAGGTGGTGGCCATCAAGGTGAACAAGCAAGTCAACAATGGGGTCAAATGCTTTTGGGTGCCAAAGGAAATCATTTCCAACATGAAGAGCACCAAGAAGGTTTGGATCCCGAAAGGGAAGTGAGAAGCCCAATGGACTTTGGAGAATTTGGAGACTTGGCAAAGTATGGATGCATTTCATGGGGTGCATCATGATGGACAAGATCATTGCCAAGTGGGTTAGTGAATACTATGGACCCAAATTCCCCTTCCCATGTTAGGTAACTAGATTCATTTTTCTTCAAGTAGTACTAGATTTAATTTCCTACAAGTGATATCTTTAAGCATCTAGTTACATTTCATGCCTAGGTTTGCATTTGCATGCTTATATCTTCTATCATGCATACACTAGGTATATCTTATGGTAGGCTTGCTCGGTTTCATTCTTATTCTTTGGAGCAATTCTACATGGTTTAAAATTGTTTAGGAGCACGGCACATAGCTTATCTTTCGATTGTTCATCTAATATGTGCCAAAGTCCAAATTGTAGATAATTTCTCCCGAATATCGCCTTCGAAAATGACTCTCACATTCATGTGATGTCATCTTTCAAGTGGTATTTTTGATTCTAAAATCAATGTGCATGTTTCCTACAAGTATTCCATACTTGTGTGCACAAATTTAGGGGGAGGTTACTCTACAAGTTGGATGCTTTGAGACTAACATCTTTTCAAGCTTATCATGTGTGTAGTAGTCTCATTGCAAGGAAAATGGAGTCCCCGGAGTTCAGCATTATACTTCAAATATCCACCACCTATTGCAAGTGGTAGAAATCAAATTGATTTCCACATGTGGTATTTCTAAACCGATATCATCATGTTGATTTCATTTTGATATTTATATGCTTTCTCCATGCATTTTATAGATTAAATTCCCTTAAGCAATAATTTGCCAACTATGTATATGCTTTGCCTTCTACTATATGTATGCATATATTTAGGGGGAGCTTAGTATATATAATGTGAGAGTCAAATTTTGTGACCTATTTCACTCTACATACAAAGGATCACAAAGTTTGACCCTCCCTAGTGCTACTAATGTCTTCCTTTTCGATGTTTGATTCCAAAGGGAGAGAATTTGGAGGACCAAAAGCAAGCATTAATTTGTAGGACCAAAAGCTAGATCATAATAATTTACAAGTGGTAATGGTCTACAAATGGTGTCTATAAGTCGTAATGGTCTGAGAAAGGGAGGATAGTGGATTATGGATTGCCGATGTAATGGGGAGAATTTGTAGGAAGCAAGGCTTAAATCCATAATGCCACATGGGGACAATTGCAAGGGCAAGATAATTTTTTATGTAGTATCTTTTAGTCTTACAAGTAGTATATTTTAGCATCATATAACCTTTCCCCTTGCATTACATCCTAGCAAGTAGATAGCTTTTAAATTGCAAATTTTTATTATTTGCTTGTTTTGGTCGTGTTGTCATCAATCACCAAAAAGGGGGAGATTGTAAGGAAAATGGACCCTAGGCCCATTTACTTTGGATTTTGGTGTTTGATGACCAACACAAGCAAATTGGACTAATGAATTTGCAAGTGATTGTTTTGTACTTCAATAGGGTGCAAGACGTGACTTGGACGAAGGCAACGTGATGATCTGATGATCAACACCATAAGCAAGACATTAGAGGCACCAAAGAAGACCCAAGATAGCAAGCAAAGTACAAGCACGAAGATAGGAACCAAGCCGGACGCAAGATCACGAAGATACGAGCTCACAGAGGTGACCGGATGCTGGCGGAAAGCGACTGGACACTCCGATCAAGAGGCTCGGCAATAGCTGGCGCAATCGGATGCTGGCGACAAATGACTAGATGCAGGACTGCAACATCTGATCAAGTGCATAGAGGTTCTAGAGCGGTGAAATTATGACCGGACGTGTCCGGTGGCATGTGATCGGACGCTGGCAGTGTCCGATCAGTTGATCGTGGCTCCAACGGTCGGGACGACCAGATGCGTCCGGTCAGGACGTGATCAGCGTCTGGTCAGTAGCAGAAAAGTGGGATTTCGACCCCAACGGCTACTTTCTTAGTGGGGCTTATAAATAGACCCCCCAACCAGCCAAATGAAGAGTGTGGAGCTGAGAAAACATATCAAGGGTGTTGATACACTATTTTAGTGATCTCCACTTGCATAGTACTTAGTTATTCATTAGGTGATTAGCGTAGGTGCTTTGCGAAGTGCTTAGGTTGATTAGACCACCGCTGATGCGCTTGCTCTAGGTTTAGGCCAAGTGTTTAGTGAGGTTTGCATACCTCTTATCACTCGGTGCTTGCGTGCACCATTGTTGTACATCGGAGGGGCTTGTAGTCTTGCGAGATCACACCAACCGCGGTTGTGGTGTGGCCGCCACCGTGTACCGGAGGGAACAAGGCCCGTGGCGTTTCTGCTGGAAGCTTGATAGTGAATACGGCGGGGAGCATCCGAGAGAGGCTTGCCGAAAGGCATGTCAGAGACCCACTTGCGCGTGGGGAAGGCCCGAGGCTATCCACGGAGTTACCTGACCGGAAGCTTGGCCCTTGCGAGGGGCTCCAACGAGGACTAGGGGGAAGCTTGCATGCTTCTCGATACCTCAGTAAAAATCCTGGAGTCATCAACGGGAGTTTGCATATCTCTACCTTGCTCTTTAGCTTCCGCATTTACATTGATTGTATTACTCCTTTTGTGGTAGAGATAGCAATACACTAATAAAACCGTAGTTGCATATTTAGATAGTTTATCTTTTGCATAGGTTTTGCTAGGGTTAGAAAAAGAGGCCAAAGTTTAGAGTTAGAATTTTAAGTTGCCTAATTCACCCCCCTCTTAGGCGTCATGGTCCCCTACACCTTGGATTTGCTTAGATGACCTCTGAACTACCTGTACATCATCATTACTAGCTGGTGCTACTTCTTGATGGCTAGTGCCGGCTTGATTAGTCCATTGAATCGACGGATGTGGAATATTGTAGTAAACCGGTCCAACCTGATCAATTGGATATCCATGAAACACCTCTTTCATGGTGTCGACGAAATATGGTCGGCAGTCTACCTAGGGGTATGCCCAAGGTAGTAGATTGTCGGCGCAGACAGATGCATAAGCCACAAACAAGACGGTGACGCAAAGGTCGACACGAGGTTTTATCCGTGTTCGCCGCCAAGAAGGCGTAATACCTACGTCCCGTGTCTGCGATTGTATTGTCGTATGTTAATGAGAGATGTTTTTAGAGGGATCCCCGCCCGCCTTTATATAGTCCGGGGCGGGGTTATAGATCTGAAACTAATCCTAGCAGATTATAATTGCCATATGTGGTCGGATAAGGATTCCTATTCTAACCGACTGGATCCTCGCTGATCACCAAATCCACCTTAACTCCTTGCGCAGACTCCAACCAGTTGGTCAACCAGCGTCGTCTTCGGATGGACCGGACCCATCGATCCGGGCCGCCCAAGCTTAGCCGTAAGGGTATAGGGGTTAATACCCCACAGCTAGTCCCCGAGCACCATGTATTATGTCACGACACGCCATTTTGACCTTCTCCGACAAGTTACGCCTCGAGTCCTTGACATCTTCCGACCACCGTCGTCACCGGAGAAATAGGTTGTCCAAGAATGTATGGTGCTCTTAAGAAAAAAGAAAAAGATTTACATCCGGGAAGTGTGCCCACTTGTATTTCAAAAAGAAATGTAAGTGCGTCTTGAAGCGTAGCATCTTTGATCATCGAGGCGTGGTGGTCGAAAAACAAACACATTCACCGCAAGGTGAAGTGTGCCCACTTAGTCCCCGAGCCCGGTAGTAGGTGAAGTAAGCATGTGGTGCGGTGGTCTAAAAAGAATTCCCAATTAAGTTGAGAACCCAATCGTCAGACAAAGCGATACGAGATGCATCGGCAGGTGCATCGTACCGATGTAGTCCCCGAGCTTGCTGGAAGGCAAAGTATGAGCCTTGTAGTAAGGTCTAAATAAATGTCTCTCAACTGTATGTGAGTACAAATCACATGTAGCCGAGGAGAACAATTCTTTGATCAGTGGTCGGGATATCCCCCGAGCACACCAGTTGTCGGAGCAGTCTCCTAGCACGATAGTGGTCGTAGTAGTCCCCGAGCACGTTAGTGGTCGGAGCAGTCCCCGAGCACTTCAGTGGTCTAGGGGGTCCACGAGCACAAAGAAGTGGTCTATGTAGTCCCCAAGCACGCAGCAGTTGGTCCAGGCAGTCCCCGAGCACACGCCAGTGGTCCAGCGATCCGAGCACAGCAGTGGTCTGGGCAGTCCCTGAGCACAGCAGTGGTCTGGGCAATCCCCGAGCACAGCAGTGGTCTGGGCAGTCCCTGATCCATCCTTAGCGCGAAACGGGCATCTAAAACGTGAACGCCATTGATGTATTTATTCGGTGTATTTATTTATCTCTATTCTCGCCAAGTCCACCGACACGCTTTGGTCAAAAAGCAAATGGGTATAGTACGTCATTCGTCTTCTTACTCTTTTTCGCAAACAATCGCTTGGCACCAGAGGAGGGCACGCGTCGCCAGGGGGCCTCTTACACTATTAACGAAGAGGCGCGCACACCGTAACGAAGAGCTTGTTTGTTGGCATAGATCTCGAGGTTGTGTGAACAACCGTCATGCGCTGCGCGTAAGCGCACATCTCCCAATAATCTCGGGCGACGAAACGACGGAGCTCTTTGTTTTATATAATGTAGATCTCGTAAGTTACTCACACTGCTCCCCATTGTCATTCGCCGCCGCACCCTCTTCTTCCTCCCCGCCAAACCCTATTCCTCCGAAAATCGCCGCCAATCCCTTGCCACCGCATCCACCCCTTAGTAAAGATGCACTAATGGCGAAGAGAGACGCCCAGAAGAAAGGCCGGGTCATGGCGAAGGAATGGTGGAAGTTGCGGAGCAATGAGCAGACCATCGAGGACCTCGTCGCCATGGGAGTGCTCCACAACAAGGCACTCGTGGGATGGCGTGCGGCGGAAGGAGAAAGCTTCCCCGATCCACAACCAGGTGAGATTGTGGTTTTCGAAGACTTCTTCAAACGGGGTTTTGGGATTCCAGTGCACCCTTTCCTTCAGGGTCTCTGCTTGTACTACGAGATTGGGATTTGCAATCTGCATCCCAATTCGATTCTCCTTATCTCCACCTTCATTCATCTCTGCGAGTCTTATGGTGGCTTCCAGCCCCATTTCGACCTCTTTCGCCACCTGTTCTATCTTCGGAAGAAAGGGAGCGGTGGCTCGAAGATAGCCGGAGGCGCCTACCTGAATCTGCGCGACGGTATGAAAGCACAATACTTGCACTGCCCCTAGAACACCTCGCTGGATGAGTGGTACAAGAAGTGGTTCTACATCCGTGAAGAGCCGAACACCATCACCCTGTGTGACGTGAGACTGATTCCAGAGAAGAAGAATAGCTGGACAGAAAAGCCCGAGAACCTGGAGCAGATCGCCGAACAGCTCGGGATGATCCCGTGGGGAATGCTAGATGGCCCAAGTGTGGTCGGGAACTTCATCAACCGAAGGATCCAGCCCTGCCAAAAGAGGGTTCATCCAGGCTTCGAGTACCAGGGAAGCGTCGATCCGACAAGGACCAGGAAGGAGCCGCTCGACAAGACGGAAATCAAAGCCAGGATTGGGGAGCTATTCAACCTGGCCGATCCCAATTACGTCAGGCTGAACGACATCGAGCACGCCTTCAAACTGGCCCGACCTCCCCCAAAGGTAATTGATGCCTCCTTTTAACTGTAGAGTCATGTTGTAACAAGAAATTGACTGTTGCCCCCGCTTTGTGTCACAGTGGAATGGTCGTGACCGGGCAGCAGTGTTCGTGTCGCCTCCCCCCGGTGTAGATTGGCCGCAAGCTACCGACCTAGCCACCCAGACTAGCGCCAGGACCGACGACGTCCACTGGGCAGCACTCGAGACTGTGGAGGACGCACCGACCAGAGCCGCTGGCAAGCGTCCGGCGGCCAGCAAACGACGCCAAGCTATCTTCCCCCTGTCGGACGACGAAGCAGAGGATGCGGACATCTTCCGGCTCGTCCCTCGAAAGAGGAGAAGACAAATGGGGTCTTTGGAGTAGGGTGGCTCCTCCGTGCCAGCAGTGGTCGCATCACCGACCACTACAACACAGAGTACAAGTGAGGGAAACATCGGGCATCAAACCCCGACACCTGTACCGGAGGTGGAAAAAGACCCGGTGGAGCCTGCCGAGCACGCGGAGCAGGGACGGTGAAGGCGACGCACCTTTGCCACATCATTTCGCAAATCGAAGCTATAAGTATCTATATCTTTGATGTAAGCTTGTAATTTGCATTGGATACTACTATCTTCCGAAATTGTCTCTCGATATATTAGGTCGACGTCCACCGAGAACCCCGACCAGCTAGCCGGTGCGGGCACAACTTTGCCAAATACGGCGGGACAAATCGCCCAACAACCGGTACCGTGGAGGAGCTCAGAGTAGGAACTCCGCCGGACCTCAAAGAAGCGGACGACCAGACGCTTGATCCCCCGAGCGGTCGGTCGAGAAGACAATGAAAGCAGTACAAGTGCTCGAGCATGAACCCCTGCTAAAGCGGATACCATGGCACCAAGGAGCCGGATCTAGCCGAGGAGCAAAGACGAAAATGGCCCAGAGCATTCGGCCGACGCGACGGCTCATGGAAAAGCCTCGGTGGTTGTGGAGTCTGCAGACTCAGACAGTAGCCCCCCCGAACAGGAGGTGAAGAGGAAGAAGTAGAAGAGGTCCTGGTTGTCCCAAGATAGGCGACAACATGTATATGTGTCGCGCTATCGAACGACGGATGGGTTATGCACGAAGAAATCCCAGAGGTCAAAGAGACCCTAAGAGTCGAACGGCCGAAAGAGGTGCTTCAACTAGATTGAAGGAATCGCGGCGACCAATAAAGAACTGGTGGCCGAAGTGGAACGCTTATGGTGCCAACTTGAAACCGCCGACCGGAGAGAGGATAGATCGAGAAACACGTAACCAAAACTCACAGTCGCCCAGCTCAACAACAAAGAGCCGGAGAAAACAAGTAAAGTTTCATCTTATCATAACAAGTGCAGGACTTGTGTTGTTGTATTCTTGGTAGTAATAAAATTGTAAGGCGTGTTTAGAAGTCAAGTAGCCCGCCTCAATGGGGAAAATAACCGTGTGACCACAGAGTGTGGTCGCCTAAAGGAGGACAATGTGAAGCTAGCACACAGCCAGTCTCATCTCTAAGACCACACCAACAAAATGAAGGAGGAACTAAAAAGTAAGTATTCCAGATCACCTTTCTCATTCTGTTGCTCACCTTGCCATGTCGTGTTTTCACATTTGATGTCTTGTACTGTGTTCAGTTTTGAAAGTCAATGCCAAGAAGCACCTAGAGGCCGTGATCAGAGAGCATGATGACTGGAAAGCACGATGCCTCAAGGCCGCCGAGGAGCAGGACACGTGGGAGAAACGGTGCCAAGAAATGGCAACTGGCATTGTGCCCGTCCTCGACCTTATAGACCCAGGGCTCACACAGAGGAAGAGCCGAGGACGCGCCACTCGGGCTGGTCGAGATGCGACAAAGCGTGGGGATGGTTCCAGAGTTCATGAAGGAGGTGGTGAGTACACGGGTGCCCATGTACTAAGCATGGTGTGTGCCCACTACCCCCGATCAATCTCAAGCGCTGGAGGCTGGGTACCAAGGAGGTAGACCTGCACAAGGCGGAGGGAGCTTCGGACGGCCTAGCTGGACTTGTCGTCAAAGATAATTGGCGATATTAACTGTGTGGAGGTGGGACAAGACCAGACAGTCGCGCCATCGACGAGTCACCGGAATGCCATCAACAAGCGAGCCAACCAACGGCCTACGGTCTCGACCGAGGCAGAGCACCAAGGGCCATCCCCTTCACTCAACTAGCACAAGAGTCCCCGAGACTCGAGTAGGGTATCGAAGCGGCGAGCGATGAAGTGCCATGCGCCCCCACCAATGTAAATAGGCTTAGAGTCAGAGAAGGAGGACATAGTTGTGTTATTGTGAACTTGAGCCTCTTGAGCAAGCTTGTAATAACGTGAATCAGATAAACTTGTTTGCTTTGTATAAAGCGTATTTAAGCTTGATACTTTATGTTGGTGTAACTAAGTAAAAACGTATTAACGCTTACATTTAGTTGTACCATCGTGCTCAACAACACATCATCCCGAAAAGTTTAGCGGCCCTGGTTTTCCATGTGGTCGGAGTGTGAGGTCCGGTGACCTATGCACACGTGAGACGCAGCATAAAGTTAAACCAAGGGGACTCCGCCATCACCCGTAACGTGAAACGGATCCCATGCACGTATTGGGAGGAACCGGAGACAGAGCCTCGCTCAAAACCGTAGAAGGGGTGGTGGTCGGCTTTTCTTGGCCGAGTTAGAATAACCATAAAACTCAAGTGACACATTAGAGTGCTCGAGAAATCATAATTGCTTTATTGAAATAAATCGAAAGTACAAAAGGAGTACATATCTCAGTAGTTAAGCATAGAAATGTCTAAGCTTGTCGATGTGCCAAGAGTTTGGTACGTTCGTACCGTCTAGGCGAGCTAACCTGTAAGACGTTGGTCGTGTGACTTCCTTGATCATGAATGGTCCCTCACATGGGGTTGCAAGTTTGTGGACACCAGCCTGGTTCGTCTTCCACTTCAGGACCAAATCTCCGACCACGAAGAACCGCTCTTTAACATTTTTGTTGTAGTACCTACGCAAAACAGCAAGGTATTTGGCGGTACGTACACAAGAATCGAGCCTTTTCTCTTCTACGCTGTTTACTTCTAGCTCCCATACTTCATTGACCTTGCCCTCATCGAAGTTCTCTACCCTTGCTGGTCTGAAAGCTATATCTGATGGGAGGACTGCCTCAGCGCCGTAAACCATAAAGTATGGTGAGACACCGGTGTTACGACTGGGCTGAGTTCGGAGGCCCCAGACCACGGCTGGTAACTCCTTGAGCCATCTTCCGGGGGCTTTGTCGTTTTCTCTGTACATCCTCTTCTTCAACGCATCCAAGATCATGCCATTTGCCCGCTCGACTTGTCCATTAGCTCTAGGGTGCGCCACCGAGACGTATTTACTACTATGCTCCTTTCATCGCAGAAGTCCCAAAAAGCGTTCCCGGTGAACTGAGTACCCACATCGGTGATGATGCTGTTGGGTATGCCAAAATGGTGGATGACCTGGTCGAGGAACATGACAGCCTTTTCTGAAGATGCCTGTACCAAAGGCATGTATTCTATCCACTTAGAAAATTTGTCAATCAGCACAAAAACACATGTAAATTTCCCAGGAGCCGGTTTGAAGGGCCCGATCATATCCAGTCCCCAGCATGCAAAGGGCCAAGAGGCTGGTATCGTCTGAATTTCGTGTGCTGGTACGTGGATTCTTTTGGCAAAGAACTGACAACCCTCACAGTGGCGGACTAGCTTCTCTGCGTCGGCTACTGCTGATGGCCAATAAAACCCTGCTCGGAAAGCCTTACCGACCAGTGTTCTTGAGGCCACGTGGTTGCCGCAGGAGCCAGAGTGGATTTGGTCCAGGAGATGTTCGCCTTCTTCTTGGGTTATACACTTCATCAAGATTTCTTCCTTTGCGTTTTTGCGCCATAACTTGCCATCGACGAGCAGATACTGCTTACTGCGACGCATTAGGCGCTCATTTTCTGTCCGATCAGTATAACCGCTGCCATCTGTTAAGTACTTGATGAAGGGTACTCTCCAGTCTGGCTCATGAGTGGTCGGAGGCGGCTCGGTTGTGCTTGGCGCCGGAACCATAGCCACCAATTGCTGGTCCGGAACTTTGTCGACCGTGGAATCTTCCTCTTCGATGGAAGGCGTGAGCAGGTCTTGGATGAATACACCATGCGGGATTTTGGCTCGAGATGATCCTAACTTTGACAGCGCATCTGCTGCTTGGTTCTTGTCCCGAACCACGTGTATGTACTCGATGCCATAGAACCTGCCTTCCAGCTTTCTTATCGATTTACAGTATGCGTCCATCTTTTCGCTGGTTGTGTCCTAGTCCTTGTTGAGTTGGTTGATGACCAGAGCCGAGTCTCCGTAGACGTAGAGACGTTTGACACCAAGCTCAACTGCAATGCGTAAACCATGCAGGCATGCTTCATACTCGGCGGCGTTATTAGATGCTGGGAAATAAATCCGAGAGCACGCATCGGAGCTGCTCCTTGGATGGTGACACGAAAGAACCCTCGCTCCCCTGACCGCCAATTGTGAGAGAGCCGTCAAGTACATCGTCCAATATTCATCGAATTCGGAGAGGCAGGCATGCTTAAAATTCGTCCACTCGACGATGAAATCGACGAGTGCCTCGAGACTTGATTATAGTACGGCTTGCGAATTCCAAGGAGAAGGGCATAGCTCCATTGCCCATTTGATTTATCGCCCGCTCGCATCCTTATTGCGAATGATGTCCCCAAAGGGTACTTCGGTCATGACCACCACACGATATCCGTCGAAGTAATGTCTCAACTTTCGGGATGTTATCGATGGCGAGAGCGCTTTTACGAATCAGGGGTACTGGTCTTAGATTCATTGAGTACCTCACCGATGAAATAAATTGGCCATTTGTACCTTATAGGCGTGGCCCAGCTCGTCGCGCTCGACCACCATGGTAGTGGAGACCACCCGATTGGTTGCTGCAATGTAAAGTAGGAGGGTTTCGTCTTCTCTAGGAGCAGTGAGGACTGGAGGTGATGTAAGGTAATGTTTTAGCTGCGTGGAAGGCAAGATTCGCTTCTTCCGACCACTCAAACTTCTCGGATTCTTTGAGTAGTTTAAAAAACGGTAACCCTTTTTCTCCTAATATTGATATGAAACAACTTAGAGCGCCATGCATCCGTAAGCTTTTGGACATCCTTCACCTTTTTAGGGGCTTCATGTCTAAGACAGCTTTGACTTTCTCCGGATTAGGGCGTATGTCGTCAGAATCGATTTAACGCGTTGCCTAGCAATATACGGAAGGAACACCAAAGATGCACTTCTTTGGGTTTAACTTCCATTGGAATGTATTGAGGGCCACGAAGGTACGCTTTGAGGTTGTCAACAAGGGTATGTGCTTCCTTGGTTTTGACAACTACATCGCCCCACATAGGCCTCTACTAGGTCATCTTTTATCTCATCTCATGAGGGCGTGCCTAAATGGCGCGTTGGTATGTAGCCCCGGCGTTCTTGAGCCCGAACGACATAGTCGTGTAGCAGTAGGCGCCGAAAGGCGTGAAGAAAGACGTCTTAATCTGATCGTCCTTTTTGAGAGCGATCTGGTGATAACTAGAGTAGCAATCGAGAAAGGAAAGCAGCTTCGCAATCGGAGGTTGAATCTACGACCTCGCCTATGCGAGGTGTCAAGGGGTCCTTAGGGCGTTGTTTATTGAGATTAGTGTAATCAACGCATTCTCTCCATTCATTATTCTTTTTTATGCGTACAAGAACCGGGTTGGCTAACCACTCCGGATGATACACTTCTTTAATGAATCCGGTGCCAAAAGCCGTGTAACTTCTACCCTAATCGCCTCCTTTTTGTCGCGAGCGAAACGTCGAAGCTTCTGCTTGATAGGTTTGGCCTTGCTGTTGACATTCAAGGAGTGCTCGATCAAGTTCCGAGGTACACCGGGCATGTCAGCAGGTTTCCATGCGAACACATCCACGTTGCTCCTCAAAAACCTGACGAGCGCGTCTTCCTATTTGGGATCCAGGTTGGCCCCGATAAGGGCCGTTTTGCTTTGGTCGCCGTCAACCAGCTGGATCACCTTGTGCTCCTTTGACTTGATGTTTTTGCGTGGAGTCTTGAGCTCTGGGATCTCCAAGTGGTCGGCTGAGGTCTTCTTAGCATCGAGCATGGTCTCGGCCATGCGAATAGAGAGGTCGTGGGCCTCTGCTATTTTGAAACTATCGTCTTCGCAGGTGTAGGCAGCGTACACGTTACCTCGGAGGGTTAGGACTCCTTTCTCGGTAGGCATCTTGAGCACCAGATACCTATAATGAGGTATGGCCATGAACTTGGTGAGCGACGGTCGACCAAGAATAGCATGGTAGGTGCCGTCAAGTCGGCCGACCACAAAGTTGACGTAATCGGTGCGGAAGTGGTCCGAGGTCCCAAAGCTACCGCATGTAGCATGATCTCGCCCGAGAGGTGTAGAGCTCTGTCCGAAGGAAGAACACCCAATCGTGCCTCGAGTGGCTTAAGATCCGCTGAGCTATCTTCGTATGGCGCATCGTTTTGAATAGTATATCAATGGAGCTGCCGCCGTCGATCAGTACTCTGTCGAACTGGACCTTGTTGATACAAGGATTGAGGACCAGGGGAAAACATCCTGGCTCCGGTATTGTGGCCCATTGGTCCTTCCTACTGAAAGAGATTTTGCGGTGAGACACGGAGGGAGCCGGGGATCGGTGAGCAGGTTATCGGTGTTGGCCACGTTCAAACAAGCACGGGCGAGCAGCTTGCATTCCCGCTTGGTCTCGATGGACACTTTGCCTCCGATGATGGTGTGCACGCGATCGGTTGGCTTGACGTACTTGTGACGAGGGTCTGCATCGTCGTCTTCGTTATCCTCGTTGCGCTGTTCTGCTACATCGTTAGGCTTGTCGGATGTATCCGGAGCCTGTTGACGTGTATAGATAGACTTGAGAACGCAGCAATTCTCCATGGTATGGTTTGACTTAGGATGGAGCTGGCAGGGCCCCTTCAATGCTTTGGCGTAGTCGTCTTCATAGTTACGACGTCCGCCACCCTTTTTAACGGTATTGACCTCGCCGTCGTCTTCCCGAGCACGCTTGCTCCTGTAATCGTTACGGCGGTTACGCTGCTGATTACGTCGGTCGCGGTGGTCGCGGGAGTCGTTGCGCTGGTTGCGGCGGTCAAAACTGTCGCTCCGACCACGGTTGCCACGGTAGTTGTCGCGGTGTGAGGGGTGGTCGAAGCGTGGAACCCTTGCTGCTTCTTCAATAATTATCTTCTTGGCGTCGTCGGCATCCGCATATTTCTTAGCGGTGGATAGGAGCGCTGTGACCGACTCAGGTCTCTTCCGGAGGAGCTTGTCTCTTAGGGCATCATGGAAACAGAGGCCAGTGATGAAAGCCTCGATTGCCTCGTTGTCGAAGATTGATGGGACCTTGATGCGCATCTCTGAGAAACGCCGGACGTACTCGCGCAGTGGCTCATCTTTCCGATCTCGGATCCGTTGCAGATCGTACTTGTTGCCCGGTTGTTCACAAGTAGCGATGAAATTGTCAATGAAGGCTTGCTTAAGCTCCTGCCAAGAATCAAAGTAGTTCGCCAGTAAGCTGACCAGCCATTGGTGACCTGCATGGCCAACAGCGACTGGGAAGTAGTTAGACATGACATGCTCGTCAGCCATGGCTGATCTACACGCGGTTTCGTAGAGCATGACCCATAATTTGGGGTTTTCTTTGCCGTCATACTTCTGAAGTTTCTCGAGCTTAAAATTCTTGGGCCATATGACTTGGCGAAGGTGTGGAGTAAACTGCTTCAAACCCGGTGGACCGTGGGCAGTGTCATACTCCATACGGCGTAGCTTTCGTGGGATGCTTGATCGTCAGCTCTCTGGTTGATGCGAGCGCGCAGATCGCGTCCACCGAGATAATGGCGGAGATCGTTATTGCCATCGCGGCGATCTCGATTGCCATCTGGATTAGCCCTACGACCACGGTTATCACGACGATTATCGCCGTTGTCTTAGTGATTATCGTCCCGGATATCGCGACGGTTGTCCTCCCAACGGCGGTTACCACCGTCATGGCCACCGTTTCCGCCTCGATGGTTGTCTGACGGGTCGTTGTTGCGTGAGCCACGTGGGTTGAGTGGCTGTGAGCGGCTTGGAAGCTGGCGACTGTGGCTTGACTCGACTGAGACGGATGGAGCCCGGACTTGATTTACAATCTCTGCGATCTGGGCCATGGCAGCCGTCAGATAGGCTTGTATTTCATCGCGAATTGCTTGGGTTTCCGGGGTGTTGGGTAGCCGTTGCATTGTTGCCATGGCGACGGCTACATTGGCACTTGGAGTCCTGAAGACCTGTTTGTCCCCCACCCTGTCGAAAGCATCGTTGAGGTCGCGTGGCTGGACCCTGATGCGTCGTGCCTCCTGGTCTGCTTCGGCTTCGATTTGCTGGTGATTGAACCGGTCAATATTGCGTGCTTCGCGCGCGGTCTTTTCTTGTTCTGTTTCACCAACCGCCGGTGGTTCGTCATTGCTGACAACATGGATCAAATCCCCTCGTCTTGGCGGGAAAGATGGGAATTGTGAAAACCCTGGAGCGTGGTCTGGCAGATCCAGATCGTACTTGGTGCCGTCGTCTTCGTGATGCTGAAGCTCGGTGTGTACAGATGCTTTAGATGCGATGCCAGACGAGGAGGTGGAGTCGCCCTCTTGAACTGTGTGGACGGATCCTTCCTGATAATCTTTAGTCCGGATCATGTTGATGAAGTCGCGCGGCTTCGGCCGAGGTCGGTGCATAAAACATAGATCCAAGCAGCGTTGTGGGTTATACGCGTAGCTGGAGGCAGCGTTTCGCAGGCCGTAAGGCTGGACCTGGTGGTTCTCCGTCGAGGCTGCGTACTCAGAGAGCCGGAGACCCGTCGCGGAGGCTGGCCGGCGATGAGCGGAGCGCCCTTCAGGAGTAGATAAGACCACGAGATCTGTACCAAGTCGTGCAGGATGACTGGTCCGAGCTGGTCGGGTAGATCTGTTGTGGGGAGTGGTTACCTACTCGTTAGGTTGACTTTGAATCGTACTTACCAGAGCTAGGGTTTCAGCGAGTTTGGTGCCGACCCGATCGATGGAGTTGAGCAGGTCGGTGTTGTCGATCTGCTTCCCTTTGTAGCGGGGAAGCGGACGACGAGTCATCGGCGTGGCTGAAGATGATGTAGGCATGGTCGGAGCCAGATGTACCGTGGTCGGAGCCAGATCCATCGTGGTCGGAGCCAGACGTACCGTGGTCGGAGCCCGATCCATCGTGGTCGGAGCTAGACGTACCGTGGTCAGAGCCAGATCCATCGTGGTCGGAGCCATAGCCGATGTAGGTGAAGCAGTGGTCGGCGCAGACTGAATCCACGCCTCCTCCGTGGTCATGACGATGAAGCCGTCGTTGCCGGTGGTCCAGGTGATCTGGCCGACGGTGAACGTGAGGCCGTTCGGCGTAGCCATGGAGCCGGAGGTGATGACCGTCTTGTTTGCTTGGAGAGCAGTACGCACACCCCCTACCTGGCGCGCCACTGTCGATGAAATATGGTCGGCAGTCTACCTAGGGGTATGCCCAAGGTAGTAGATTGTCGGCAGACAGATGCGCAAGCCACAAACAAGATGGTGACGCAAGACTGACACGAGGTTTTATCCAGGTTCGGCCGCCAAGAAGGCGTAATACCTACGTCCTGCGTCTGATTGTATTGCTGTATGTTAATGAGAGATGTTTTTTTAGAGGGATCCCCTGCCCGCCTTATATAGTCCGGGGGGGCAGGGTTACAGATCTAGAAACTAATCCTAGCCAGTTACAATTGCCATATGTGGCCGGATAAGGATTCCTATTCTAACCGACCAGGATCCTGCTTGATCGCCAAATCCGCCTTAACTCCTTGCGCAGGACTCCAACCAGGTTGGCTGGGCCCAAGCTTAGCCGTAAGGGTATAGGGGTTAATACCCCCACACATGGTGTTGTGGAATATGTTTAAGAAGACTGTATTATGGTTTAATATGGCATCATGAACAGATTTGTTTATAGCTTTCACGAAGAAACGCATATCTTCAGCTTCATCTGCATCTGTCTGCCCATGCAACAGAACTCTTGGTAGTGGATATTTTTGAACAACTTTATTGTCACGTGTCTTGGTGTAGGACAACAAGTACTTGTTCTAAAATTCTTCTATAGCTTTGCTGATAACATCTTTATCTTCATCAGGTAGGTCTTCGTAAGGCACCATATGGATGTCATTGTTGTTGTAAGTCGCCATGGCGATTGTGGGGTCCCACCGGGCGTGCCACAACGTGTTGGCACAAAAACGTGTCGATGCGCCGGACACACAGCAAGCCGGAAGAATCTGCTTAGGATGAGCCTGGAGATCTGCTTGGCTTCAACGCAGGGTTAGCCGATCCTACATATTCCTCCCAAAGCATGCTAGTCAATTTGACTTGCAATTGACAAGGAGAGAAAGTTTATCAGTAATTTAAGGTGGAACATGCCGGTTTTGCCCAGACAGTTCCAAGTGTGCCGCTTCGGGAGCAGCTAGACGGGAAAATCGACTAAACGGCCGATACGCGAAGAAATCGACTATTACAGACTATGAAGCTTGTGGATCACGATTGATTTTATATTGACAGGCACAATGCACGTGGATATAAGCAAAATCATCAGCTAGGTGGATATTACCAGTGTAAAGCATTGAGCTGATGAATCTAACGAGAAAGGACATAGCATGCGAACGAATCGACTGTCTAGTACAAATGGACCTACAAACGCTCTGAATCTAATCTGTTACCATCAACAGTGAGGTTCGACCAGATCGATGGCAGCTATGATGATAATAACAAACTAAAACTGAAGAATTCGTAAAACCATCTATACATTGACAGGCTTTCTGAAAGACATGCTATGTGTGTGAAAGCTCGAGGGAATCGGCTAAAATAGCCGATTCAAGTGAAAAAGAACTACATCATGTGAACAATTGACTATTTAACATGGACAAATCCATAAACTCATCAGACTTAACCTGCTATCTCTAACAGTGGGGTTCGACCGGATTGATGGCTGTCGTGATAAAGACAACAAATCAAACCTTTAAAGTACATAGATCTATGCACATTTAACAAAATCACGAAGACACACTGTAGGCGTTAAAGCATAGGCGATCGGCTATTTAGCCGATGCAGGCATAGCAAACAGTTAAGGTCACGCCTGATCGAGAACAAATCTACCAACTAGCATCCTCCAATCTAAAGTGCCATCAGTGAGGATCGACCGGATCATTGCAGCCATAATAGTGAACTATAGACCAGATTTAACTAGCTAGCAAACCTCTTCAAGAGCATACGTGCCTTAACCGCGTACTATGCATGATCAAGATCAAAGTAGAACAGCCGATAAAACGTAACCCGTCTCTCATTGTAAGAAACATCGTATTGTAACAAAGCAAACGATGGACTAAAAGGATGTGAGGCCAATCTAGATCGATCTTGATCGGGCAGATTGATGTTGCTGAAAACTAATAACAATAAGAACATCAGCAAGATCGGTAACTTGATGAATCTACCCAAAGGATGCCACTCTTAGGTAGAGCCGATAACTTGACCATAAACTAATTTGAGCAGTGGAGGTCAAACTTAATCGATGCAGCCATACTTGAACTAGATAAGAGTCGATAACTAGCTTATACTAAAGTTCGCAGTAGAGGTCAAACTGAACCGATGCAGCCATACAAACAAAAGCATAAGCCATGATGGTACTTACAGACAAGCCGGAGGTCAGCCGGACCGATGCAGCCCTGCTTGTCGAAGAACTTATCGAGATCTACACTACTCCTACTCCTAAGAGTTGGCGTAAAGCCAAAGAAAAAGTAACTTGTATTGATTGATTGAATTCAATCCTTTTTACAATAGCTGGGGTCCAATATTTGTACCCGGAACCTAAGCATGAATCCTACTTAAGCACGACTCATTATAATCTTTGGCATAAGAGAAAACATTTCTAATTTAAGATAACTTGGACCATAATATTTCCCTTTTTATAAAGTCCGACACGTTTTTCTCGATGCCAACTGTAGCTTTTCGTCATTATCTGCTGGCGTCATCTGAAGAGAGCCGATTCTAGTGATGCATTTGAATCAGCTGATATTGACCCTTATTCAATCGATTCCTTGATGACGCGATCTTGGAAGCTTCGAGTTCTTGCGCTCTTCTTCCCAAATTTTGGTGTAAACACATGCCCCCAATTTTGGGATAAAAGTAATTTTATTCCAAAATTACCACGTCTGTACTTCTGATAGGTCTGTAGTCACGGGTAGAGAATCTTGATCTGGGGTCTACTATCTATCACCGTTTTTGCTTGCTTATGAGCTCATGCTTCAAAGCTTTACGAGAGCATCATTGCTTCACGGGCGCTTGGATCCATCTTTCTAGACCGACTATAAATGTCTATCCAACTCTGGCGAGAGCAATTCAACAATTCAGTTATGTTTCTCTTTTGCTTGCTTCCTCTAGTGCCCTTGGCTCCGCCAGACCCTTCATGGTCTAATTCCTTGCTATGAGGATCTTGAGTGGTTAGAATAATTCTTGTGCATAGGGTGATTGTGCCGCTCATTTCAGTGCCTTGTCGAGCAAGGGGATCAGCTACTGCGGTCAGAAGAATTCTTGTGACATCACCTGAGTTTTCTCACCATGATCGCAGAGCTGTTCTAGTGTTTGCAAGGGCTAAAATGTGTGGACACCTTTCCCTTGTTTGCTTCATCAAATGTCCGTCGGGGAAACCACATACTTCTTTCCCACGGTTTCCCAGCCACTGAGAAATGGACATCTTTTAGTAGGCGGCTTTCTTTCCCATTGTTTCCCAGTCACCGAGAAATCTGTTGGGTATATGGGCATCTTTTAAGCAGGCGGCCTTTCCTCTTCCCCTGACGCAATTCTATCAGCGGGCCGATATGACTTGGTCTATGATGACCTTTGGCCTTGTGGGGATTCGGACTCCCTTCAATCCAAAGAAGTCTCAATTGGTTGATTGTCAGTTTATGTAAACCTTTCGTATCAATCCCACAATATTTTGTAACTATGGGTAGCAATAAGTTCAAATCTGTTGTCCCTTCGTGATCCGTCCCCTAAATGTTTGGAGTGTCGATCCGTTTCTATTTCTGACTTTAATTCTATAACCCTGACGAAGCCTATCTTCTCACCTCCCGGGCTATATATACGGGCCACGGCTGTGGATCAAAAAACAACCTGCTTCATCTCAAACCTTCTGTGTCTTTGGTGTGATTTTGCTTTCCCATAGGTTCGAAGGCATGGAGAGTGGCAAGAGGTCTGCTGAGGAGGCCTTTAACGGGTCTGTGTCACCACGCCCACGTCTTCGTCATCAGGAGGGTGTAACCCGGGATGCTCCCATCGTCTCGGAACATAGGGCTAATTCCATTCAACTTCCATGGTCGTCTTCATCGATGATTCGCCGCTCGCTCCCCTGCTACCCGAGGAAGCAGATCGACAACGACGATCTGATCACATCCATCGATCGGGCTGGCTAGAAGCTCGTTGAGTGCCTTTCCGTCACGGAATCGGCTCTGACCACCTTGGTTCAGTGCCGATCACCCTCCGAGGCCGACCAAGTTGAGGAGAGGTTGGCCAAGGCCGAGGCCAGAATCATGGGTAAGATGCCTACCACAATTTTGTCTCTTCTTAGTTTTTTGTCTTCAAGATCCTGATTATCCCTTCCTTAAATTTTTCTAGATGTATCGGCCCAGTTGGAAAGCTATACTACTTTGCGCTGAGGAAAAAAAAAGGAGATTTGGAACTTCCCTTGTTGTTCACATGGATGCATTATATTGTTCCTGGGTCCCATCTCCTTTGACATAGTATTACACAATTTCAAGTGGCCATTTAATTCGCTGCATGAGCAACACGGAAACAAGTTATGTCAGTTGGAGCTAGTACAATAATTGCCTTAAAACCAAGCAAATGCTAATATAGAGGAGAGAAGAGAAGCGGGAGGAGAGCTCTCGTGCAAGGAACAACCTAGGCACAGAAGCATATGCAGTCGTTGACCCATACAATAGGTGAATGCGAGAAGGATTAGGAAAGAGAAAGTGAGACATAGGTAAAAGTAACAAAAAAAAAATATTTATTGTAGGCAAATAAGAGACTAATTGCATACGTTGGCTTTTACGACATGTCAGTTTACTAATACATATCTTTGCATGTACATCGGCTAGCTATTAGTACGGATAGGTCAGAAAATGTCGCCATTGTGAATTTATGGACAAGTACTTATCTGACACAGTATATATATGAAAAGGCGACTTGGGATTTTCTTTCTCGAATCACATTGAAGTTCAAGGTTACATATTGATACCATTCTGTGTTCAGCAAATCTGATGGCTGATGTATACCCAAAAGCTGAGTAAACACATACTAGTAATTAGGTGTTACTAGAATTTATCTTATTCCTGAATCTTGACAATTTGCGGTTGATCAAACTTTTGCAATTGTGAACATCTGAAACTCTGAATGTTGGACTGTTAATATACATATACCCTTCTGTGTCAGACTATTTTTCACTATTTTTTGCACCTTCAGTTTTCAGAAAAAAAAAATCAGGGCAGTTAGTAACTTTACGATTAGGTTCACATACTGTGCATGATTGATCATTCGATAATTAATGTTATTATAAAAATATGAGAGAATTGCAGGTATGGCCTGTCCGTTAGGTTTCTTTAATCTTGGTGGATATACTATTTTATATATTCTGTATGATTGATCATTTGGTAATCAGTGTTATTATAAAAATATGAGAGATTGCAGGTCTGGCCTATCCATTAGGTTTCGTTAATCTTGGTGGATATACAATTTTAAATATTCTGTATGACTGATCATTTGATAATAAATCTCTACAACTAAAAAAATGTCAAGAGAAGACTACCGGGCAGCGTCGCCCCACTTCGTTGTGCTCGGCTTCGCACGATCTACCTAGTGCTCCGTTTCCTAAAAAACAGGCACCACGCCACCAACAAATCAAGAAAATAGAAATTAGAATCAATCGTTCTCAATCATAGGCAATCTGAAATAACCGTGGACGTTTCCATTTTTTATCCCAAAAAATGGCGATCAGAAACAACCGCGTCAACCAATAAAAAAAGAAACTAGAATCAACCGGGCACTCTGGTTTCACTACAGCAGACGCTTGCTCAAAGAAGGCTTTGTACTCGGCAAAGCCTTTGCCAGTGCAAATCCTTTGCCGAATGCTGCACTCGGCAAAGAGCTGTCGACATATCCCTTCACGACAAAGGCTTCTTTGCCGAGTGCCGCATGTTGGGCACTCGACAAAGGATTTCCCGAGTGCCACGACGGCACTCGGCAAAGAAAAGCCGTGGTGACGGTCAGGTCATGGTGACGGCCCCTTTGCCGAGTGCCATGCGTCGGCACTCGGCAAAGAAATGTGTTTTTTATTTTTTTAAATGCTTTGCCGAGTGCCTGCATCTGGCACTCGGCAAAGCTTATTTTCTTTTTTTTGGATTTTCTTTGCCGAGTGCTGCAGGTAGGCACTCGGCAAAGCAGTTTTTTTTTTGAATTTTCTTTGCCGAGTGCTTGACCATGACACTCGGCAAAGCTGGGAAGCTTAGTATCCCAGATTCCAGCTTTGCTTTGCCGAGTGTCATGGTCATGACACTCGACAAAGAAGTGAAAAAATTCATTTTTTCTGGTTTTTAGTCTTCCATCGTTGCAAACAAGATATACATCATATATATATATATATAACACAACTATATATCACACAAATATATATATAATACAAATGTATATCATAATCCACCACAAACACAAACATAGCATACAAGTATCACAATCTCGACTTCCAAGTCCAAAGTCCAAACACACAAGCATAGTTCACAAAGTTCACAAGTGCATTATATCACAACGGCTGCCATTTGAAGCTCACGGCGACGGTCTGGGTTGGGATGGCCCAATGTGCAATCCCGGCGACCCTCCGAGGTGGTTCGACGCCGCCCCCGATTGATGCTGCACAAAATAGAAGAGATTGCACGTGAGCGACAAGAGAAGAGATAAATATGCAAGATAACTATCCGCCACTACCACCACCACCACCACATCACCGTCATCACCAACACCACCACACCACCACCACCACCACATCACCACCATGACCACCACCACCACCACACCACCACCACCACCATGAGCACCACAACACCGTGACCTCCACCACCAACACCACACCACCACCACCACCATGACCACCACACCACCACCACCACCACTAGATTTCTCTAGGTTTCACTAGGTTTCTCTAAGTTTCAGCATAGAAAGTAAAACTTCGTACTTATACTCACCGGGGTAGAATTAGGACGTTGTGGAGGTGGATCTGGAGCAAGCAGCGTCTGTGGGATCGCCCAACCTTGTTGTTGGCCAATTTGCTGCATGAACTTGATCATCTCATCCATCTGTCGCTGATCTTGCTCCCACTGGGCCTCCATGCCTTGTTGCTTCTCTATCACAATCCCACCTGATCTCCTTTTATTCATCAACACATGGTTATTTCCACGATAGCAATTATAGCCAACCGTGACCAGATATCTATCTATATCTTGCAGGTGATAGGAAATCACCCGACTTCTACCGGACTAAGCATGGCTAAGCATATATTCGATCCTAGACCTACATAGGATTCAAGATTTATTTGTCTGGACAAGGAAAGTATATGCAGCAAGTGATTCCAATCAACCCTTAGTACTTAATGCGTCAACATAAAAGGAGTCAAGTTGATATTTTGAAAACATAGTTATTATGCTCTGGGGCTTGCCTCATATAATGAGGAAGGTTGGTGATTAGGACACTTAGGAAGATCTTCCACGTTGACTCCTCCTTCCGCCTAAACCTCTTGCTCCTAGACTACCTGCTCCTCCTGCGCCTCGGGTTCGAACTCGAGTAGCATCACTCCTTCCGGCGAACCTATTGCATGCATATGCACAAATGAGTATCATGAATGCATAAGAGATGAGATGACATGATAAAGTGTATACGCATGAGCATGCTTATCCGCAAGATGTATGATAAGTTTAACATTCGTTGACCAAGTAGATCTATATTTTTTCTATTTGATCTTTACTGAGTAGGTGCATATCTCTTCTATAGTACAAGAAACATACACTCACCAAGTTCTAGTAACCTAAGGTAAAGTTGTTCATCATCGGTAAGAGGCTTAGAACCTATAGCTAACAACTAATCTCAACTAGCCTAAGCATCTACACAAGCATCATATAAGACAAGCAATTACAATTTGACGTAGTCATTTCCTGGACTATAAACAACAACTATTTATTTTGGCCATATCTAGAGTTCTACTCAACCAAATACAATGATCTTGGACTTTTTGGAAGATTATAAAACTGCCTACAACTTTTTTGTAGTCACCTCAAGATGATTCAATGGCTATCAAGGTCAAACAAACCAATTTCCCAGATTTGTCCAGAAATTCCAAAGAATAAGTATTTCAAGATAAAATTCCAATAGCTATCACTCTCAAACCATTTAGCTTATTGCCATAAAAATTTGACACGAGCAATATAAGTAAGTTATCTACAACTTTGTTATTGACAAGATTCACAGCAAACATCATTTTACCCATGCAATTTATTTAACAACAGAAACTATCCAAAACAGACACTCTAATTAAATTATAGAGCAATTAATATTTCACTGCATATAAACAATTAAATCTAGGCACAACTAATGGTACCAACAGTTCATAGACATCATTTACACTTTAGAAAACATAATGGTCAAGCCCAAATAAATTATTTAAATGCCTCTATTAATTTATTTGGACACTAAGGTGAAATAAGGAACATATATCAAAAGTGCATAGTAAATTAAGAAAATGACAGTAGCCTACATATGACCCTAAAAGTCTACTGTACAAATTTCATGCCATTTGGATAAGCATAGCCATCTCTACAAAAATGACAAGTTGCATAGGCTTATTTTAGCAAAAATAGTTTAGCCTAGTGAAAGGTGTCAAACAACAGATTTCATATTTTTCTTACTTTCATCCTAGCACAATAATACTGTGTAAAATTTTGCATGATCATAAGTTATGTATTTTTACCCCATTTATTTTCACTAAAAACTAGTAATTAATCAAAGTTAAGTAGGAAGACCATATTCCAAGTACACCTACTATATGTTTAGCATTTTTCCTAGCTACAGCATGTCAACACAAGACCATTAAAATTGGAATGATAATTTTTGCACTTCCCTAGCTCAAGATATGCATTTTACAAGATGGAAACAAATTTAAAAGCACATATCTAGCTCAATTTAATTCCCCCACAAAAATATCACAAATAGTAGGTTTCATATTTTTATCAAATAGTACACTTCATAAAGAATCCAACAAAATTTGGATCACTTAATTTGGACACTCCTAGCCCTAGATATGAATTTTTTAAATTTGCTACAAAATCTGGAATAATAAATAAAGAAAATCAAATTTCAAATCGAGCTGAGCTGCTAGGTGCACCCAGTTTATACACCCTATGTGACTGACGCATGGCCCCGTGAGTCAACTGACCCCATAGGTCAGCCACACAGAAGCAGAGCGGCGGTTGACTGGTGAAAAGCTCACCGAAGGCGAGGTCTTCGGCGGTAGCGTCACCACCACTACACTCGTCTCTCCGTTCCATGTCGACTGGTACCCTCGGTTGGCTCAGAGACTTGTCGGAGCTAGCTCAATGGTGGTGATGTGCAGTGGTGCACTGGCTATCTCTAGCCATGGTGAGCAATGACGGACTCGGCTACACCTCTACTGGGACCTAGCGGAGACCTAGGGTTCGGATTGGGGCTTGCGAGGGCACCGGTGAGGCACGACCGCGTTCATGGTGGCACGAGGGTGTTCTGCTCTGATGAGGCTAGCATCGGCCTTAAGCTCTTGCCTCAAGCTAGACCTAGCTCTAACCTAACCCTAACACGAGAAGAGAGAAGATGCGAGGGCTCCAGTGAGCACAACCACGGTGAGCTCGAGCTCGGCGGCGCCAATGGCGTTCGCGGTGACGTCGTGGCATGAGGGCCCTCACCTTGGTTCAAAAGGTGATGTTAGCAGGTCGATGAGGTAGAGCAAGGCATGACAGAACTATGGGTGTGAGGGATTGAGCAGTGGTGCTACTGTGGCGGCGTATTCGTCGGTGAGGGCGCGGCGGTGGCGGTGTGGCTCAACGTTGGTCATGGCGAGGGCGAGAGCGAGCGAGAGAAGTGGGTGAGAGCGAGAATGATCAGCCAGGCCAACGCCAGCATACGGCCAACACGCGATGCGTGTGGCTTGCGCTGGTCAGCCACGACACGCAGCGGCAAGGACGGTTTTAGTTCGGATGAAACCGCCTGAAACTCGATTTTCTCTCCACCATAACTCCTAATCCGAACTGTATTAGTGAAAGTTGTATAGCTATGTGAGATCTCCAACTTTTCTTTAGGGAGTAACATCTAATTCATCATGGTTAGCACATTACAAAGCTCCAAAGTGGTACACTTGAAACTAAAATCAGCATTGACAGCAAAATTTCTAAGTCTAGAAATAGCATTTTGTTGATTCTTGTGAGTCCTATTTGACCATGTTAGACACTGAATTAGCTCATGAACCTTAAATAAAGTTTGTTCCACATAGGATAACCTACAACTTTTATTAAGGGTGCACTGCCATGCAAACACTCTATGCTATAGTTCAACTTTAGTCAAAGTAGGATGATGAAAAATGACATTTTGAGAAAACTAGGACTTAGAAGCAAAATTGGCCCCTGTCATGAATACAAATATTGTTCCATTTACCATCATAGACATGTCTAAGGTGTTTTTGTGACCTCACAACCATCTCTTGCATTGGTCACACATGATCACAAGCATATGCATGTATATAATCAACATCACATGTGATAATATGTAAAGAATAAGATGAAATTCCATATGCTCATGCTCATGAATGCTTGGATGATGCTTGTGCTCATGAAATGCAAGTGCTAAATGCAATGCTTAACACTAGGGTGTTACAACCCTTCCCCTTATATAAATCTCGTTCTGAGATTTGAAAGACTTACCATTTTTCATAAAAAGTTGGATAAACCTCTCGTAGATAATCTTCCCGTCCCCACATAGCATCTTGCTCACTATGATTATTCCACATCACTTTGTGAAACTTGATCACACGGTTTCGAGTTACTCTATCCTTGCTATCTATAATTTGCACCGGCTTCTCTTCATAGGCTACATCCGATTTTAACTTGATATCTCTAACCTTCACTCTTTCTTCTAGAACACGTAAGTATTTCTTTAATTGGGATACATGAAAAACATTGAAGATAGCCCTCATTTCTGGAGGTAACTGGATCTTGTAGGCTACTCTTCTTCTTTTCTCAATGATTGGATATGGACCTACATATCTAGGTGCAAGCTTTCTTTTCACACCAAACCGTTGTACCTTTTCATTGGTGACACTTTCCGGTATACATAATCACCTACTTCAAATTCAATGGGTCTTCTTCTCTTGTCCTCATAACTCTTCTATCGGGATTGAGCAGCTTCCATATGTTTCTGGATGATACGGACCTACTCTTCGGCTTCCTCGATGAAGTCAATACCATAGTATCTCCTTTCTCCGGGTTCAACCCAATTCAAATGAGTTCTACATTTACGACCATACAAAGCTTTAAAAGGAGCCATCTTAATACTCTCTTGATAACTATTGTTGTAGGAAAACTCAGCTAAATGTAGCCACTTTTCCCATGAACCCTTTGAAGAGATGACACAAGCTCGCAACATGTCTTCCAATATTTGATTTACATGTTTAGTTTGCTGTGGCAGAACCTCCTAAATTATAGGGCCCACATGCACCTGTCACTGTCCAACGACCTTTGACATTTATGCATATGTTACCGATAACTTAAGAAGACTGTCGGGTGTCCGCGGGGAACCCCGAATCATCCACGATTTCTGAGCAGGATCACATTACAGAGTCATTGCAGTATTACAACATTTATTCAAATATCTACACTAGAGTAAATCAGCGGAAGTCTTACAATAACTTAGTTTACAAAACATTTATTTCAAACCTTACAAACTAAGTTCGATTATTAATACAAACCAAAGTAGGGGAGTGGCATTATAATATATACAAAACACACAAATATATCGCTGCCTACCTTAAGGGCCACATTACTTATCATCATCGCATGAACAACAAATCATGCAAAGACGATCCAAAACAGATCTGCTCATGAGCCTCACACAACAAAGGGTCAACAAACCCCGAGTAATGAAAGTACTCAACAAGACTTAACCGAAATAAAACCGATAAGACTCGTGAATGCGGTGCTCGAGGATTCAAGGTATGGCTTTAGCAATAGTCAAAGTTCTTTTGCGTAAAAGCACTTTAACAAAATTCTTTGTATCAATATTTAAAATCTCATAAGATCATATACAAAGTGACACGATCCGTATTAAGATCATGAAACTTCATATCCAACACTTTCTCAAACCATTCTCGAGTTCCATTATTAATACTACGATGATGAACAGAGAAGTGAGTCTCCATAACCGAGGAGCAACGACGATTCGACCGATTATAAACCCACTGGGAATTCCAGACCACACGACATATGTAGGTCCCCACCTACATATACCAACCTACCCTCGGATCCTCTAAACAAGAACAGTCCATACACCCGAGAATACAAGATACTCCACACTCCAAATTTCATTGCCACGTGGGTACACGCTATTCCGCCATCTCTCCACTCCCGGTGCGTGAGTAGCCATTCTCGTAATAGAATAGCCAAGTTAAGGCTTACCGGAGTATGTGGTTAGTACTACAAAGTCTCACCGCACGCAGATTCCTGTAATCACGGACCTTAATCGACACAAAGTGAAAGAACCCGCTCACAAGACATTACCGTGTCTTGTGGCTCACACACCGAGTCCGCCCTCCTAGATTTATTACTCCACATTACCATATCACATGATAACATAAGTAACCAAAGTTCCATTTAAAACTCGCAGTGACAGTAATCACCCAACTTTGATCGGTCTAAGCGAGCTAAGCATAACTAGGCATATCTGATTTTAAACGGGTAACAAGGTAGATATGGAACAACAAGGTTGATAATGCAACAATTAGGTTTCCACTTGACTTCTAATCACTTAATGCGATGAAAAAGCAAAAGCGAAATCAATTTGTAAAATACAAGGTAGGGTTATATGCATCCGGGCTTGCCTTCGTTGACGGAAAAATCCGGCTCTGCGACGTTTCACAAGTCTTCGATCCGACCTCAACAGACAGATCAACCTCCTCCGCAACTTGATTAACTACCATGTGTTCACCTTCGTTTACTACACGTAGTGACATTGCCATGTTTAACATGATGTGGAATATGAAACATGATGCTCGATGATGGATGCAAAAATTAATAAATTGGATACAATTTTTCTTCGCAGTACAGTTACAAACCAAACTAACCAAACCATATTCATAACTGATGTGACCACGCTAGCACCGATCACTTTGGTGAACTCTCCGACCACTATGGTGAGCTATCCGACCACTATGGTGACCAATCCGACCACTATGGTGAACTATCCGACCACTATGGTAAACTATCCGATCACTATGGTGAACTATCCGACCACTATGGTGAACTATCCGACCACTATGGTGAACTATCCGACCACTATGGTGAACTATCCGACCACTATGGTGAACTATGCGGAGCAAAGATCGTCGGTGAGGGAGAACCGGCGACTGCAGTGATCAAAATGAGTAAACAACAACCGACTAAAGACTACAACGATCGAAACGAAACCGTAAGTACACCGATTACATAACGGCTCACCGAAAAGCTCACAGCCACGATGACACGCCAGCAATGTGAAGTTCTTGACCTCGAGGAAGAAAAAACGTGGACAGCGAGTTCTCGGCAATTTCAAAGCGACCAAGGCTAGTGGGCCGGATTCGCAAGGAAAAGACGGAACTAGGACGGCCTTTACCGAGATGGCAACAATATTTGGGAGACGATCTTGAGCTTGTTGGAGCGATGACAACGGCGGTGGTGAAAACAAAGGAAGAAAAACGACGATGACGACGTCTTGGTACTTATAGCGCGGCGCAAAAGCTCAAGGAAGCCACGACGGAGCTGTTTCCGTGCCAGCGCGACATCAAGGACGGCCACGACACGCCTGGAACGCCGAAGAAGGTCCGACGGCAATGTAGCTTAGGCGGTGAACACTGTTCACAGAAATTACAAAATTGCCATACGCCAAAATTCACAAATTACTCTCAAATTTTCATAACAACTCAAAAATCTCCAAAAACAAAAGTTGTTCAAAAATCGAAAGTTCTACAACTTTGCTTCTATAACCATCTCCTAATTCTGTCTAGATTTTGAAATGGATTTTCAGGGTAGGATTTAAATGCTGAAAAGCGGGGTTTTCTCGAAAAATTCAAAATCCAAACAAACTTTGAATTTAAGTCAAACAATACAATTCAACACATACCACATGAATATAAACTTGTTTTAGTGTATGCATCTCAAAGTTTTCACCAAATGCCAAATGCTTTGCAATGCATATGATGACATGTCAGGTTTTAGTATTTTAAACACCCGAGGTGTTACATTTGCCCGGAGGTCTGAGGGTGATAGGTAGAACTTCTGACTAAGTTGGTGCCTAACATCTTGTGCAAATGTTCCAAAAAACAAACAGTGAACTGAGGCCCTCTATCAAACACAATGGTTCTTGGCACACCATGTAGACATACTATGTGGGAGAAATACAACTTAGCATACTCATGTGGTCGGTAGTCGGTTCTCACTGGAATGAAATGTGCAGACTTGGTTAGGCGATCCACAATCACCCATATGGAATCAAAATTCTTATGAGTAGGTGGAAGTCCAACAATAAAATCCATGCTAACTTCTTCCCACTTCTAACCTGAACAGACAGTGGTTGAAGCAGTCCAGCAGGTTTCAAATGAACAGCCTTGACTCGACAACTATTATCACATCTAGCAACATAAGCTGCAATTTCCTTCTTCATTTTGGTCCACCAAAAATGGTTCTTCAAGTCCTAATACATTTTACTACTACCCGGATGAATGGACAGTTTAGAAGAGTGAGCCTCACCTAAGATCTGGTTTCTAAGTTCCTTATCCTTTAGCACTACCAGTCTATCTTTAAACCATAGAACACCGTTCTCATCTATCCTGAAATGCTTAGTCTCTTGCTCTTTCATCTTTCTTTTGATGTGGAACACACCTAGATCGGTCTTCTAAAGCTCGATGATCTTGCTCTCAAGAGAACAATGATCACAATATTGTGCAGCACAACAGGATGTAACAAATTGAAGCCATCTTCTAACAGAGAATTGCAATGAGACTTTCTGCTCAAAGCGTCGACAACAACATTCGCTTTGCTAGGATGATAATGTACTTCTAAATTATAATCTTTGATCAATTCTAGCCATCTTCTTTGTCTCGTATTCAATTCGGGTTGAGTGAAGATATACTTAAGACTCTTATGATCTGTGTAAATATGACACACATTGCTAAACAAATAGTGTCTCCAAATCTTCAATGCATGGACAACCGCTGCTAATTCTTTGTCATGGGTTGGGTAACTGATTTCATGCTTCTTCAGCTGACGTGAGGCATAAGCAATGACTCGGCCTTCCTACATAAGAACACATCCCAAACTGGTACCTGATGCATCACAAAACACATCAAAAGGTTTCTCGATATCAGGTTGTGCCAAAACAGGAGCTGAAGTCAACAAAGTTCATAAAGTGTGCAAAGCAACTTCACACTTCGGAGTCCACACAAACTTCTCATCTTTATGAAGCAATCTTGTCATTGGTTTGGCAATTTTGGAGAAGTCCAGAATGAACCGACGGTTGTAACCTACTAAACCAAGAAAACTCCAAACTTCATAAACTAAAGTTGGGGTCTTCCAATCCATAACTTCTAGCACCTTAGAGGGGTCCATAGAGATCCCATTTTATGATAGCACGAGCCCTAGAAAAGATACCTTCCGAAGCCAAAACTCACACTTGCTAAACTTAGCATACAACTTATGTTCTCTTAGCCTGGTTAGAGCAACTCTCGGGTGCTCTGCGTGATCCTACTCATTTTCTGAATAGACTAGAATGTCATCGATGAACACAACTATGAACTTATCCAGCTCAGGCATGAACACCGAATTCATCAGATACAGCTCAGGCATGAACACCGAATTCATCAGATACATGAAATATGCAGGAGCATTTGTCATCCCAAAGGACATGACCAAATATTCATATAGGCCATACCTAGTGGAGAAAAGCGTCTTAGGTATATCTTCCGGCCTGATTTTAATCAGATGGTAACCAGATCTCAAATCGATCTTAGAGAACACCTTAGCCCTTGACAATTGATCAAACAAGAGATCAATTTGAGGCAAAGGATACTTGTTCTTAACCGTTATGGTATTAAGTGGTCGGTAGTCCACACACATCCGCAAGGATTTGTCTTTCTTCTTCACAAATAAGGCGGGACAACCCCATAGAGATGAGCTAGGTCGAATGAGACCTTTCTCTAAATGCTCTTGCAATTGAACCTTAAGCTCGGCTAGCTCATTTGGTGGCATTCTATACGACCTCTGAGAGATGGGTGTTGTACCTGGTAATAACTCAATCTTAAACTCTACATCCCTGTCGGGTAGCAACACGAGCAATTCATCTGGAAACACATCCGAAACTCACATACCATCGAAATATTAAGGAGGGTCATCGTCTGAATAGCACAGGCTAAGTTTTGGAGATCAAAACTCCTAGGAAGTGGTACTAGGAAAGCATTGTTACTCTGGGGTTCCCTCAACATGATGGTTCTAGTCAAAGTGTCAATGAGAACTCCACGACCACTCATCCATTTCATACCCAAGATTACATCTATCCCCAACCCTAGCAATACTACAAGATCTAAGGTATAATCTCAGTTGTTGAGATGCGCACATCTCTGATTATCTGGTTGATAGAGATATTATTTCCAGCTACACTTATGCAATAACCACCCTTATCTACAGTAACTACCCTCTGATCATGCTTGGATGCAAATGTTTGACTCATAAATGAATGTGAAGCTCTAGAATCAAACAAAACAACTATGGGGTGTTGGTTCACAAGAAACGTACCCCACAGTAACAACTTCACCTAAAGGGATCTCTTCTAGGGTGGTATAGTGCATGTGTCCCTAACATGCATTTGGATTACCCTGCTTCTGGTTGTTGTTCTTCTTGGAATAGGGGCAATTTCTTGCCCAATGGCCAGGATTGTTGCTGTTCTAGCATGACATGTTGCTAGGTGGAATGCTGGAGCTTCCTTATCCTGTGCTACCATTTGGTAGGGAAACAAAAAAGGCCTTGCGATACACTTTCTGGGTCTGACTGGTCTGTACCTTCTTCTGAGGTGGTCTATACTTTGGAGCAAGTGGGCAGAATTGAGGTCTCGCAACAATAGGAGCTTTTGACTGAGATGCACCTACTTCATAAGCTCTCTTATGACACTTAGATGCTGAATAGATGTTGTTCTGATTCTCCTGAGTTAAAGCATCACTAACAAACTCATTGAAAGTGATACACTTGCTGTTAGCTAGAGTCTTCATCAGCTTCGAACTAAGCCCCCTCTTGAAACTAGCAATCTTCTTTGCATTAGTGTCAACAAACTCTATGGCATACCTTGACAGATTGTTAAAAGCATGCCGATACTCAGTTAGGCTCTTGGTACCCTATGTCAGCTTCATGAATTTTGTATGCTTCATGCTCATAAGACCTGGGGGAATATAATGTCCCCTAAATGTAGCCTTAAACTGGTTCTAGGAAATTTGAGCATTCTCAGGCAAAGTTGATCGATGATGACTCCACTAAATGCTTGTAGGCCCCTACAGCTGGTGTGATGCGTACTCTGCCTTCATGTGCTCTGTGACCCTTAAGAGACAAAACTTTTGTTCAATTGTATGTACCCATTCATCTACCTACAATGGCTCCTCTACTTCTTTAAAGATAGGAGGTTTGGTGTCAAGAAACTCCTTAAAATCGCTGAACTGGTTAGGTTCAGGCCCTTGGCGTTGGTCCCTTCCCTGTCCATGCCTGGCATTCTGTGCAAGAACACACAGCACTTCTCCCATAGAACGTTGGGTTTGTATGAGCTGGGCCATCATCTCTTCTAGCATGGGATGCGGTGGTGGTGGGAGGTCCTCATTGTCATTGCCACAGCAACCACTACCACCCGCATCATCTCCACCAAGTCCCCTACGAGTGCATGTCATCTGTAGAATTACAACCACAAGTAATTATTGATGATATCAGAAAAATTGTAGAGGAATTATATAATTATGCCAAACTAAATTTACTAGAGAGAATTTACATTCATATAATAAAACAGAGGCATAATAATTCATTTCCACAACACAACATCACTAATTATATTACTTAGCGATCACACAATGCATTCCCGTCCATGCCAAATACTTGCTAGCACACAAACTGGACATTTATTAAGTTTCAATAATGACATGGATTAAACATGCATGGTTCTGAGATTACATTAAAGGAGTACATCATGAGATTGAAACCTAAATTATGAGTTCATTACATAAAGGATCGAAGATAGAGAGATAGCACATCTAGCTAGGTACTATAGCTAAGCTATGCCTTGGAGTGGTTGCTGTCGATGTCGGACACATCATCACCATGGTCGTCCTCAAAAGGCTCGATCTCCTCCTCCTCCTTAGGCTCAGCCTCGGTGTCCACCTCCATACCATCATCCTTAGCAATCAACACGTTAGGATTTTCATCCACTACTAGAGCTGGAGGAAGAATTGGGTTCACCATGTTGTTGAGACGATGAACATACAGCAGAAGCTCCTCAATCTGGTGTATGAGTTCCTACTCTCTACGATCAAACTTCATTGCCTGCCTAGCAGCCTGAAACATAGTCTGGATTCTAGCTGCCTCCCTAGCCTCAGCAAGGTGAATGACCTCGTCCCTCTCAGCACGGACGTCCTGTATCTCTGCCTAGCTACATCTCTTTCTGCAATAGCATTCACCAACTAAACCCTATGAGCTTCCAAAGCTATAATAGCATTATCGGTTTCTCGCTAAGCCTCTCTAGCTGCCCTCCGATGCCTACACACACGCCCTCGTAGCTGGCGTTGCGTGGCCTGTGCTCACTGGAGCTCTAGCATGCAGCTAACATAGCAATCTTGGCGGGAGTTGAACATCTTTAGGACGGCAAACATAGCGCTCATAGCAGCACTAGAGCTCTCTGCTCGCTCATCACGGTCTCTCACTAGGGCATTGTCGCCCGGCTGCATCCAAGCGGTCACCGATGGATCCACTCGGGGAAAGGTTCCGGCTGGACCATTGATGAGCTCATCACCAAACTCCTGACAGATCTCACTCAGTGCCTCCAAAGCTACCACTTGGGCACCTTCCCAAAGAGATTGCCCATCTGACTCAATACTCCAACCTTGCCACTTTCAATTGTCTACATGGGCTGGATTGGTCACCCGCACATCATACCACGGCTGCCCCTTAGCTGCCACTTCTCTCCAAAAGTAGCAGGGTGGCTCAGCATACCCAACTGAGTTTAGCACCCTCCACAGCAATGTAGGAGTGCCAAACATAGCCAGGAATGTGTCCCTGCGAGGCGGGGCTCCTGGTGCTACCATCTATATCAAAGTGTGCAACTCTTGAGAGAGGATATCATATGTGAGAAGAAATTTAATGAATGGGGTAAGCAATTATAAAGGAGGGAGTAATGCGAAAATGTAAATGCATGAGTGAACATGATGCATGCATGTTCCATACATCCTCACAAATCTTAGGAAAAAAATTAAAATTCTAACCACATACCCGGTGGCATACATACGTTCTCTCAATATACGTAACTAATCAGGCTACACATTTTGCTATTAGTGTACCTGCACAAAAATTTCATTTTAGCCCAACCCAACAATTATATATGCCAAAATATAAATCTAGGCTCTAGGTTGCAACTAAATACTTCCATATATATACCCATACATATACTTCCGTATCAAAGCTACCTAAAAGTAAATACGTGCCATACATACATATAAATATGCATCTACAGCCGTATCAAAGATAACCCACAATTAAATACCTTAGTATATATATGGGACATATATATATTACAGTACCAAAGCTACCTCTCCACATAGACCGCACGCTCACCCTTGCAGTTTTGCCACTCTTACCTTGGGCATAAAAGCAATTGATCCATACATTACCACTCAAGTGAATGGCATCCATACAATAGCATGCCATAGAGATGACGAAAGAAAAACCCCAAGTTAGTACTTATTTAGCCACCTGATAGTCCTTAACTAGACATAAAGGATATGACCACTAGCACACTCTAAATTTAAAATTTAGATTTTAACACACCTAAATATATAGCTATAAGTTGTCAAACTGATTTTATAAAACAAAACCTTTGTTTTAAATGCCCATATGACAAGTTTAGTGTTGAACCTTGCTCCGATGCCAGCTATAATAGAATCGCCCAATTTATAAGAGCACAAGTATAATAGCAATCACCGAAGCGATCAAACTATCATACTTGAGCCCATATAAACCCGGTAGTCCGATGAAATCATGAAGGATCTCAAACCAACCAACATACAAGTAAAGATCATACATGATTCAACATAACAAGTCACATGTTACATCACAGTTCACAAATGGTTCACAAGTATCTCACATACATCAGAGTTCACATAGTTATTACAAACCAAGTTCAAATAGCGGAAGCAAAATAGTTTGACATCAACATCACACTTAGTTCCAATACATTCCTGTACCATGATCATTTCTAGCAAAAGCATAACAAAGAGGATAACTTAGGAGTACCATGCCCCATGGTTTAGTCCTCATCCATGGCAGGATGAAGGCATTTCTTACAGTACCCATGATACATCATATCATTTGCAACAAGAGGGAATAAACCATAAGTATGAGAATGTACTCAGCTAGACTTACCCATCGTAAACCAGAAATAATATGACACCAAGGAGTATGCAAAGTTTTATCAGTGGAGTTAGCTTGACAACATTTTGCATAAAGCTTAAGTAACATAACTTGGAGATTTAATATCTTTAGCATCAAATTGAATACCTATTCAATTAAGCATCTCTAGATTAGCACCTATACTAGAGCAATCACGTGATTAAGCTAACAAGCATTAGTAACCATCAAGTTCCATCAATTAATGCTATGTTGTCGCTGCTCAGTCAAGTTCTCACTATCCGGGAGAGACGGTGACTCGAATTGATTCTAACTAGCTGGGGAGTTATTCCTAACACAAACCCATACTTCCCCCATCGAGGTCAAGTTGGGTCACCCTTGGTACAACTCAGGTACAGTCGTGGGTCCGATCAGCGCCGCATCCTTAGGGATACTACTAGTCTGCCAGGAAGTTCAGGCCCGTCCAGCCCTTAGACTCACTCCACTTGCTTCCTGCACATAATTACTTCCTCCAGTGTGCGCACTTTCACTTACTGGGTCCCAGCCTGAGTTGAGCTACTCGGCTTCATGTTCGGAATGGCTTATCCAGCCAACTAAGTGCTAGGCATGCGTTCAACATGACATGAGGACATACAGCGAATCGGTTCTTAACCGACACAGACGAAGATAAATAGGCACCAAGACCTCCATGCCTTGTTGCTTCTCTATCACAATCCCACCTGATCTCCTTTTATTCATCAACACATGGTTATTTCCACGATAGCAAATTATAGCCAACCGTGACCAGATATCTACCTATATCTTACAGGTGATAGGAAATCACCCGACTTCTACCAGACTAAGCATGGCTAAGCATATCTTCGATCCTAGACCTACATAGGATTCAAGATTTATTTGTCTAGACAAGGAAAGTATATGCAGCAAGTGATTCCAATCAACCCTTGGTACTTAATGCATCAACATAAAAGGACTCAAGTTGATATTTAGAAAATATAGGAGGCTTATAATGTTCTGGGGCTTGCCTTTTAGAAACAAGGAAGGTTGGTGATCAGGACACTTAGGAAGATCTTCCACGTTGACTCCTTCCACCTGAACCTCCTACTCTTGGACTGCCTGCTACTCCTCCTGACGCTCGGGTTCGAACTCGAGTAGCATCACTCCTTCCGGGGAACCTATTGCATGCGTATGCACAAATGATTATCAAGAAAGCATAAGAGATGAGATGACATGATAAAGTGTATACGCATGAGCATGGTTATCCGCAAGATGTATGATAAGTTTAACATTCATTGACCAAGTAGATGTATACTTTCTTCTATTTGATCTTTACTGAGTAGGTGATTATCTCTTCTATAGTACAAGAAACATACACTCACCAAGTTCTAGTAACCTAAGGTAAAGTTGTTCATCATCAGTAAGAGGCTTAGAACCTACAGCTAACAACTAATCTCAATTAGCCTAAGCATCTACACAAGCATCACATAAGACAAACAATTACAATTTGACTTAGTCATTTCCTAGACTATAAACAACAGCTACTTATTTTGGACTTTATGGAAAGATTATAAAACTTCCTACAACTTTTTTATAGTCATCTCAAGAAGATTCAACGGCTATCAAGGTCAAACAAACCAATTTCCTAGATCTGTCCAGAAATTCCAAAGAATAAGCATTTTTGGAGACCAACTTCCAATCGTTATAACTCTCAAACCATTTAGCCTATTGCCATGAAAATTTGACACAAGCAATATAAGTAAGTTATCTACAACTTTGTTATTGACAAGATTCACAACAAACATCATTTTACCCATGCAATTTACTTAACAACAGAAACTGTCCAAAACTGTCACTATAATTGAATTATAGAGCAATTAATATTTCACTGCATACAAGCAATTAAATCTGGGCACAACCAATGGTACCAACAGTTCATAGACATCATTTACACTTTAGAAAACATAATGGTCAAGCCCAAATAAATTATTTAAATGCCTTTATTAATTTATTTGGACACTAAGGTGAAATAAGTAACATATATCAAAAGTGTATAGTAAATTATGAGAAAATGACAGTAGCCTGCATATCACCCCAAAAGTCTATTGTACAAATTTCATGCCATTTGGATAAGTATAGCTATCTCTACAAAAATGACAAGTTGCATAGGCTTATTTTAGCAAAAATAGTTTAGCCTAGTGAAAGGTGTTAAACAACAGATTTCATATTTTTCTTACTTTCATCCTAGCACATCAATACTGTGTAAAAATTTGCATGATCATAAGTTATGTATTTTTACCCCATTTATTTTCACTAGAAACTAGCAATTAATCAAAGTTAAATAGGAAGACCATATTCCAAGTATACCTACTGTAGGTTTAGCATTTTTCCTAACTAGAGCATGTCAACACAAGACCAGTAAAATTAGAATGACAATTTTTTCACTTCCCTAGCTCAAGATATGCATTTTAGAAGATGGAAACAAATTTAAAAGCACTTATCTATCTCAATTTAATTCCCCAGAAAAATATCCCAAATAGTAGGTTTTATATTTTTATCAAATAGTACAATTCATAAAGAATCCAACAAAATTTGATCACTCAATTTGGACACCCCTAGCCCTAGATATGAATTTTTAAAGTTTGCTACAAAATCTAGAATAATAAATAAAGAAAATCGAATTTCAAAGCGAGCTGAGCTGCTAGGTGCACCCGGTTCATACACCCTGCTGTGACTGACGCACAGGCCCTGGGAGTCAACTGACCCCATAGGTCAGCCACACCAAAGCAGAGCGGTGGTTGACCGGTGAAAAGCTCGCCGACGGCGAGGTCTTCGGCGGTAGCATCACCACCGCTACACTCGTCTCTTTGTTCCGCATCGACTGGTACCCTCGGTTGGCTCAGAGACTCGTCGGAGCTAGCTCAACAGCAGCGATGTGTGGCGGCGCACCGGCTATCTACGACCATGGTGAGCTCGGATGGGCTCGGCTACACCTCTACTGGAACCTAGCGAAGACCTAGGGTTCAGATTAGGGCTTACGAGGGCGCCGATGAGGCACGGCCGCGTTCATGGCGACACGGCGACGCGAGCACGACGGCGGCGTGGTGGAGTTCCACTCTGATGAGGCCGGCATCGGCTTTAAGCTCTTGCCTCAAGCTAGAACTAGCTCTAACCTAACCCTAACACGAGAAGAGAGAAGACACAAGGGCTCCGGTGAGCACAGCCACGGTGAGCTCGAGCTCGGCGGTGCCATTAGCGTTCGCGGTGACGTTGTGGCCCAAGGGCCCACACCTTGGTTCAAAAGGCGATGCTAGTGGCTCGACAAGGTAGAGCAAGGCATAGTGGATCTGTGGGTGCGAGGGATTGAGCGGTGGTGCTACGGTGGTGGCGTATTCATCGGCGAGGGCACGGCGGTGGTGGTACGGCTCGGCATTGGTCGTGGTGAGGGCGAGAGCAAGCGAGAGAAGTGGGTGAGAGCAAGAATGACAAGCCAGGCCAACGCTAGTGTACGGCCGCCACGCGGGGCATACGGCCTATGCTAGTCAGCCACGACGCACGCGGCAAGGACGGTTTCAGTTCGAATGAAACCGCCTGAAACTCGATTTTCTCTCCACCATAACTCCTAATCCATGGTGAATCAGTGGAAACTGTATTAGTGAAAGTTGTAGAGCTATGTGAGATCTCCAACTTTTCTTTAGGGAGTAACATCTAATTCATCATGGTTAGCACGTTACAAAGCTCCAAAGTGGTGCACTTGGAACTGAAATCAGCATTTTGGACTTTGCAAAATTTCTAAGTCTAGAAACAGCATTTTATTGATTCTTGTGAGTCCTATTTGACCATATTAGGCATTGAATTAGCTCATGACCCTTAAATAAAGTTTGTTCCACATAATATAAGCTACAACTTTTATTAAGGGTGCACTACCATGCAAACACTCTATGCTATAGTTCAACTTTGGTCAAAGTAGGATCATGAAAAATAATATTTTGAGTAAACTAGGACTTAGAAGCAAAATTGGCCCATGTCATGAATACAAACATTGTTCCATTTACCATCCTAGACATGTCTAAGGTGTTTTTGTTACCTCACAACTATCTCTTGCATTGGTCACACATGATCACAAGCATATGCATGTATATAATCAACATCACATGTGATAATATGTAAAGAATAAGATGAAATTCCATATGCTCATGCTCATGAATGCTTGGATGATGCTTGTGCTCATGAAATGCAAGTGACAAATGCAATGCTTAACACTAGGGTCTTATAGCCCCTCCCCCTTATAGAAATCTCGTCCTAAGATTTGAAAGACCTACCATTTTTCATAGAAAGTTGGATAAACCTCTCGTAGATAATCTTCCCGTTCTCACGTAGCATCTTGCTCACTATGATTATTCCACATCACTTTGTGAAACTTGATCACATGGTTTTGAGTTACTCTATCCTTGCTATCTATATTACACCCATGCTCTGTAGCATAGGATCGATAAAGAGCACATCCATTGTAGGAACCTAGAATATGAGCTTACTATATTAAGCTGCTACGTTATCAATCAGGACAAGTTTAAGAATTGAGAGTTAGGTTGTGGATCGATAGGGCACAATTAGATTGAATGTTTATGTCATTTGCTTAGCTCAGGTGTTAGGTCGGTTGAAGTTTGTGCTAGCTAGTTGAAAGTTTGTGCTAGCTAGTTGAAAGTTTGTGTTTAGCTTGGATTGTGTAATAAAGTGCCTTATCAATGGAATCTTGTTGCTACTACCTGCTCTCTATTTATTTTGTATATGTGTTTGTCTCCACATGTTGTGCATGAAGGAAAATAGGAAACAAGTGTGGGGGAAGCACACTATGACAACAAAACAAGATCCGATCGTGAAAATTACAAAATTCAGGAAGCAATGAATCAAGGACCACGCTCGCCAAAGTTGGACCGATACGAGCCCGAGAGTGGGCCGCTGGCCTCCTACATGGGCTAGCTAGACTAGCCTAGTGCCGCCTCCCCTCGCGCTTCATCCATGGTCAGGTTTGAGTCCCGTACGTTATATTTTCACCTATCTCACTTTTTGTTTCGAACCAAATTGAAAATCCTTTGATAAAACAACTTTAAAACTTGCGGAAAGATTATTTCAGTCATGACTTAAGGATAGACTCACATAATACTTTTCCTAGAAGTTGTGCTACTGTTGGGAACTATTTTTAGGGACCCATGTTACTTAAGTTGTTATGGAATGAGATATAGTAGAATAATGAGAACTTGATTCTTGATGTCTTGTTATTGGAGAATTTTATTTCAAAAATTTAAAAAGAATAGCTACACCTCTCCTTTGTGGTAAGCAATGTCCTACCAGAGCCAAATATGATAGACTAGGAAAGCCTTCTACATATATTACTTGCTACTGTATTGAGTTTGGTCAAACCTTGTGACCCTTGTTGAGAAATTTATCATGCTCCCAAGATCAAGATCATGTACACTCCACATATATGTGCTGCTCCTACACTAGGGGTACGCAAAAACATGTTTTCCATCCACCCGAAAATGTTCTATTCCAGCACTGGGAGTAGACACAAAAATATGTTTGTTGGGATAAATGCTCCAAGTTCTTGTAAATGTCTCTTATGAAAAGTTTCAATTGCAGAAGAAGAGACATGGGCTATGCAAGATTTATTCATAGAAGAAAATAAAAAGAATTGAGAAAACATGGACAAGTGTTCGAGATATTTAAAACAATGGGTACTTTGATGCCTGCCTGAAAAGAAAGAAAGATGAATAAGATAGCCCATGTTCTCTTAAAAATGTTTCAAAGTTCTCAATAAGAGATATACGTTTCAAGGAGCATAGTAGAATTAGGTTAGCTACCATATACATCCAAGCACATGCACATCTTGATCTAAGAGTATGACATTCTTCTCCTTGGATACTTGTTTTGACTTTACAACATATGCAATGCAAGTATGTTCTCATATTCATTCCTACTTGAGCTCCACATAAGCTTTTTAGAAGTAGGCAAAAAGAAGGCAAGAACATTAATGCCTTGGTATGGATCCAAAAATACTACATAAAATGAGTGAATTGAGAGTGTCACAAAAGGAGAAGGTAAGCTATGTTTTGTTTTCAAAAATCTTAAAATGTTTCTCCAATTGCCTGAAGGCCAGAAACCCTAATTCATATTTCCACCAGGACCAGAGCTAGCAATCAAGAGAAGATTAGTCCTCAATAGGATCTAGTCTTATATTAGAGATAGAGATATAGTGTGAGGGAAGAGTTTGGAGGAAGTGCTGGCCTATTAGTGCTCTCTCTACGGCTTGTACCCTGGTAGAATCAAGTTCTTTTTAAGCTTGCTTCAGAGATTTCTCTAGTAATCAACTTCTAATTTAAGTAAGCATCATGTTCATATTATTCTTCAGGTTTGTGACTCTCTTTTGAGTACTTTAATCCTTGTAGCTCCTTGAGTTCGATATAAAACTGGAATACTTTTGGTGAAGTGCTACATCGGTATAATATCCATGCGCTTGCGGATTGTTATGTGTGCATTAATATATACCAACACCAAGCATCTCAGAAATTTAGAAACTTGCAGCCTATGAACTGAGTGCCATTGTCAGTAATAATGCGATTGGGAACTCTAAACCTATGGATAATGTCCTGGATGAACTTGGCCACCCATTCTGACTTGAGGTTGATGATGGGTCAGACGTCGATCCACTTAGTGAACTTGTCAATGGCGACTAGCAGGTGGTCGAAGCCTCTGGGTGCCTTCTTGAATTCCTAGACCATGTCGAAGCACTAGACTATGAACGGCCAGGTGATGGGGATCGTCTAGAGCGCTTGGGTGGGCAGGTGACTTTACTTGGCATAGTACTAGCAGCCCTTGCACGTCTTGATGAGGTCCTAGGTGTCGGCGAGGGCGGTAGGCCAGTAGAAGCCATGCCTGAAGGCCTTTCCCATGAGGGCCCTTGGCATCGTATGGTGCCTAAAGATGCCACTATGGATGTCAAGGAGTAGCTTCTTCTCATCCTCTAGGGTGACGCACCGCAAGAGCACCTCAGAGGCGCTCTAGCGATAGAGCTGCCCATGGAGGAATCTGTAGCTCTTGGCATGCCAGACCAGCCTATGGGCATCGGCGAAGTTGATGGGGAGGACCCCCTACTTGAGGAAGTCAAGGAAGGGAGCTCTCTAGTCTTCTGAAGCCCTGGGTGACTGGGGGGAGCTCTCACCTGGCGCACCCTCGGCGTCCTGGTGGGCTAACTCTGAACTTGTCAGAGGCATGCCTTGGTGTTCGGGAGTGTCGGCTGCTTGTTTTGGAGTAGAGTCTCCACTTGGTGGGGGAGGTTAGGACTAGAGGCATGGTCAGGAAGTCCTTTAGCCTTGTAAGCGCATCCTAGGCTTCCTGCATCCACTCAAAAAGCTCAGATTTCTTAAGGAGTTTGTACAGCGGCATACCGCCTTCCTCAGGGCGAGATATGAAGCGGCTGAGCGCCGCCAAACACTCGATGAGCCTCTGGGCTCCCTTTTGGTTCTTGATCAGCTCTATGTTCATGATTGTGGAGATCTTCTCGGGGTTGATTTTGATGCCACGCTTGAAGACGATGAAGCCTAGAAGCTTTTCGGTAGGGACTCTAAACACGCGCTTCTCCGGGTTGAGCTTGATGTGGTTGGCCCGGAGGTTGGAGAAGGTCTCCTCCATGTCATTGATTAGTCACATGGCCATGTGGGTCTTAACAACAATGTCATCGACATAGACCTATAGGTTGCAGCTGATCTGCTCCCTAAAACACTTCTGCATGCACCGCTGGAAGGTGGCCCTAGTGTTCCAGAGGCCAAAGGGCATGGAAGTGTAACAAAAGCCACCGAATGGGGTGATGGACGAAGTGTCCAGTTGATCAGAGGGGTCCATCATGATCTGGTGGTACCCAGAGTATGCATCTAGAAAGCAGAGGGCCTCACAACCGGCGGTGGAATCGACTACCTGGTCAATTCGAGGAAGGGGAAATGGGTCTTTTGGGTAGGCCTTGTTGAGGTTGGTGTAGTCGACACACATCCTCCATTTCCCATTCTTCTTCTTGACCAGGACCAGGTTGGCCAACCTATAACACCCTAGGTGTTTGTCACCAGTTAAGCAATGGGTTTGAGCTCAAACATGACATGTTAAGTGGTGATGAAGGTGTCAAGATCAAATCTACAAGAGTGAGCTCCAGCTTAAACATGGACAACACACCTTTACTTACATGTATACCCTTGTTAAGATTATGCAAGAGTAATGTTAAACAAGCTTATTTCATGTACATTATATCAACATGCATCCATCTTGACCAGTGGAAAAGTTTCATGAAGTTTGGAATCAAGAAGTCACATGAAACGATAAGTTATAATCTTTCTTAGATTACTTTACTGAGTAAATGGGAATATGAGATGTCGACCAAACCTTACTACCTTACCCAAACGACTCTAATTAAACTCTACAATAAAAGTCATGAAGGGTTCGTGTTGAGCAGAAGTCAAGAAAATGCATCAATCGGTCTAAAACTATAATTTAAGCTTTACCATGATGTTATTTTGACCTATGTTGACCAATTGCTTATGTTGCTTGCATGGAGTTGCACCTTAAATAAAAGTTTAAGTTTGAGTGGAGTAGAACAAACTTTGTTTTTGGACCAAGAGCTAGATCAGCAAGGAACTAAGTCAAACAGAGGCTTGAAGATTGAATCAGCTGCTGTTTTAGGCTCTCGGTAAATTTTTCTGAGTCCCAGAAGTGACAACAGTATGTTAACTTCTTTGCGATATTTTATCGTTAAAATTCATGTGGTATCTCAATTGGATTCCTTAAGATGAGTTGAAGTACTTTTCATGGTGAAAACAATAGATCAAGTCTCATCAAATTTGGAGTTCATTTGGATCTTCAAAAATAGTTTCCAAAATAGCAAAAGTTTACTTTGTCACTTAACTGACATTGACATGTCGACATTCCACGTTCTCCAAATTTTGTTAAGCAACTTGATTTGGTACCAAAATAAAAGTTGGAGTATACATGATGGAGAAGAGCATGTATAAAGATGACACTCGTTTGTCTTCGTTTTGACCATCAATTTAGATTTTTGTTTGTCGCTGTCAATACGTTGACACTATCACCTTGGAGCTTAATTACCTACTAATCCATAGCTCTAATGGTCCTGCTCCCTAAATACAAGTCGAAGAGCATCCAGTGGAGAGCAAATTTGCTACAGGCACCAAGGTCCAAACCTACATGGAATATGCCAAAAACGGTATCCCAACTCTGGCATTCCGTCGCCTGCCAGCTGTCCATGAAAATGGCATCGTGGCAGCCATGCAGGAGCTCGCCCCAACATGGCTCTCCCTCTCCACTCGCATGTCCTCACGCCCCTACACTCTCCCAGGTGGATGCCCAAGCTCCCCATTCCCAGACTCGCTCCCTGATCTCTCTCTCGGTCCACTCTCTCGCCTCCTCTCCATGCCGCGTGCGGACGCCGCCATTGCCGACAGCTTGAGCTCCCGCCACCGCTATTCCCTTGCCTCCAGCCTTCCTCTGCTCAGGCCAACAATACCTTCGCTTTCCCTAGTTTGCGTCGCCGCTCCCTTCTCCATCCTCCACCAAGGCACACTGCTTCCCCGGCCATCGTAGTCGCCGGAGCCGTACCACCGGCGCCGCCCGACCGTAGCCAGCGACCGTGGTCAGGCCGAGGCCAGCTGTGGCCGAGTGCAGGCCAAACATGGGTGTGGCTAGGCCGGCCGGCCTTGCTCCTGCTAGCCACCATCCCTCAGCAGAGGTAGGTCGACCCTCGGCCCGCGTGAGGTTGAAGAAAAAGGACCCACTCGTAAATAGAAGCTTTTTCATGTGTTCACTTTGTATAAATGCCAGACACATATATTTACATATATGGGCTTAGTTGGTTTCTGAGATCTCCAGGGTTCCCAATGCAAAAGTATTTTCCTTTTTCGGTTTAATCTTTTCTTTTGCAGATTTATGTGCTAAACTTTGGAAAATCGTAATAATTAGTAGAAAAAACATAAAATAACAAATGTGGACTTTTTGGAATCCTTGTGAAATTATATATGCAGTAGATCTATATTATGGCATGTCTTAGTTTAAATATTTTGCTGTAAAAATAGATTTATGCAGGTTAGGTTTTGAATACTAGTTGTACTTGTATTTTTCATAACTGTAGTTGTATTGCTCCAATAAATGTGATTTTTTTATGGAATTCTACTAAGGTTATGGTTGATGTCTCATAAAAATTTCAGGAGTTTAGCATTGATATTTTAAGAGTTACAAAAATAACAAATGCCCTGTGTTGCTTTGCTCCTATTCTGAATAGGCCTGAATGTTTGTGTTAATTTGGCTCAGCTAAGTTGTGAATCATGCCTTGATGGCAATAAATTAGTTGTATTACTTTTCTTAAGCTTTTTAAAAAGCTAAATAGCATAATTTTTTGTTAAGTAGATTTTTAGTTATAGTTGCTTAAATTTCTGTGGCTGTTTCTGCCCAAACCTAGAGAGGGTTGCATTGTTGGTACTATGGGGCCTTTTTAATAGTAGAATTAGCTCTAGGTGTTTATAACAAAGTTGTTTAGAATTTGCTAAGATTTATAATAAGTCTCTAACCACATTTATTGGACATGTAGAACTCTAGTTATAGCTGTTTAAAGTGGCATGTCAGATTCTGTCCATGTTTTGGATAGAGATGCATTATTGGATTAATTAACCTTGTTAACTGTAGAATCATCTTAAGATTAGAATATGAGAGTTGTAGTTAACTTCGTAAGCTTTTCAAAAAGTTATGAGTCATGTTTTTTGGAGGTCTAGAACTCTAACTATGCTTCTCTGAAGTTCCTATCAGTTTTCTGTCTATAATTGTACCACTGTTGTTTGGGCTGCATGTGCAGTTTTGCTTGTGCAATTATTTTCGTGGTGTAAATGATGTTTGCTGTGGTTGTAGTGAATACCAAAGTTGTAGATAATTTCATAATCTTGCTTTTGTTCAAATTGCATGACCATAGGCCTGATAGTTTAGGAGTTAATAGTTTAACAAATGATCTATCATGTTTGGTCTATACTCTGTGCAGATTTGAAGGATTTCATTGTTTGACCAAGTTAAGTATGAAATAATGTCTTAGTGATAATATAAGAGTTATAGTGATTCCCTTAAGATTTCCAAATTATCATAGATCACCCCTTTTGGTGTTGTAGAGCTCCAGTTATAAGCTTGTGAAGTTGCATGGCAGAATCTGTCCAAGTCTGGACAGAGGTGCTCAATTGTGCTTGATTGACCTTGTTAATTGTGGAATCACCTTATGATGATAATAAACATGTTTTAGATAATTTAATAATCTTTCTAGAAAGTTAAGGTTCATGCTTGTTTGATGTCTGTAACTCCAGTTATGTATTTTTGAAATTACTACTACTTTTCTGTCCTATTTCTGTGCAGATCTGAAACATTAGCATGTTTGACCTAGTTAGCTTTTGAATAAGCTTTTGGTGATAATAACAATGTTGTAGGCAATTTCATTAGCTTTCCACAAAGTCTAGGATAACCTTCTTTGGATGTCTGGATCTCAAGTTATAGATAAAATAAGTGACTATTGTGCTACTGTCCAAATTTCTATACATGTGCCAGGTGATTGTTTTAGCTTGCTCTTATTTTGGCTAAACATGTTGGTTAGTTCTTGATCGATGCATGTGTGCAATATCTCAACTTAAGTTCACTTGTGTGCCATGCCTAATATGCTTGTTATCCCTCTATAATCGGTTGTGTGATGTTTAGTTAAATAACTCTAGGTGCCTATGTCTTGCATGATCTTATGTTTGCCTTGAATGCTATTATGTGATGCATCTCATATTACCATTCTTCATATTCATGCACTTGCATCTTGCATCTCATCTAGGTACGCTAGACGAACCATGTGAAGGCCGTGATGCTGGAGCCAAACCCGAAGACGGTGTATGGTGGACCTATCCCAAAGATGGAAGGACCCCTGGAGTACATGCCTAAACAGGAGATGCTCACCAAGCGAGTGTCGTCTAACAAACACGAACCTAGTGTTGGATCCTAGGCAAGCCCCAGAGCATTCTAAGCCTCCTACATTTTTATAAATATCACTTGAGTTCTTTATGTTTGATGCATTAGGTTATAAGAGTTGATTGGAACCACTTGATGCATAGAACTACCTTGTCCAGAAATATACCTTGAACCCTATGTAGGTCCAGTATCGAATGTATGCTTAGCGATGCTTAGAGCGATAGAAGTCGGGTGATTTCCTGTCACCTGCGAGATATAGGTGGATACCAAAGCACAGTTGGCTATATTTGCTATGGTGGAAATAACCATGTGTTGATGAATAAAAAGGAGATCAGACGGGATTGTGATAGAGAAGCAACAAGGCATGGAGGTCTTGGCTGCCTATCTATCCTCGTCTGTGTCGGTTAAGGACCGATTCGCTGTACATCCTCATGTCATGTTGAATGCATGGCTATCACTTAGTTGGCCGGATAACTCATCCTGACTGCGAAGCTGAGTAGCTCAACTCAGGCCGGAAGCCAGGAAGTGAAAGTGCGCACTCTGGTGGTAGTAAGGATGTGTGGGGAGCCATTGGCGTAAGTCCGAGGGCAGATTGACGTCCTAGAAGAGTGGATTCCCTGAGAGGGCGGTGCTGCTCGGGCCAGTGAATTTAGTTCCTGAGTTGTACCAAAGGTGACCTAAGACTACCTTAGCGTAGGTATGTCTAGGTTTGTGTTAGGAATAATTCTCTAGCTGGGTAGGAATCGATTCGAGTTGTCGTCTCTCCCGGATAGTGAGAACTTGATTAAGAAGTGTCAACATAGGGTAACTTAATGGAAACATGATGGTTATGATGATGATACTCACATTACTACATCGGCTATGGTTACTATTGCCTGTTACTAAATGATATTCCACATGTTTGGCACAGGTTAGTTGCTAATCTAGAGATGAATAGCTATAATTAACTTGGTTACTGAATTGTAAAATGTATAGCTCAACTAGTGGCTTTTATGTGAAATTTTGTCAAGCTAGCTCCACCTATAAAGCCTTGTATACTCCTTGGTGTCACTTTATTTCTGGTTTATGACGGGTAAGTCTAGCTGAGTACATTCGACTACTCAGGGTTTATCCCTCCATGTTACAGGTGAAGTTCTTGGCCTGCTGAAGATGGTGGCTAACCGCCGGTGGGCTCGGTGACTCTATATTTATTTCTCATCTATATGCTTTTATTAGAGGATGTCACTTATGCTAGCAATGTGTTTGGAACTTATATTAATGTAATCATTTGAAAGCTATGTTGTTTTCACTAATCGGTTTTGAAACCCAAACTTGTATTACTATTTATGAACCTATTTGTAATATTATTTCCACTGCAACTCTGTGTATGTGATGTGTATTTGCTTAATCACGCGATCTTGGTTGTGATGTTGATTTACCGAGGTCCTTCGTGACACTCGGTGGATTACCGGATTTATATAAGTGAAAGTATGCGCGTGTCAACGTGTTAGCGGGGACAGCCATACTTGATCTTGTATAAATTGGGCAGTTCTGTCATAGTTGGCATCAGAGCAAGATTAAGTAGAATACTATCATGTACATAGTTTTAAAAGCCAAGTTTTGGTTTTAAAAAGCCTATTGTGACTAAAACTTTAGCTACAGGCAAATTTGTCAAAACTAATTTGCAAAACTATGCTAGCGACATCCTCCTTTATGCCCAGTTAAGGACTATTAGGTGGCTACCTAAGTACTAACATGGGAGTTTTTACTTTCGTCGTCCATACGGTGTGCTATTGTATGGATGTCATTCGCTTGAATGGTAATGTATGGATCACTATACCTCTACGCCTAGGTAAGAAGGTAAGTTGATGAGTGGCATGACCACAAGTGTGAGCATGCAGTCAGGGAGAGCTAGCTTTGATATGACTATATACGCATGCTTGCATGTGTGTATGGTGCGTATTTAATTGTGGGTAGCAAATTTAATGATCGGGTAGCTTTGATATAGAAGTATATATATATGGGTATATATATATGGAAGTATTTAGCTTGCAACCTAGAGTCTAGACTTTCATTTCTACATATATAATTGTGGGGTTGGGCCGAAATGAAATCCTTTTGCAGGTACGCTAACCACGAATGCGTAGATTGAATGTAGCTGACGACTAGCTATATATCGAGAGAGTACGTGTTATGCCACCGACATAGAACGTGATTGCCACCTTAGGCTGGCAATTTCATGAGGATGAATAGGATGAGCATGCATCATGATTGTTACTTGTGCATAAACATGCTCCTCTCATCCTTGTTCAATTAATGGATAACTTGTTGTAACCCTATGGTCATGTTGTGAATGATCGAAAACTAATTTGCTAAATAGTAAAACTTGTTTTGTAGAGATATCCACCTACTCAGTAAAAAGGAAATAAAGGATAACAGTACCATACCACCATGTTTTGCATGATATGGGTAGCGGTGTTGTTGTAGGTGACTGCTTGTTATGTACGAGGTTTGTGCTTAGTAATAGTCGCTTAAGCTAATTGGATTGAGTGTTTCGAAATGCTTGCTTAAGATCATGATGTATGTGTGGATGCTTGTTATCTAGGTAGTGCCATAGCAATCACCCCTTTTGTCCTCGGTAAGCATACGAGTGTGGAAGGGCGCTATCTTGGAACAGCGATCCAAGTTTTGATAATCTCATGGTTGTCGTCTCCAATTAAGTTCTCTCTTAGGAGCCTGAGCCTGTACACATGATTGCTAGCCCTTGAACGTTGCGCTATGAAGACATTTATCCATGCCTTTGCTTGACCTTAGGCCCAAGCTTAGTTCCCTTGAATGCTTGCATGTGTTTTGGTTGTCCTGCTCCTATGTGGGAGGACCTTGCTCAAAAATCCTTATCGGACATCATTGCTCCTTCTCCTATAGATGATCTGGTGCAACGCTACTCGCTATCTACCCTAGCTTCAAAACCTTTTCCTCACAAATCATGTCGTTGCTTTATCAACCGAATCCCTAGTCAGTGCATTGGCTCTATCCCTCGAATCTCATTTATTTGCCTCCAACCCTTTCAAGTCTCTGGATATTTATCAGTCTTGATCTTATGTTGCTGCTCGGCAAGACCAAATCTCATGTTAATCTTTATCTGGTAATCACCTTGGTGAACACAAGGCGTATATGGAAATTAAGCAAAAGTCCCCTGCTCAGTTGTCTTCGGCAATTAAGCTATGTTCTCTTGCGCTATGTTTTGATCTTCGGATCACCTCCTTGTTGACTCCTAACCTTGTGACTACCTTTGCTTGCTATTCCTCCTTTGCATAGTGCTTGTTCTTACGATCTAATATGTGCAACTTGAAATTTCACTTTGGGTGTGTGATCAGTAATGGTGTTATGAGTAGCAACTACGGTGCTACGACGAAACTGAGAGCCTCCTGTGGCGCGCGACACAAGGTTGTGCTGCTCGGCACGTGCTGGTATCGAGGTTTCTAGTTATGATCCATTGCAAAACTGCACCGATGTGTTATTTTCACGTGAGCTCTTCCTTGGTTATCTCTCCATATCTACTCGGAAGATCCTTATATCAGACCAAAAGTAGTAGAGTTTCCTTCTGAAGATGCAAAGAGGATAACCTTTGAAGAACAGGTCACTGACATAAACATTAATAGACTGCAAGAGATGGTAGACAAGTGACTCTACTTAGCTGTCCCTGTAATGACGTCGGTCATCTAGTGAGCAACTTATGTCATCCCCGTTGGATCAGAAGGCTACACAATATTTAAAGTTGCTCAAGTTATCAGTCGGATGATAAATGGACTAGGATATTATGTCCTATAATAGGTCACCTGGTGCTTATGAGCTTTTTATCTCAGCCTTGATCTTTATGTGCAAGATGATCAATCGACCTTCTTCGGTGTTACCCCTTTCTGCTGACTTCAATGGCGACCATCTATTTATGCTTCGACCACAATTCTTATTGTCAAGAGTGAAGATTTGGAACCCTTTTGGTGTTGAGAGATAACCGATTAGTTACCAGTAGGAAGGTTAATCTCTAGCTAGGTAACGACTCTTTGGTAACTATGAAGGCCGGATCTCATAGAACAATGTTAAGCAAAGAAACAGCAAAGCCGGTCAGAGATACCAGTACTGCTTTCTTCTCCAAGCCCTGTGTCGTCAAGTCAATTCTATCTTGGACAATCACACGGGTAGTGCAAGATGCTATATCAACTAAGTAAAGAGCTAGAGAAAGCACGTCCCTAGTCTCGGTTAGCATCATTATGTATATGGTGCTATCAAAGGATTTGTTCAAGACCCTATTGGAGGAAGTATAGAAGGGTAGTTGGGAATGGTCCCTTATCTTGTAGGATTGCCCCTCCACGTGAAGTATGCATTGTGCCCTACAAAAACAACCCACAAATCCAATGTTTATACATCGTCAAGTTGGTGTCTAAATCAATGGTTGAGATTGTTTCCTAAGAAACAATTAAGGAAAAACCCTAGCCTCCATCGTTAGTAAGAGAGCTGCTGCTACTATAAGAAGAATTAGAGAGTGCGGAGCACACTCCGCAATGTGCGAAGCAAAGAAAAAGAAGAACGGGACATCTGTCTAGAATTTATGGTACTAAACCAGTTATCTTTAAACCAGTGATTAGTGGCTCAAATATGCTTGAATTCACACCAAACTTGGTGATCTCATTCCTCTCTTAAGGTACTTCGATGTCTTAATTTGGTTTGAGGATTGGTTGAGTAAAGCATTAGATTTGAGAGATGTTTTGATAGTTCAGTCCCAAAATTTCAGAACAAAGCAGTTTTGGTAGATGATTTGTTTGGATAGTCAAACGGTGTCCGTTTGAGCTGAATTTTGGTCAATAGTTAAAGGACTCTTGGATCTAAATGCCTACCAAAATTTGTGCACCATGGAGCAGTAGTTTGTAGGATATGAATTGATTACCAAGAGGTACAAAAGCTGTGATTTCTCTGCTAACTACTATCATCCCACACATTAGAAACGTTGTGTTTGTAATTGATGCTAAGATTAGCAACATAGTTAATGTTTTACCGTTAGATAATCCTTTAGGTGCCCTAGAGGAGACTTGTTGCACCCCTTTGTGGCTTGCTTTTGCCCTCTCTTATCCACAATGCTTGAGCAGTCAAAGTGTTCTATAAGTTAATTTGTGCCTTTGTGAGTCAAAAACAATTTGAAAAGTGTCAAACAACAGGTTTTAGATTTTGCTTATGAGTTGTTGATTGACCTTAGAAAGGAAGCCTCAATGTCAAAAGTAGTCCCACAAAGCTAATTTTGCGACAGTGCAAGTTAACCCAACTTACTACGCCACTACACCATGAAGGCAAATTATGCTCAACCTACTAAGTAGTGTACTATTTTTCCAGTCGGTGTATACTTGCAACTTTCGTTGACCTTCAAACCTTGCTGTCATCCTTCTTCAGCAATGTTTTCCAAGATGGACTTGTCCTTTGGTACCTTCCATGTGTTTTACCCAAGAGGTTGCATCAGATTCAACCCAGATAACTGTTGCCGCTTGGATACGAGGATTCCCCCAATTAATGATCGTCAAAAACACTGAGTCAATAGAGTCAGCTTTTGCATTTACCGCTCACTCAATGGACTCAGATAATAAAGTGTTATCATTAGAGAAAGATAACTACACACATGGAACATTATGTAGTTTTCCATCGGGTGGCATCTGAATGATTGAACAGTTACGACCGACACAGATATTGTCTGTTGGTTGCTCGGTTTCTGATAGCCACAAAGGATGTTTACCCCGTCTGTGATCTCAAACCTTGTGAAAGGTTGTACTCAAGCTACTTTGGTAGAAAACTGCTTTTTGAACTTGTGAATGAACATGGAACCATTGTAATAAGTAGCTTTCAGAAGCTTGCAGTCTAGTGCAAAGTTCACATGGTCCATGCTATATTCACTAGGGAAATAGAGATTGTGGATAATTAGTTTATGCTCCATAGTACTCTTCGTATCCTGAGAATGAAGTATTGTGTTGTCTTGGATTCCTCCCAAAGTAACAATGCTTCATGGAAGCCAACAAAGGAAATTCTTCAGACAAAACTTACTACGAAGAGCAAGTATAAGAAAGTGTCTTGACCTAATTAGCCTCTCTGATACTACGAAATTAAGTAGCCTAATGCTATCACTGATGTTGGAAAATGGATGACATGCTTCTCTTCCCTTAAAAGTATTTTGCACCGAATCTCAGGGTGAGATTCCTATAAGGGGGAGGGCTGTAAGACCCTAGGTGTTTGTCACCAATTAAACAATGGGTTTGAGCTCAAACATGACATGTTAAGTGGTGATGAAGGTGTCAAGATCAAATCTACAAGAGTGAGCTCCAACTTAGACTTGGACAACACAACTTTACTTACATGTGTACCCTTGTTAAGATTATGCAAGAGTAATGTTAAACATGCTTATTTCATGTACATTACATCAACATGCATCCATCTTGATGAGTGGAAAAGTTTCATGAAGTTTGGAATCAAGAAGTCACATGAAACGATAAGTTATAATCTTTCTTGTATTGCTTTATTAAGTAAATGGGAATATGAGATGTCGACTAAACCTTACTACCTTACCCAAATGACTCTAATTGAACTCTACAACAAAAGTCATGAAGGGTTCATGTTGAGCAGAAGTCAACAAAATGCCTCAATCGGTCTAAAACTCTAATTTAAGCTTTACCGTGATGCTATTTTGACCTGTGTTGACCAATCACTTATGGTGCTTGCATGGAGTTGCACCTTAAATAAAAGTTGAAGTTTGAGTGGAGTAGAACAAACTTTGTTTTTGGACCAAGAGCCAGATCAGCATGGAACTAAGTCAAACAGACGCTTGAAGATTGAATCAGCTACTGTTTTAGGCTCCCGGTAAATTTTTCTAAGTCCTTGAAGTGACAGCAGTAAGTTAACTTCTTTGCGACATTTTATCGTTCAAATTCATGTGGTAGCTCAATTAGATTCCTTAAGATGAGTTGAAGTACTTTTCATGGTGAAAACAATAGATCAATTCTCATCAAATTTGGAGTTCATTTGAATCTTCAAAAATAGTTTCCAAAACAGCAAAAGTTTACTTTGTCACTTAACTGACATTGACATGTCGACATTCCGCGTTCTCCAAATTTTGTTAAGCAACTTGACTTGGTACCAAAATAAAAGTTGGAGTATACATGATGGAGAAGAGCATGTATAAATATGGCACTCGTTTGACTTTGTTTTGACCATCAATTGAGATTTTTGTTTGTCGCTGTCAATACATTGACACTATAACTTTGGAGCTTAATTACGTACTAAACCATAGTTCTATTGGTCCTGCTCCCTAAATACAAGTCAAAGAGTATCTAGAGGAGAGCAACTTTGCTATAGGCGCCAAGGTCCAAATCTGCATGGAATGTGCCAAAAACGGTATCCCAACTCTGGCACTCCGTCGTCCGCCAGGTGTTCACAAAAATGGCGTCGTGGTAGCCATGTCGGAGCTCGCCCCACCATGGCTCTCCTCTCCACTCCATGTGTCCCTGTGCCCCTACGCTCTCCTAGGTGGATGCTCGAGCTCCCCATTCCCTCACTCGCTCCCTGCCCCTCTCTCTCGGTCCGCTCTCTCTCTCCCCTCTCCATGCCGCGTGCAGACGCCGCCATTGCCGACAGCTTGAGCTCCCACCGCCGCTATACCCTTGCCTCCAGCCTTCCTCTACTCAGGCCAGCAATACCTTCACTTTCCCCAATTTGCACTATCAGTCCCTTCTCCATCCTCCACCATGGCACGCTGCTTCCTCGGCCATCGCAGTCGCCAGAGCCGTACCGCACCCGTCGCCGCCGCTCGACCGCAGCTAGCGACCGTGGTCAGCCCAAGGCCGGCTATGGCTGAGCACAGGACAAACATGGGTGTGGCCAGGCTGGCCGGCCCTACCTTGGCTAGCCATCGACGCACCCCCCCTCCCCGTAGGTCGAGGCCAACCCTTTGCCCGCGTGAGGTTGAAGAAAAAGGACCCACTCATAAATAGAAGCTTGTTCATGTGTTCACTTTGTATAAATGCCAAACACATATATTTACATATATGGGCTTAGTTGGTTTCTGAGATCTCCATGGTTCCCAATGCAAAAGTATTTTCCTTTTTTGGTTTAATCTTTTCTTTTGCAGATTTCTGTGCTGAACTTTGAAAAATCGTAATAATTAGTAGAAAAATCATAAAATAACAAATGTGGACTTTTTGGAATCCTTGTGAAATTATATATGCAGTAGATCTATATTATGGCATGTTTCAGTTTAAATATTTTGCTGTACAAATAGATTTATGCAGGTTAGGATTTGAATACTAGTTGTACTTGTCTTTTTCATAACTGTAGTTGTATTGCTCAAATAAATGTGATTTTTTATGGAATTCTACTAATGTTATGGTTGATGTCTCATAAAAATTTTAGGAGTTTAGCATTGATAGTTTAAGAGTTACAAAAATAACAAATGCCCTGTGTTGCTTTGCTCCTATTCTGAATAGGCCTGAATGTTTGTGTTAATTTGGCTCAGCTAAGTTGTGAATCATGCCTTGATGACAATAAATTAGTTGTATTATTTTTCTTAAGCTTTTCAAAAAGCTAAATAGCATAATTTTTGGTTAAGTAGATTTTTAGTTATAATTGCTTAAATTTCTGTGGCTGTTTCTGCCCCAACCCAGAGAGGGTTGCCTTGTTGGTACTGTGGGCCTTTTTAATAGTAGAATTAGCTCTAGGTATTTATAACAAAGTTGTTTAGAATTTGCTAAGATTTCTAAAAAGTCTTGAACCACATTTATTGGACATGTAGAACTCTAGTTATAACTGTTTAAAGTGGCATGTCAGATTTTGTTCATGTTTTGGATAGAGATGCATTTATTGGATTAATTGACCTTGTTAACTGTACAATCAACTTAAGATGAGAATATGAGAGTTGTAGGTTACTTCATAATCTTTTCAAAAAGTTATGATTCATGTTTTTTGGAGGTCTAGAACTCCAGTTATGCTTCTCTGAAGTTCCTATCAGTTTTTTGTCTATAATTGTACCACTGTTGTTTGGGCTGCATGTGCAGTTTTACTTGTGCAATTATTTTCGGGGTGTAAATTATGTTTGCTGTGGTTGTAGTGAATACCAAAGTTGTAGCTAATTTCATAGTCTTGCTTATGTTCAAATTGCATGACCATAGGCCTGATAGTATAGGAGTTTTGAATTTAACAAATGATCTGTCATTTTTTGTCTATGCTCTGTGTAGATTTGAAGGATTTCATTGTTTGACCTAGTTAAGTATGAAATCATGTCTTAGTGATAATATAAGAGTTATAGTACTTTCCTTAATATTTCCAAATTATCATAGATCACCCCTTTTGGTGTTATAGAGCTCCAATTATAAGCTTGTGAAGTTGCATGGCAGAATCTGTCCAAGTCTAGACAGAGGTGCTCAATTGTGCTTGATTGACCTTGTTAATTGTAGAATCACCTTGTGATGATAATAAACATGTTTTAGATAGTTTAATAATATTTCTAGAAAGTTAAGGTTCATGCTTGTTTGATGTCTATAACTCCAGTTATGCATTTTTGAAATTACTACTACTTTTCTGTCCTAGTTATGTGCAGACCTAAAACAATGGCATGTTTGAGCTAGTTAGCTTTTGAATAAGCTTTTGGTTATAATAACAATGTTGTAGGAAATTTCATTAGCTTTCCAGAAAGTCTAGGATCACCTTCTTTGGATGTCTGTATCTCTAGTTATAGATAAAACAAGTGATTGTTGTGCTGCTGTCTAGATTTCTATACATGTGTTAGGTGATTATTTTAGCTTGCTCTTGTTTTGGCTAAACATGTTAGTTAGTTCTTGATCGATGCATGTGTGCAATATCTAAACTTATGTTCACTTGTGTGCCATGCCTAATATGCTTGCTATCCCTCTATAATAGGTTGTGTGATGTTTAGTTAAATAACTCTAGGTGCCTATGTCTTGCATGACCTTATGTTTGCCTTGAATACTATTATGTGATGTATCTCATATTACCATTCTTCATATTCATGCACTTGCATCTTGCATCTCATCTAGGTACGCTAGATGAACCACGTGAAGGCCATGATGTTGGAGCCGAACCCGAAGATGGTGTATGGTGGACATATCCCAAAAATGGAAGGACCCCTGGAGTACATGCCTGAACAGGAGATGCTCACCAAGCGAGTGTCGTCTAACAAACACTAACCTACTATTGGATCCCAAGCAAGCCCCAGAGCATTCTAAGCCTCCTATGTTTTTATAAATATCACTTGAGTTCTTTATGTTTGATGCATTAGGTTATAAGAGTTGATTGGAACCACTTGATGCATAAAACTACCTTGTCCAGAAATATACCTAGAACCCTATGTAGGTCTAGGATCGAATATATGCTTAGCGATGCTTAGAGCGGTAGAAGTCGGGTGATTTTCTGTCACCTGCGAGATATAGGTGGATACAAAAGCACGGTTGGCTATATTTGCTATCGTGGGAGTAACCATGTGTTGATGAATGAAAAGGAGACCGGATGGGATTGTGATATAGAAGCAACAAGGCATGAAGGTCTTGGGTGTCTATCTATCCCCATCTGTGTCGATTAAGAACCAATTCGATGTACATTCTCATGTCATGTTGAACGTATGTCTATCACTTAGTTGGCCGGATAACTCATTCCGACCATGAAGCCGAGTAGCTCAACTCAGGATGGAAGCCGGAAAGTGAAAGTGCGCACTCTGGTGGTAATAAGGATGTGCGGGGAGCCATTAGCGTAAGTCTGAGGGTAGATTGACGTCCTGGCAGAGTGGATTCTCTGAGAGTGCGGCGCTGCTCGGGCCCACGAATTTAGTTCCTGAGTTGTACCAAAGGTGACCTAAGACTACCTTAGCACAGGTATGTCTGGTTTTGTTAGAAATAATTCTCCTGCTGGGTAGGAATTGATTTGAATCGCCATCTCTCCCTGATAGTGAGAACTTGACTAAGCAACGGTAACATAGAGTAACTTAATGGAAACTTGATGGTTTACTCACATTACTACACTGGCTATGGTTACTATTGCCTATTACTAAATGATATTCCATGTGTTTGGCATAGGTTAGTAGCTAATCTAGAGATGGATAGCTATAATTAACTTGGTTACCGAATTGTAAAATGTATAGCTCAACTAGTGGCTTTTATGTGAAATTTTGTCAAGCTAGCTCCACCTATAAAGCCTTGCATAGTCCTTGGTGTCACTTTATTTCTGGTTTATGACGGGTAAGTCTAGCTGAGTTTATTCAAGTACTCAGGGTTTATCCCACCATGTTGCAGGTGAAGTTCTTGGCCTACTGAAGATGGTGGCTAACCGTCGGTGGGCTCGGTGACTCTATATTTATTTCTCATATATATGCTTTTATCAGAGGATGTCACTTATGCTAGCAATATATTTGAAACTTATATTAATGTAATCATTTGAAAGCTATGTTGTTTTCACTAATCGGTTTTGAAACCCAAACTTGTACTATTATTTATGAACCCATTTGTAATATTATTTCCGCTGCAACTCTGTGTATGTTATGTGTATTTGCTTAATCATGCAATTTTGGTTGTGATGTTGATTTACCGAGGTCCTTCGTGACACTCGGTGGATTACCGGGTTTATATAAGTGAAAGTATGTGCGTGTCAACATGTTAGAGGGGACAGCCGTACTTGATCTTGTATAAATTGGGCAGTTCTGTCATATAGCCAATCGGGGTGCTGGACCTCCCTGATGAATCCAGCAGCCCGGAGCCTAGCGAGCTCCTCTCCAATCGCCTTGCGCTTCTCTTCTTTGAAGCGGCGGAGGCACTGCTGCATCGGCTTGGCATTGGCCTTGGTATTAAGGCAGTGCTTGGTGATCCCACGGGGGATGCCGAGCATGTCAGAGGGCTTCCACACAAAGATGTTGGCATTGTCATGTAGGAACTCTGTGAGGGCCGCTTCCATGTCCGGGGACATGCCGACGCCTATATAGAGTCGTTTCTCTGGGTCTTTAGGATGGATCTGGACCATCTTGGTGTCGTCGGCTGGGTGAAAGGCCACCATCGAGTTCCCCTTTATGCTGTGAGGGGGCTCTTCTCTCGGCTAACGCCAGATCCGAGCGAAGTCAGCTGCAGCGAGGGCGGTGCCTTCTTGCTTGTAGAGGTACGTGTTGGTCGTAGAGGGGCCCACTACGATGACCCCCACAAGCCAGGCGTCTTGAGCTTTAGGCACCATAATGCGGGGATGGCCATGAACTTAGCATAGCATGGCCGCCCCAGCAAAGCATGGTAGGGGCTAGTGAAGTTGACCACCTCGAAGTCAAGCACCTCCTTCTAGAAGTTGGAGGGGTCCCCAAAAGTGACAGGGAGTTGGATGCTTCCGAGAGGAGTGGTCTGAATCCTAAGGATGACCCCAAAGAAGGGGGCTCCGCTAGGGTGGAGACTTACCCTCAAGATCCCCATGTGGTCAAGGGTGCTGGCGTAGAGGATGTTTAGGCCGCTCCCACCTTCCATTAGCACCTTCATGAGGCACGCTCGTCCGATGGTTGGGTTGATGATGAGCAGGAAGTGGCTTGGGATGGGGACGTACCGGGGGAAGTCTTGGCAACCGAAGGTGATGGGCACCTCCAACCAGAAAGGTGCCATTGAGGCACCCTGTTCACCATGTTGACCCCCCCCCACAGTAGGACCCTAGAGGGTCATGGGGGCGGTGAAGTCGGTCCTCCACCAAAGATCATGGGGTAGAGTCACACCACATCTGGGGCGAGCTCCTCACAACTTGCCCTCCTGTGGGGGGGGAGTGCCCATCCGTAGTGCTCTAGTGATGTCGTAGGTCTCCCTGACCAACCGATAGTGGATGCTTGGCGGACCAGGCACCGCCCGCCTTAGCGGGACTAGGGAGTGAAAGGGGGTCTCCCTTGCCCCATGGGAGAGCCCAACCTGGGCGCGGGGTGTTGTCCCCACCGCGCCCGCTTTGTTGTAGACCTGCAGACAGACCTGATGGGCTGGGGCCCCAAGATCTATTATCGGGGGCCCTAGTGGAGGGGTGGCACTAGGAACTCACTGTCCGCCGATGCAACCCCATTGAGTTAGTGAAGCTCACCATAGCAGTCGGCGACATAGGCTAGGCTACCAAAGTTGAGGACCTAGCTTGGACTAAAGGCATCGACCATGACAAAGAACTCGGTGGAGAAGCAGACGTCACAATCTGGGGCGGTGTTGCATGCTCTGGTGACAAGGCTGGTGGCTCCAGCCATCGTAGAGCCTAAGCCGCACTTGACATTGCCCCCTACCTAGCGCGCTAGCTGTCACTAGGTCAGAACCATGGCAAGCATAGTTGTTTGAGTTGGTATTAGAGTATGGGTCTTCGGTGGCTCGAGTGGAGTCAAGAACATAAGAATCACAGAGAGGACGCAATGGTTTATCCTAATTCAGGCTAATCAATGAACTACATCCAGCAGCTGATGATCCTTATACTCAAAAGCACCCAAAATTGAGGGGTTACAATAGAGTGTAGAGAGAGATTTGGTAGGGGGTCACCTCGGTGCTAATCCTAAGGTTGTCTTACCGCCGGTGAAGTCTTCCCCTCATCGTAGAGGAGGAAGATGATGGGTTGTGGTGGAGGAGCTCTTGGTGCACCTCTCTAGGTTGCTTTGCTCTTAGTGCTAAGCCGGAGCGGACGGAATGGAATGGAATGTCTTGGGTTCAATCCTCCCCTCTAGGTCCAACCTTATTCCTTATATAACGAGATAGGTCAGGTACATGGTGGTTTGGGAAGATGAGTCTATGGTCTACATGCGCCGAAGTCCAGGAGGGTCTTGTAGCAGCACTGTGTGGACCGTGGCGATGTCATGGAGCCAAAGAAGCCTTGGGCATTATTCGGCTGCTCTGTTTTGACACTCTACGTGTAAGGCTGTGTCGACTTGGACTGGCCTCCCCTAGGTGGACCATTTGGAGTCTTCTTGGTGGCGAAAGAGGTCAGCTCTAGGGGCTGACATGTGGGGCCAGGAGCCACCCAACCCCTAGAGGCTGTGGGAAGCTTGCCTTCTTGTGTCACGCTCCGTGCGTGACCCTATCGTGGAAGTGGCCGGTAAGGCCACGCCCGAAGCACGGCGCCTAGGAGCCCTCGAGCCTCGATGGCCTAGGGCTTGTCTTCTTGTGCCTAGGCCTTAGCTAGCATTGCAAGCCGGGTAGGAGCCAAGGCCCGAGCTCGAGCATGTCATCGATTAGGCGCCTGAGGCCTAGGCCAGCCCCCTAGCCTCTGTAGGGGCTACGCCATGCTATGCTCGGTCAGGTTTCTTCATTGAAGGGTGTGCATGAGCATACCCAATTGGTATAGCCCCCGAGCCCCCGGGCGATCCTAGAGGGGTCGGTCGGGGGGTCCCTTTAGTTAGGAACCATTGATCCCGAGGCTTAACATACCCATATGTTAGGATCTCGTCGGGTAGTTTCTGTATATGCAAGCGCGGTGCTTGGGCATGGAGAGACAGGTGAATGCATTGTCCTTCTCCATGGTTGAGGGGTAGGTGGCAGGTGGTGATAGCCCTATCCATCCTTTGTATTCCCCCATGTTCATTTTGGGTGTAGGAGTCTAAATTGTCACATGAGGTTGCTAGCATACCAGTACTCGGTGCCCTCCCGACCTGCATCACACTTAGCTCTAAAACTAATTATGTAACTTGTATGATCATTAACTAATCTTTGTTTGACTGTACTAGATCATGCCTGCTCTGCTTAGGATTATTATTTTATCCTTTCTTTTTATTTTATCCATTGAGGAATGCTCACGTGTGTCCACTATCTTGAGAATACCATTCTTACCCCTATTATAAACATTGGTGTACTTACAAGTATATTATTCAAGTTCATATCCATACTAGACTCTTAATCAATAAATACCTTCCTTTGGGAAAATATAAATAACGATACCCTTAATAAATGCTATTTATTAGCGATGTTGCTAAGTATTGCTAACAAAGTATTTCTGGTGTCTTTGTCGGTGATGGATTTTATCTCTGTACTTGGCGAATGCTTTAAGAAATACCAACAAGCATTTTTAGCGTCGTTGCCGGGGATACAAACCTGGTAGCGACGCTAAGAAATGTCAACAAGCATTTCTGGCGCCGTTGCCGGGGAAGGCATATTGATTAAAGAATCTAGTAGGACATGTACGGTAGCCATTGTTTATGCAGGCTAACCTTGTTTGTTTTCTCCTATTGTGGATGAAAACTAGATAGTGTATGATCGGTTTCGACCTACCGAACAACTACACCAAGGATCCGGAGGCACTCCAAAGGTAGAAACGAACCCGTGCTGCTTCTTCTTCTGCCACTCCACCGATAGACAAACCAGTCACCCCAACACCATCTGCTACTCCAATCATGGTCAAGACACTCCGCGACTACTCCATCCCCATTGTTGCCAACGTGCCTGTTGGGTCGGCTGTCAACACTGGGAACAGGAACTTCGAGCTCCACACTAGCCTCATCATGATGGTGCAGGCAAACCAGTTCTCTAGTTTGCCAAGTAAGGACATGAATGTGCATCTCCCACACTTCCTCGAGCTGTGCGACACCATCGTCATCAAGGACATCGCACTAGCGAGCATCAGGCACCGCTTGTTCCCTTTCTCCCTCTCGGGGAGGGCAAAATAGTGGTTCTACAAGGAATGGGAAGTTGTCGACACGTGGGACAAATGTTCTACGGCGTTCCTCGCCAAGTTCATCCACATGGGCAAAACCAATACCCTAAGGGGACAAATTTTGAACTTCTAGCAAAACACCATGGAATCCATTCTTGAGGCATGGGAGAGGCTGCAGGACTACATCCAAGCATGCCCGTACCACGGGATCAAAAACTGGTTAGTGCTCCAATATTTTGATGATGGGTTAACACTCATGTCTAGGGGGCACATCGACGCTGCTGCTGGAGGAGCTTTCCTTTCCCTCACCATTGATGGAGCCACGGCTCTCATCAATAAAATGGTGTCAAATCAAAGCTAGGTGAGGAAAGAAAAACACAAAAAGGTATGCATACCGTGAAGGAGATGGATACGCTTGCCGCAAAAATAGATCTTTTAATGAAAAGACTAGGAGAATAGGCCCAAGAAAAGGAAGCAATGAGGGGCTCTGTCTAGGCCTTGGACTCACACATGACATATGAGGTCTGTGGCGATGTTGGCCATTCGGGTAATGACTGCCCCAAAACCCGTGAAGAAGCTACCTACATCAACAACGGTTTCGCCAACCACAAGATAATAACGGGTGGAACAACCAATCCCGCCCGCAAGGTAATCTGAACTATAATTCCAATTATAATTTGAATCAACCTTCTCTGAAAGTCTTGGTACTAGGCCAGGCAAAAATAAATGAAAGTTTGACTAAAAAGCTTTCGACCAATGATAAAATTCTTGAAAATATAAATTCTCATATTGAAGGTTTAACTTCCGCTGTTAAAAATCAATTAAATTTTAATAAAATGGTAGAAACACAACTAGCTAAAATCACTGCTGCCATTCCTATTTGTAATAATGGAAAAATTCTAGCCCAACCTAAAAATTCTCTTGAAAATGTAAATGCGGTGGTCACGAGGGGTGGTAAGTCCACTCGTGATCCACCAAATCCTAACCATTCTGCAGGGAAAGCAAAATAGCGTCAGGAGGCTAAACCTTCAACAACACAAAAAGAAAAAGAGCAGCAAGACAAGGAGACAGCACCAACAGACTTCATCGACACCAGCTACCTATCGTTTCCCTCAAGGAACCGCAAGCAGGTCACGGACGAGCAATTCGCTCATTTTGTTGAAATAATCGAGAATATACATGTGAGCGTCCCATTGATGGACGTCTTGCATGTACCTTCCTATGGAGGTCGTCAAGTTGACGAAAGAGTGTAGCGCTTCTATACTCGACTATCCTGAGAAGAAGAAAGATCCTGGGTGCCCCACAATCACATGCTCCATCGGGATCCAACACTTCGACCATGCCTTGTGCAACCATGGGACTAGCGTAAGCGTTATGCCCAAGGTTGTCTTCGACAAGCTAAACCTCATGCACCTTGTGCTAACACCGATGATGCTCCAGTTGGCCGATTCAATGGTCCGCTACCCGACGGGGATAGCCGAAGACATTCCGGTGAAAATCCAGGGCTATTTCATCCCTGTCGACTTTGTGGTGCTTGACATGGAAGTCACAAAAGAATCACCCCTCATCCTTGGGTGACCCTTCTTGAGCACTGCAGGAGCTCAAATTGATGTTGGAGCTAGAGAAATCCGCTTCAATATCAATGGTAGTGAAGAGAAGTTCGCCTTCAGGCCTAGGCAGGAGCAATGCTCCATGATTCATATTAAGTATGGGCCAAACCCACAATGCCTAAAGGAGGTTCCAATCCAACCACAATTAGTGGACAGGCTTGTGAAAATGAACAAAGAAATCAAAAAGAAGCCGGAGCAAAAGAAAATCAAACAAATCACAAAGGAAGAAAAGCCAAAAGTAGTTTCCACACCACTGAAGAAGAAGAAACCGGTGTGGAGACCAAAAGAAGAAGCTCCAAAGTCCACACCACACCACCAAAGAAGATCAACATGGTGTGGTGAGTAAAGGTACCAGCATCTGCATCCACTTCTCTAGGATTGGGTGCTCCGTCAACAAGCAAGAAATGAACAGAGAAGGGTCCTACTCATTGGACCTTAAAAGGTGAGTCCTTGTCAAAGGTAGAATTAGTAGTTATCCCTTATAACTTGATAATTATGCTAAAAACCTTGAATTCCTAGTTTATGCACTAATAAAGGAAAATATAATAATAATAATAAAAGGGTTTGCCCATAAGTTGCCTCTTCCATGTTCTACACAAAGTATGCTTTGGTTTGGGTATGATTTTTGTGCCGTCATACTTTCATAGGCTTTTTAAATTAAGCATGGTGCTTAGGTTATTTAACCAACCTTGATTAGATATTCAATTTAATCATTGAACCAAACTGCTAAGTATAGACACCGGTTGAATAAACAACCTAAAATTTTGGCAAATCATATATATAACAAATAATCCACCTAAAGTTTACCTTTTGTCTCTGTTCAATAAATCTTAGTTATCTTCCAATGTTCTACAATAAGTGTATTTTGGTTTGAAGTATGGTTATTGATCGATCATACTTTCATAGACTTTTTAAATTAAGCATGGGGTTTAGGCTAATCAGTCTACCCTGATCAAATGAAACAAAATGTCTAGCTTAATCATTGTACCAAAATTACTAAGTGCAAACATTAGTTGATATACTAAACAAATAACTCACCTCGGAATTCACCTAGCAACGAGCTAGCTTGGGGGAGGACCCCGCAGAGGTAACTTGTATCTTTTATTTTTTGCATTATTTATTTTCTGTATTTATTTAATTATTAGTATTTAAAAAATCAAAAAATATAAAATTCCAAAAAAATAAATATGATAAAACAACAAAAATATTTATTCCACTCTCATATGTGATATAAGAATGTTTAGTTTCTCCTATGTTGAAATAATTAATAGTTGCTTTGTCTATAATTCATCTTTGTCTAGGTTGTAACTTAGTATTCCCCAAGATTTAAGTTTGTTGGCTAAAATGTCTCATCCTAAAACTTAAAACTTGTGGGTTGCAAAAGCATGATCCTTTTCTAAGTTGTTGCAAGTTATGATATGACAAATAGAATACGCTATGACTTTATTCTAAGAGAAGCTTGACACCTGAAGTTTTCATTTAAAAATGCTAAAATCAAAAGTTCCTCAATGATTATGAATTCCCACCACGGCCATATGACATCATTCAAATTCAAAACCTTAGTCATATGCTAGTTGTATTTACATTGAGTTTTGTCAAATTGTTTGTGACCCTTGTTGAGATTCTTGTCATGCACCCATAATCAAGATTCACGTACACCTACAAATAAAATGCTAGCTCTTACACTAAAAGTTACGCAAAAAAATGTTTTTCTGTCCACCTAAATAAAATACTCCATTCATTGGACATGAGTCTTTCTCTCCAAAGTTTTCATATGCCAAAAAGAAGTATGGGGCTATGCTAAAAAAGAGAGACACATGAAGGTCTCAAAATAGCAAAAGAAAAGAAAAGAAAAAATGGAACACATGAAGGTTCTAAAGTGTTGAAAAGAATGAAATAAAGATAGCTCATACTTTCAAGGCAATCATTAAAAAGAGAGAAAGTCATGATCATAGGAGTACAAAAAAATATGAGGATTAGGAAACTATTCTACACACTTGCACTTCTTGATCAAAGTGTATGAGTGTATGACTTGCATCTCCTTGAATCCAGTTTTTGACTTAACAATATATGTGATACAAGTATGCCTCTCATACATACGGACTCAAAACTCCACTCAAAGCCTTTAGAGATAAGATGAAAAGAAGGCAAAATACTAAATGCCTTGGTGAGGATCATACACATTGAGCGATTAAGTGAATCAATTGAGGAACTTACATTTATTTTGCAAAATTATTAAAACCTCCGGATAGAAGGTTGATCAAAGAATGAATGATTGATAATTCTGTTAAACCATTCTATCTTGCAACCACCCAAGACTTGGAAAAGCAATAAGCCCCACAGGGATTAAGTTAAAATGGTGGATAGAATGCCAAACTTATTTAAATTGAGGAAGAATACTTTGTTATAGGCATGGCACTTATGAATTATATTCAGCATAGTAGCAACTTCTGATCAACAACCAATAACTTAGTTATTTGCTCGGGACGAGCAAAGGTTAAGCTTGGGGGATCTTGTTGGCAGTCCTTAACGATCAAATCCGACCGTCAATTAAGACACAAAAAGAGGAGAAATTGGCAATCTTAAACACATATGCATTTACTATTGACCAAGTTCCACATGTATTGGGAGAATATTATTTTGCAGGACATAAATACAAATACATGGGAGAATACACCAAGAAGGCGCTTTCCGACGAAGAGTAAAGCAGACATGCGCAAAGAATAAATGTAATGGCCCATCAACTCAAACATTTTGGGTGAAAGACCACCCGAGGAGCAGCCCAGAACCAGTCCATGACCCACCACGCGAAGGTGGTGGTGAGGAGGCTTGGTCAGGGTGTGGCCACACCCTGGGTGCGCCCGTACCCCTGCCAGTGCCTCTCTACCGCTCCTTCGTATGGCGGTAACATGGAGGCATGCAAAAGTGGTAGAGACCAGGCTTTGCCCCAAAGATAGTCTCCACACCGCCTCAAGCCCTGTATAAATATAGGGGTAGAGCTCCCCTCTAACACACACTTCACTTGAGCAACACCTCACTCTCCTCTCTAGTTCTTTACTTTCAATAGTGTTTTAGAGCAAGGCAAAGCTACCTTGGAGGGCTTGGCTCCTTGGAAGAAGAGATTCTTGGGGTATGAATAGAAATATGAGTTCTTCCAAAGTCATGATCTCATCTTACAATTATACTCGTACTTATGAACTAGAGTATAGTTTTTATGTTATGATCTTAAGTTATAAACTAGTCTATAGTTTATATATCATGAGAGTAGCATATATGACTTTATGCTTAACCACCCGTATAACTTATAAAATTGGAATTAGAGCTAAATTGAGGTGGCGGTTCATCGTGTCGTCAGGTGTGCCCAAGTCTTTTACTTGTAGATCCGGTAGGGTCAGAGTCCCGGGGGACTTGGGTAGTTTCTGTATATGCAAGCAAGGTGCTTGGGTATGGAGAGAAAGGTGAATGCATTGTCCTTCTCCACGGTTGAGGGGTAGGTAGCAGGTGGTGACAACCCTGTTTGTCCCTTGTATTCTCCCATGTTCGTTTAGGGTGCAGGAGTCTAAATTGTCATATTAGGTTGCTGGTAGACCAGTACTGTGGCTTCACACTTAGTGCTATAACTAATTATGTAACTTGTATGATCATTAACTAATCTTTGTATGACTGTACTAGATCATGCCTGCTCTGCTTAGGATTATTCTTTTATCGTTTCTTTTTATTTTATCCTTTGACGAATGCTCACGTGTGTGTCCACTATCTTGAGAATACCATCCTTACCCCTATTATAAATATTGGTGTACTTGCAAGTATATTATTCAAGTTCATATCCATACTAGACTCTTAATCAATAAATGCCTTCTTTTGGGAAAATATAAATAACGATACCCTGAATACTTCCAAATAAAATGCTACAATGATAGCATCGTGCGCTTGTGGATAAATATCTAAAATTGTTAATGAACTATCAAGGCCTTATCTAGTGGCATTGCTATTTATTAGCGATGTTGCTAAGTATTGCTAACAAAGTATTTCTGGCGCCTTTGCCGATGATGGATTTTATCTCTGTACTTGGTGAATGTGTTAAGAAATACCAACAAGCATTTCTGGCGCTGTTGTCGGGGATACAAACCTGGTAGCGACGCTAAGAAATGTCAACATATAGCTCCTTTGTAATTCTTTCATTTAGCATTTACTTTATTCAGTACTTTATTTTTAGTACTTTATTTAGTATTATTGCTTTGCTTAGTTCAAGTACTTGTTTATTATTGTTCATCATTAGTGAGCTTAGGTGCTTGCTCTCGGCATTAGTATCATAGGTTATCCTTTGTTTAGTAGTCTTTTGTTAGTATCGGTTCTACCGCCTGGTTATGATGTTTTGATCTCATTTCATCAGAGCTCGGATCGAAGTAGTAAGTTTGTAGATTAAATGAGGTGCTTAGGCAATAAATTACCTGTGGATATGGCTAGGCCTCTAGATAGATTGTGGTAGTTGGCAAGTGGTGATAGCCTTGTCCATCCTTTGTATTCCACCATGTTAGGTCTAGTTATTAAATCGTAGGGCTCGTGGCAGACCTTGTCTATTTAACTCTCCGAGTTGGTAGGCGGGCTGTGATCCGAAGTACTAGCGTATTTCTCCTAGTCATTTGTTTTCCCTTTGTTACTGAAAAATAAATTGCTCGCTCTCCCACCTAGCTATCCTACCTCTAGTTTAGCTTGTTATTTTAGTTTCCTCATTAGTTTACACACAACCACCATTTCGTTTAACCACTTAGGATACATCAGGCTTTCCTTTAGCAATCCTAAATAATAAATATAAATCAGCCTTCCGCCTTCCTTTGGGAAAATATAAATTCAACACTTAGTACTCATCGAGCGAAGTGCTACGCGATAGTTCTATGTGCTTGCAGAATCCCTCCACTAGTCATTAAGAAGTATCAACAACAATCATATGCAATCACCACTAACATAAATAGTTGGTGGATGCAGGGATTAACAGACATTTGTATCTTTGCATAAAAAGTATGGTATTTATTAACAATGATATGCGCATGATTCATAACTAGATTCTTAACAAGTATAATAACATTAACAAATATTATCAAAGAGTAATATTAAGTGATCCCCATCTTAAGTTATCTCTTTATCAAGTTTCATCATCAACACTACATTGAGTCTAGGAGTAAGAACAACCAAATAGTTCCATCCCGAAGGACTTTAGTCTTTTGAAAAGATCTCTACAGAGGTGTACAAATGCACCCACATGGACACCAAGGATGAACCTCCATACCCGTGCCTAGATAAGGGCTGCTTTATCGTTCCAACCTTTCCTCAACATGGCTATCAAATCGACGAACGATTGACTGGGTATCGATGTAATACCATCACATCTACATCATGTCACCCCTCGCGCCAAATCCATCGATAAGTGAGTCACCACTAAGTAAACTTAGCTTAGCTCCCCCATAAGCGATATGTGGTCTGTACGGGTGGTTTACTCAAACTCGTTATCCCATGCACGATCCTTAACTACTCCATGAGCTACGTCACTTGAGATCCAACGATACTCACAGTGACCGTACCCTTCGCTTAAGTAGAGGTTACCAAATTGATCACTGATTAATTACCTCAAATTAATGTTGGTCCTTAGTCACATTGAGTCAATTGAGTCAAGTTGACACACCCTTGCAAGTTTTAAGTAATTAATTATCCCGGTGTAGCTCCTACACGTGTGGGAGTGAGTACCCACTCACACTCGACTTCTAATGAAGCTAGCCAACTAAGCAATTAAGCGACCCAAACTCGTTGGTTAGGTAAAGTCTATGATTAACTTAAGTGAGTTGGTATAACTTAGTGAGACATGATTAAGTAGTTCATCATTCTAAATGAAAGCAAACACAACATAATGAACCACAATAAGTATCCAAAGTAGGGTAATAGTAGTGGTGCCTGCCTATCATGGAGTCCTGATGACCAAGGGTGATCATGACTACTCACAAACGTTCCTCACATCCTACTATGAGAGGACATCGAACGAGTTGGAGGCGAGCTCACTTGATTTGGAACGAGAGATAAAGAGCATAAGAGAGTGATTTCGAGATTGAGAGCTCCAATGTAAAATCCAACAATGGATTAGTGTTGCCCTAATTTTTATCTAGACATGTGATAGGGTGGTTAGGTCCTAGGGTTAAGGGTTAAACATTTCTAACTTTAAAATATTCATTAGACGATCCGTCGAAATTATTCCCGAAGCTAGCAAGTTTGGGTTGGGCTTTGAGTGAATTGACGGACGATCCGCTAAACTTGCCAGATGATCCGTGGTTCAACGAAATGTTCCACAAAATGATCTGTGCTATTGGGACTTAGTCATTTTGGGTGATCTATGTTTGACAGAGGCTCCGTGGTGAAATGGGTGCTCTCAGGTTCTCTGGAAATTGATTTTAATTCCTGACAGATGATCCATGGATCTCCACGAACGATTCATGAACTCATGAAGAACAGTGAAGACTAAGTGTGTGTGGCTATGATTTTTGGCTAAGTGGTGGTGTTGATGGATGATCCATGAAGTGTGACGGACGCTTTTGTTGGTGCATCGACAAAGCTATGTGTTTCATCGTTCTTATTGTTCATTTGTGTTTCAAGCCTAACTTGTGGGTGATGTGTACCTTGCATGTGCAAGGGGTTCCTAGGTTTGTTTAGGTGACATGCTAGGCTAGTGATGGCTAGGGTTTGAGCTCTAGTTATTATGTGCAACTAGTGATTTGAGAATCAACTTAATCATGAGAAATGAAAGATTAATTCATGAGATTGGGCATGACAACTTAACTTTGAGATTTTGGTGACCTCTAGGCCACCTACATCAGAGATGGAGTCTTGATCAACCTTGCTCCAAAGCAAAAGAGATGGGTTTGGCTATTCATGGCATTTCTTGCAAAAATCCATAAAAATGCTTAGAGAGCAATTAGAGAGATTCATAAGATGATTGAGCTAGGGATGATCTTGAGCTTAATCTTGAAATGATAGAACAACTTCCAAACTTCATACTTCATCCATGCATGGAGAATCAAAGGTTAGGGTTTGAGAGAAGATTTTAAGAATTGGAATGAGAGAGATCTTGAGCTAACCATGGACGATGGATAAGGAGATGAAGATGCTCTTGAGACTTGACATGGTGCTGATCTTGCCCCCCTTTTCTTTTTTTCTTTGTTTCTTTCTTTCTCTTCCATCTCTTCATCTCCTCTATCTAGTTCATCCTTGTTCTTGTTTGTAGAGAGAGAGAGGGAATAGAAATGGGAGAGTGGTGAGATTAGCAATTCCCATTCATGCTGACATGTGGGGCCAACCTTGAGCGAGTTGAGGATAGCTCATTCCTAACTTAACTCTGCTGAACTAGTGAACTGACAGGCGGTCCATTAATACTCTAACTTTGAGAGATTTGATTTAGAGAACGGACCTCGGCATTGGGGCCACCTATTCATGTCCCCAGAAGTTGACAAACACTTGTAGAGAGGCTATAGATGTCGATTAGCATCTTCCTTGGAGTATTCTCATGATGTTGACTTTGGGTTGACCAATGTTGACTCCCTATTGACTTTGGTTGACTTGAGAGAATCGATAAAGTTAATTAGCGAATTTGGAGTCCTTGCCCTAGTAAAGAGCACTAGGAATTCTTTAGAGAGAATGATAACGTAATCCTTGGGTGTTTGAAGGACTATGCAAAGTCATCAAGGAGGTTCTAACAGAAGGCTTTGGTTGGAATGACTTTGGGTCGTGACGGTAAACCTCATGTACCCATACAAGTTAGAGCAGCATGTATCTATCATAGTTCAAAGTTCAATCTAAAAGAATTGGAACACATGATATGATCACCAAATAAACCTCCAACCGCAAGTTGTCCATGTAACTACACAACCATCTAAATGTCCTGTTGAAACCTAACGGGATGTTTGCTAGTTCAATAAAAATAGCTAGCTCATTATTATAGGCACTGACACTGAACAATATATAAATTATACATCGGTTCCTTATACATCCTATTGCAACACGTGAACACACTTACTAGGTTGGACAAAATACTCGCGGTTCGTCAACTCGCTCGACTCGTGGCCGGCTCAGTTCGGCTTGACTTGGCTCATTTTAACTTTTTTACGAGTTGAGCTAGAAGTCTAACTCGCCATTTTAACGAGCCAGCTCGAGCCAGCTTGCAAGCTGCTCACGAGCTAAAACGAGTTGAGGCCTATCAGCCTACGACCATGAATCCAGAAGATGATGATGCTTATCTAGAAGTGTACTCCTATTCTATTGGTATGTAATCCTTATTTTCAGCTATTTCATATGAATTTTGACTTTATAATTGTTGTGGTACTTAAATGTTGATTTTATGGATTATTTTCTAGGGAGAAGATGATGATGCTGACATTGAATCTGTGGATTTTCCTAAGTTTGTAGTGGCAAGCAACTAGTTAGTATGCTGAAATTGCATGATCATAGATGGACCAGCTATGTTGCATGGTTGATACTTTTGATGAACCTAATATGTATTAATCATGTATGGTTGCATAATGGTGGACGTCATATTCTGAAATTAATATAGCATAAATATTATAAAACATGTGTGTCCTATTTTTTTAAGTAGTTCGCGAGCAAAACGAGCCAGCTCGAGCTCAGTCACGAGCTGCCCCTCTAGCTCATAATACTGGCTCGTTAGCCTAACAAGCCAGCTTGAGTTGGACCGAGCCGAGCCGAGCCGAGCTGGCTCCATATACCGCCCTACTTACTAGTATCCATTATTTTATTATTAGTATTTAATAACTCGGATACTTCTCCATCCATAAAAGAATGCAGTTCTCGATTTTTGACAAGTCAAACGATTTGAAGTTTGATCAAAATTATTTTAAAATACTAATATTTATAATACAAAATAATTATTATTGAATTATTATGAAATTATATTTTTATAATAAATCTTGCTGACGATATAAATGTTAATATTATTCATTATAAACTTTATTAAAATTAAATTAGTTTAACTTGCATAAATATAGTTGTACTCATCTAACTTCTAACCACACTTTTGCACAAAATTAGTGCACGACTGCACGTTCAGTGTTGCAAATTTCGGCAAGAATCCAGTCGACTAAAAAAATAAATCCAAATCGATTCTCTTGCTCCACACAAAAGCATCCCGAGGACCGAATTCTAAATTCGTAAAATCACGCGCCTTCTTCAGTGTTAGTTCTCCACCTCCTCCTTGGCGGAAAACCCTAACCCTCTCAGCCTCCTCTCGCCGCCGATCCGACCCCAATTCCGAACCCCTCCGGCCCTCGGCGTCCCCACAGCGCTCTCGCCATGCCGGACGTGCAGCCGCTCGTCAGCGACTTCGTCCTCAAGCTCAAGCGCCGGTAAGCTGCTCCCTCTCCCCGTCCCTCCCGTCCGATTCAATCGCCGTTGCTCTGGTGTGCTTATGCCGTTGCGTGTCTGTGTTGGGTGGGCAGGAAGGTGGAGGGGTCGCACGCGGTGGCCCGGCAGACAGCGGAGCTGCTACGGTCGGTTGTGTCGCAGCATCGGATGGGTAGCAGCGCCAACCAGGCGGCCGCGCTTGCCGATGCCGTACGCGCTGTGGGGGAGCAGCTCATCGCTGCCAATCCCATCGGTAAATGCTCCAACCTTTGTTTCATTGTGGTGTCATGCTATCCTGTTGTAGTTTGCTCATTGTGTGCTTTCTTAAGCATATCTCCTTAATTAAGTCCTCCAAGACTAAAGGGATGGCAAATTCTCTGTATTGCAGCTATATTTTATTAGCTTTGTACAATGTTAATGTCCATGCACTGTGCCTGATTTGTAATTTTCGCTTTTACTTTTCTTTTTATGTCAGAATTCTGTCAGGGTGACCTGATTACTGTGTTGGTTTCCAAGTGGTATTTGGCATGTTCGAAATTCTCTTTCCAAACCAGACTCCCATCAAAGTCATGCTCAGTGATACCCTTGTTGCAATAATATTACTGCCCTCTGTGTCTGTCCCCAAATCACAACTGAACCTTCATGTTCAAAGTTCCATTCGCTTTATCAAACTTATGTTATATTTGCTGTTATTGAATTTATTTCGCTCTCAACTGTAGCTCTTAGACTGCCACCCCAGCTGCTCATGATTGTAGATGAGTATTGCCATCTGCTGCCATTACTTATTATTGTACTCCCTCCATTCCAAATTGTAAGTCGTTCTGGCTTTTCTAGGTACATACCTCCTGCTACGCATCTAGATATACACTATGTCTGGATACATAGCAAAAACTACTTATATAGAAAAGCCAAAACGACTTACAATTTGGAATGGAGGAAATACCTATGTATTTGTATTAGATTTGATGGCTTGAATGGCATGGATCTTGGCTTTGATGTGCGTTCTCAGATTTTGACCTTGGAGATACCACATTCAATAGTGGGCTGCAGTACATTGCTATTGAACTTTGTGTTTTGTGACCAAGAGTTAACCTGTAGGTGTATTGCATAATTTAAGAGAAACAGTATGAAGCTTTTCATTTTTCTCATGTTTGATCTGTTACATGTTTACCTGGGTAGGTCATTATATTTTGTTTAGTCTCAAGCTCTGATGACACTGTTTGCACTTGAGTGTAATTAGTGATAACAAGTAGGTTCTGGATTGTGAGGACATGTACTACTGGTAAAGCTGAGCGAATATAGGTTGTTTGAGCCTTGTTGTTGGAGACTAGTTTTGTAATATTTTTAAATGATGGTTATCTGATCAAGTTTATGAGTAACATAGTTTAAATGGCACAGTATACAATTGATAAATGAACTATCTGATCCCTTCTTGCTCTCACATGCCGAGTGGAATAAATGCAATGCCATTGCCAAATACTCATCTAATTGAATGGTGCATAGATGATGATGCCCCAACTACATCTGAAGTTCCTGGAAATAATCTTGGAGAGACCCACAACAAAGGAGCCCTTATATTATGCCAAAGAAAGACTGAAGTAAAAAGATCAACTTCCCGCGGAGATAGATACTGCATGGACCTGATCCTATCACTGTTGACTCCTCATCCTCGAATGGACTAACCTTGCACACCAGTTGAATTGAGATTAGACAAATATGAATCAGGCAACATATTGCCGAATTTCAGTTTCTTGCCATTTCTTCGCCTAGCTGATATGTTTCACTTGGTTCCTTGTGTCATCACCATGCCAAATTGTGATTGACATTATCTCATGTATCACAAAATTCCTGTGAACATGGGGTTATCTCCCAAGGCCCTTGAACTCTTCTACCCACTTTCTTGCCACCTACTCTGTCAATTTCTTTTGCTGGGAGATTATTTTGTATCGCCATATCTCATTGTGCCCATCCTTGATTAGCTTAAATCTGTCTACCATCTTGGAGGAGGCAAACACTGCAAATAGCATTATCCGTCTTCTTCAGTTGAGTCAATAAGTCTTGTCAACACCTACTTGAGTTTACTAGTTCTCTAAATTTCCTGCCAAGGCCTTCAAATGGGACATCAAATTATCTATACCATTCAGATTCAACACCTTATAGCCATTGGCCCACTTATCCAAGATCTATTTAATCTTATTAATGAATTTGATCTTAATGAGTGGATGAGAGGATTATTTCTCATAAGATATTAATTTGCTACCAAATTTCCTTACACAGCCCTAGCCTGATACTTCTCATGAAACAGTATAGGAAATATGGATTTCAGGCAAGGAAGGTCAAAGGTGTATGGAGATTTGGAAACAATATAGGATCTGATAAGGAAGAATCCACTTGAAAAGATCAAAGTCATTGATCGGATTAAACACACCTTGATTGCATGAGCCAATGGCTATAAAGTGCTACATCATACTATTTTGAAGAAGTCGAAATCCCATTTGAAGGCCTTGGTGGAGCATTTAGAGTGAGTTAACCCTTGCTGCTTTGGAGGTGAAGCCTATTGGCTCAGCTGAAGAGGCACACTTCCATTTGTGACAACTTGATGTTGCTTGCTTGAGGTGATAACTGAATTGAAGCGTCTCTAGGATAAGCTTGCTGACCTGGAGATGTGACGCGAAAAGTTTATCTCATAGCACCAGAAATGGACATGCAGAATGTGAACAGTAGGCACAGGCTGCAAGTGGGAAGAAGAGTTATTGAACATGTAATATATAATCTCCAAGAATGTTGTAACCTATGATGACAATTTCAAGCCTGAGTCTGGTAGCGTTGATAGGATGGTGAAGCATGGTGACGACAGGGGCTAAGTTTGACTTATCAACTATGAAGAGAAGTGCCAAGAGGCTGAAACACTTGAAGTTGTCAACATATTGTCTTTATCTCAATTGATCTCCTGCAAAGGGTTTGCATGTTTAGGGAGCAAAAATGCTACCACCTTTCAAGTTGGAGGGTGTTACAATGCAATTGTTTTTGGTAATTAGGTGCCAATCAGGAAGTTAGTTGAGTAATCTAGTAGCTGTATGCTGCTTGGATGTCAGATAATAAAGATGCTGTCATCACAGCATGTTTGTAGCTTTATTCGAGGGTGACGCTTTTAATTCAGCCTCCTGTAAGTGGGCAATATATAGCAGTAATAGACAGGATACCTTACCTATCCCTTCGTTTTTTTTACCTTACCTATCCCTTCGTTTTTTTTAAATCGTCGGCAGGGGAGTCCCCTACCTATATTTTTGTATATATTAAGGTAAATGTGGATTCTTTATTTTTTGCAGAGCTGGCTGTTGGAAACATTGTGAGACGTGTTTTGCATATAATAAAGGAGGAGGATATATCTTCCACAGCAGTTGGTATCGAAGGTCTTTCTGTTACGGTTGACAGTGATGGTGAATATGACAGTGAACATGATGATCGCCCTGCATTATCTGCTGCTGTTCTTGCTGCACATGCTAGAAATGCCCTTCGTGCACCTTCATTGCAGACTCTGCTAGAAGACATTCCTGTGAGTCCTGCAATTTCCCGCACTGCATCATCAACTGGTGACTCAGACGGAAAAAGTAAATGTATGTTCGCATCAGTTATTTCCTGCTTGTTGCCATAGTGTTCTCTTTCACTACTAAATATTCCACCTGAACTGGTAGTCTTTGTTCTTTCTGTATAATTTGGAGAAACATGTTTTAAGAATAATATTACCAGAGTCATTTATGTTAACCTTGTAGGGGTTTTATGCCTTTTTACGTCATTATTGGCACTGAAGTCATGTTTGTTCTACTATAGCAGCTGGAGATAAGAGCTCGACTAGGAAACTGAAGCATGATGTCATCGCAGCCATTGGTGATCTTATTGATGAGATTGACTCATGCTATGAGCCAATTTCTGAGCAAGCTGTGGAACTTATTCACCAAAAGTATGAACTTTGCTTTGGCTAAGATACATCAGTATTGCTTTAAGCTAGTATCAACTGCCTTTTTTATTTAAGCTGCTTCAATGGCGGTATACAATGTTGAACTGATGCATATGGTAGGTATTCTGGATATATTTAATACATATATCCTACAGCACGTCTGAAACAGCAAATACTGGTGTCTTTCAGTTGTTTCAAACTTGTTAGTCAAGTTATGAAAATTTAAAATGGGCCATGGGAATGTGTCCATATGGCTTATCTTGTAAATTACTGTTACATCTAGAAAAGGCATTGGTAAAAATACTGCATCAAGTTATTAAAAGAAAAGTTATTTCATGCAATAAGCTAAGTTTCTCAATAATTTATTTATATTCTGATGCAAAGAAAACTTTATTTTTCATATAAGTAACCCATTGCAACAGCCTTTGCATTTTGCTCTAGAGTAATGTGCCTAAGAAACATTTGCCTTTCGATATGTAAGCATTAAAAGATTGACCAGTATCTGAAACACAATGGTGTGAGTCTTAATTACTCTGTTAATTATATATTTAGATATGGAGGTTCTCTATAGAATATGGGTACCTCAGTACCAGCTGAAATATATTGCTTGCTTACTGACACACTAATTGTTTATCATTTGCCACAGTGAGGTAATCCTAACTCTAGGTCGTTCTAGAACTGTCAAGGAGTTCCTGTATGCTGCAAAAGAGAAGAAGCGATCTTTTCGTGTATTTGTTGCTGAAGGTGCTCCAAGGTTTGTGCATTATTTGAACTTTATTGTAACCTAATTGTTTCTTGTGCACAGTATACTCTTGCCTGACACAGTGTCACAATGTTTATGTTGGAATCAGATATCAGGGCCATGTTCTCGCAAAAGAGCTGGTTGAGAAAGGTGTACAAACTACAGTTATAACAGATTCAGCAGTTTTTGCTATGATCTCTCGAGTTAACATGGTATGTGTGTAGTCATTGTTAATTCGCAAATTCTTTCTTTCCATTATAATTCCAATCCTGATTTTATTTGAAGGTCATAGTTGGAGCGCATGCTATCATGGCAAATGGTGGAGTCATTGCACCAGTAGGCATGAACATGGTTGCTCTTGCTGCTCAAAGGCATGCTGTGCCTTTTGTTGTGGTTGCTGGTAGCCACAAGGTTGATTTCTGCACATTACCCCCAAAATTTTGCAACCTAAGTAGCCAAATAAGAATCAGGGTCTACATCTACATTTTACTGTTATTTCTAATGTATACATGTGTCCATAATTTAATTTGATGTTCAATACATCGATGGTGCATTCTCCTGCAATTAGCCCACTTGTTACATTGTCCTTATTTAATGAAGAAAAAGTGGACTTGCAAGCACTTATGAGGATGCTGTCAAATTTCATATTGTGATGATACCATCATAGTATCTGTTGGGTAAAATAATCACACAAGCATCAAAGTCTGAACACAAGGCAAAGTGTATTCATTTCCTGCTCGTACTGTACATGTCAGAGGGGGTATTTATAGGGGCCCTAGTCTTTGTACTTTACATAAAATGACTATTTTACCCCTAATTCAAATAATTACAACCCTTTTCAACTACAAGGGCGAAGTGGTCTTTTTCTCTTTCTGAGCCTTCATTCTTCAAATTTTGGTCATCAATCTTCTTGATGTCTTCGTCTTTTTGGACTTAGTCGATTTTCACTGTCTTCTTCTGTCTTCGAAAAATGTTAAGCGAAGTCAAATCCTTGTCTTCGCCCAATCTTGTTTTCTTCTTTTCTTCAGCAAAGACGAGGTCTCTTCAGCAAAGACGAAATCTTTCTGACGAAGTCAAATTTCCATCTTCGCTTTGTTTCTTTTTCCTTCAAGTAAACTTTGTTATAGAAATCAAAATTTCAACTCTGAAGTTTCAGGGGCTGAGTTTTCTTGGTGAAGTTAAATCCCCAACAGTATCTTAACCTAATGTTTTCTTATTTCTGGCTTTCTGCAATGTAATGTTATCTACAGATATTCTACTAGGAAATCTCTTTAATTCTTCCATTTTCCACAGGTGTCATGCTTAACTAGACGCCTGATATACAGAGTAGCATAGGTATATATCATAAAGTGCATTCACTGTTATCGTTTCTTTTTTAGCATCAAGTAGGAAAATCGGATAATCCTGTCAGTGTGCAAACAGGATTAATTCTGAGGCCTCTCATTAAGAGCACTATTTACTTGCAAGGTGTCACTTAAGTGCTCAAGTGAAGTATTTATCACCTTATAAAATTTCGTAATTTCTTAATTAATGCTCCCTCCATACTCCAATTCACATTTTTGGCCATTATCTTTTCAATTATTCGTTGGCAAAAAGTTAGCAAATGTTTATTGACATCAAAGTACTTTTGATGAAAAACCTGCTAGTAGTTTTCTTTCCTAGAAGTCTAAATACTTGTGTGTATAGTAGGGGTCAGTTTTTTAATATTGACTGCACACATTTGAGAACCATGAGTAAAGAATAATGGAAATAGGTGGCATTCACAAATCACAATTTTTGAATGCCCATACAACCCAAAGGTATCAGATGGATTTGAAGTAGAATGTTTCTAAAGCTTCCATTTTAATTGCCCTCTTCCTCATGTGCAGCTGTGTCCATTGTATCCACACAACCCAGAAGTGTTACTGAATGAACTCAAATCGCCGTCTGATTTGCTCGATTTTGGCGAGTTCTCAGATTGCATGAATTTCAGTACTCAGGATGGCAGCCCCTTGCTAAATGTTGTCAACCCAACATTTGACTATGTGCCACCGAAGCTTGTGAGCCTATTCATCACTGACACGTAAGTTCTCAGCATTTTCTGTGATCTGGTAATAGAAGAGAATAGTTATATGTACTTGGTGCTGCATGCTTCAGCAGTTTTTTAGTGCCTGGTGTGCTCGTTCCATGCAAGTTTCCTTATGAGAGAACTATATCGGCCTAATCAATTTCTTTTCTTAGAGTTTGCATAATTGCATGTATCTGAACTTCTGATTAAGAATTGTGAGTAACTTTAGGATACCTTTGGTTTCCTACCTCACCTGGACATACATTATTATCATATCCATAGACTTCATGCACCTACATTCAAATCATTCAGTTCGTTTTCTTAATATAGTTGTCTTTGCCTGGCAGTGGGGGCCACAGTCCATCTTATATGTATCGGCACATTCAGTTCGTTTTCTTAATATAGTTGTCTTTGCCTGGCAGTGGGGGCCACAGTCCATCTTATATGTATCGGCTTATTGCTGAGTATTACTCAGCTGATGATCTGGTAGTGAGACGGAAGGCAACATCTTGAAAGAAGACAAAAGCACTGCAAAGCCTGCTTGGTGTTCTGATGGTAGGATTTGCAATCTTGTTGGAATCCAAGTGTTCTTGTACACATCATGCTCTGTTGCCTGTAGAGCGATGTTGCTGTCTTCAGTGGAATCACCTGTTTGTGGGTCCAGTTACTGTCAAACTGCAGGGAATCGATGCAAGCATTCTCGCGCCTGTTGTAACCATTGCGGCATTTTGGGTGTAAACTGTCGAGGGAATGGGGCGTGATGTCATGGAAGAATTGTTTTACTATAGGAGTGGTTCAAATATATGGTTAGACTGGTGGTGTAGAGGGTGGCTGTTTCTTATCTGGCCATAGGTTAATCTGGGCCTTGGCTAGTCGAAATTTTGTCTGTTATAAATTCCAGCAAGCTGTTCGATATGTATGAAGTGTTAGTATGCACACTGATGGAATTTGCTGAGCCATTTTTCTTTCTATATACTACTGTATATGATATTGCTCATTTCATACTTTTTTGTTGATTCAACTGCGTAGATGCTGAGAAAGAAAAAAAGAAGGGAATTTGACAGAATTTTAAGGCTTTTTCACAAATTAGTGGAAGTGCTGTAAATTTGTATTTAGGAAACGAAAGCCTACATGTCTGCACGCTGAGCTACTATACGATAGGCACCTGCATTTCTCATCTCGTATGACAATCTAGCACCAGTAACTGTCCGTCGGAGAGTACATCAAAAAATCTCTGAGATAGTCAGATGGACACTGGACCGGCGGCAACCTGGACGCACCCGCACCGCAGGAGGTCGGACTCCGGTGGGGCCATCGGTGGCAGCGAGAAGTGGCCGTACGTGGAGCTCCCGCTGCGGAGCTCGCCCATGGTCACCAGCGCGGCCACGGTGTTCCGGAAGATGCCCTGCTCGGCGGCTGCCACTGCGGCCACGGGGGCCGTCCCTGCCGACGCGCCTGCATGGCCTCTGCTGGCCTCGAACACGGCCTCCATGGTGGCCTCGCACTCGCGGACGAGCCTGGAGATGAGCTCCGTGGCGAAGAAGGGCTGCCCGAGCACCTTCTCGATGAAGGGCAGCCGCAGGAGCCGCCCGGTGCGCTTGTCGTACTTCTTGAGGATCTTTGCCAGCCCTGCAAAGTTTGACTCCACAATTATTTGACTCTGTCCATCTTGCATAAAAATATGTACACTACTGACTCATGGGCTGCCAATTGAAGAGTTCAACCCTGATGAAATTTGCAGTCAGAAGTCACAGGCTGTGGGGCTGCCACAGAAGACGACATGGTTGCGTACCCACGGAAATAAATAAAAAAAAGGTTCGTAGTTCTTCACAATTTGAACTGCACCACTACCTTGAAACGGGCTGGTACCTGCAAAAGCCGTTCTTGCTACCTCGTATGATCCCCTACCTCGTCAATGAGTAAGAGCAAGTGCAATGATACAGCCTGCTGCCTTCCATTAAATCGTATGATCCCACCCGCTACCTCGTCAATGAGTAAGAATTCAACCAACATAATCTTGCTCTAAGAACAACCACATTCACCGGCTAATTCATCAGGACAAAACCTCAAATGTCGAGTAAATTATGTGCAGTGCAATCCGGCAAATTGCTACAGCTCATACCCTTATGTGGTCTACTCCTTCGAGCTACTAATTGGATAACTCGCTTTACTAACGTGTTGATTAAAAAAAATCAAGTTTTCTATCTTTTTTTTAACGAATCAGACAGGAAACCTACCGATTATATTAAAAAGAAGAGTCCCAGACTAGGTAGTACAATGAAACAACATAACAAAACAACAACCACACAACTAAAGCAACCGAAACAACTAAAACAATACTATTCTCTTCAATAACCCTCACTCCCATGAATGACAGTTGGACTTATATATCGGGATCCTCACAATTCTTTTCCTCCAAAGCCTACAAACTGCTCACAGGACACACCCAAGTTGACCCCACCTTCAAAAGGCTTTGGAAAACTTCTTGCCAAAGTAAACACAAAGTCTTCTTTTGGTTAGTAATGAAAGATAGGAAAAGTACAAGAAACGTGATGAGAAGGAGAACAAAGCAACTAGATGATTACAATTGTGTTCTCTGTCAACAGCAAACAGAAGAAACACTAATGCACCTACTCTTCTACTGCAACTTTGCCAAGAATTGCTGGTGGGCTCTGAACTTTGCATATGCAGGCAACCTCTCAATCTTCCAGATCGTTGAGGCTTGGAGAAACTATGTGTCTGCTCCCTTTGCTTTAGACATCTTTATTCTTGTATGCTGGTCTATCTGGATGGTGAGGAATGATGTTATCTTCAGAAACAAGGTTGCTTCAGTTGATGGTTGTAAGAGGAACCTCACGGCTGAAGCACTTATGCTGCTACACAGGACAAAAGCAAGGATCACCCCTCTCTTAGAATCTGGATTCAGTCTCATTTGTAATTTACTTGATCTTCTTCCTCTCTTTCTTTGTTTCCTGAACCCCCTCTTCCCTTTTTCTCTCTGTAATCTCTCTTTGTGAATTCTTTGTATGTCTTTTTTATTTATTATAATTTGCAGTAGGAGCTTCTTGCTCCTCTTGATTCCTCAAAAAAAAAAAACAACACTATTGTACACCAAAGATCCGTTCCTCCACAAACTCCTCCACAATAGGTAGCCAAGAGACACACATCACTCGGACAACAGTTGTCATCAGGACACTAAAGTCGCACTTTGCGCCGTGGTTCAAGACCCCTAACGAAGTGGCAAAGAGGCCTCTGCCACAAAGTCCCAAAAGGCACGACCTTTTAAACTCATCAGTGGCTTGAGGAGATCTGGTGGCAACAATTCCTTAAGGCAAACCACAATTTCTTGCATTGCATCATCATTGATCTTCCCATCCTTCCCAACAATGCCCAAATCCTTTAACACATTGCGTTTTGCAATGCGGCCACTTCGACGAAGCGAAGATCTATCATAGGACTTGCGTCGGCATCTTGCAGTTGTAACCAATGGTGAAGGTGGGCGTATATGAGTACATGTCAGATCGTTCTCCTCCATAGCTGTTGCCTTCGAAGAAGATGCTACAGTAATTGATGGATCCTCTATCTTCATTGACCTCAGTCGTAGAATGCAAAGGGCCGTCTCCAATGGTGATGACTTCTTCCTTGACCTCGGTCATAGAGTGCATAGGGTTGTTTTCAATGGTGATGAGAAAGATGGGGTTCTCAATTGTCACTTGTGAGACAACTTCTTCATCATCGGACGCATCCTCCACCACAACAATATCCTCAACAAGTGAGATGGTCTGTAGCAACGAGGTCCTCGAGGGCACTGCAACAACCTTCTCTAAGGCCATCTCGTCATTGAGAGAATCTTCACTGAAGAAGTCAGTAGGCGTGCAAGTCTCCACAAGAGAAGCAAGGGTTGACAACATCACTAAAGGCCCCTCAGCGACTTGCTCCATGGGCATCTTTTGGTGAATCTCTGTGTCAATCGTCCTTGTGGCCACCTCATCGGTGATAGGGATTGTTGTGCTCACTGTCTCCTCAGGCGCCAAGGAGTCGGAAGGCATACATGCCAACACAAGAGAAGTGAGGATTGACGGTGTTGGCAAGCGACGAGCTGGAGAACATAGGCCAAAGAGCTCAGGCATGTTGGAAAAAGAAGTATGGTCTCCATGTGGCTCTGCAAACTCCAAATGGTTGGCCAAACGTGCCAGCCACAACTTGATAGTAGAAGTCTCCTCCCTCAGGGGACGCAACACTTCCTCCAAATGATCTACAATCAACTGTTGGAGCTCTGATAACAATCTAAAATCAACTGTTGGATCTCCGATCGCAAAGACTCAGTTAGAGTCATGACTGTGGACTGAGCCACAGTGCTCGGCGAAGGCATGGCTACGACGTCAGCCCAACTCTTCATCTGTTGAGGATGGTAAGGATGCATCGAAGAGGAGTTGACCCATGGAGTAGAAGAGGTGGAGCAAAGATGGTAGTGCCGCTCCCTATGTCCTAGGTGGCGACATCGAATGCATCAAAAAGAATCTATGCAGGAGCTGACTTGGTGATCTCGTGCGAGGCAGCGATAACATCTGTCTCGAGCGCATCTCTTGAAGGCGATGCTCCGCTCTAACTCTGGAGCACGTGGCGGTGGCGATGATCGAAGGTCGTTGCGACACAAGCAACTCTTTTGATCCACAGACTTCTCCACGGTGGCGCTTGTAGACAGCAGTAGAGGAGTCATGGCCCTGTTTTGATTCAACACTGTAGCTGCGGGGATGACGGCATGACCGCGTCGGCACGAGGCTGAGCTCATGACGATGAATGATGAGACAAATCCACGCAAGGGAGGACCTGTGGAGACAAAGCGGTCTGACGAGGTGCTAGGATGAGAACACCGTAATGAGTGGGCACGGCAGTGGATCCCGGTCGGTGGCGGCAGTAGGCGGAGCTGAGAGGGACGACAACGGTGCAGAGGCAGCCACTGCGGGGTCATGTGGCGTTGTTGAAGATGGAGTCGGCCGGTCGGGTCGGCGGGCTTTCGACGCTGGTCGGGCGTCTAGGGGCGACGGCAGCCCCAAGCTCTAGGGAGGTGCTGGTGGCGCGACCGAAGGAGAGGAGGCTTGACGTCAGTCGCCGATCGTCGGATCCGAAGATGCCGCAGGACGCGGGGAGGAGACGAGGCCGCAGCGCTGCCCGTCAGCGAGCGAAGAACACTACTACATAACGAGTAATCACCGCTGCCACTTTCACCGCAGGTTTGCTAAAAACCAGCGGTGATACTCATCACCGCCGGTTCGTATTATGAACCGTTGGTGAAATAATTTTCACCGTCGGTTCGTGTTATAAACCATTGGTGAAAATTTGGGCGGTTATCACCGCCGGCTGGTAACACGAACCAACGGTGATAAACATATCATTACAGCCGGTTTGTGTTACCAACCGGTAGTGATGGTTGACCCATTTGTACCGCCGGTTTGTGGTAACCGGTGGTGATGATTTATGCTGTAGCATAATAGAATTCATAACTTATTCAAATAAAGTTGGATGAAAACAAACTTTATAAGCTTTGTAGTTGATGACTTTTTTATTTGAAATTGTTTATAGTTCCAGAATTATGTTCGAAGCTCTTATATTTTAAAATTCAAAATTTTCGAATTATACAAACAACCTCAGATGAAAAAATGATCAAAAGGAAAGTTACAGATCTCGCTATGATCTACAACTTTGTAGTTGACAATTTTTTTCATTAGAAATCATTTAGGGTCTTAAATTTGTATCCGAAGTTCAAAAATTTTAAAATTCAAATTTTGCAAATGACCTCGGATGGAAAATCAACCAAAACCAAAGTTGTAGATCTCGACGAGAACTACAACTTTGTAGTTGATGACTTTTTCATTTAAAATCTTTTGGTGTCCTATCAGTATGGCTGAAGTTTTAACGATTTGAAATTCAAATTTATCAAACGACCTCGAATGGTAAAACCATCAACATCAAAGTTATAGATCTCGGTCAGAACAACAACTTTGTAGTTAATAACTTTTTTTTTATCCCAAATCATTTAGGGTTCTAAATATTCATTTTAAAATAATGAGAAGTTAGTACTAAAAGAATATACATGCTGTATGGACATAAGTGACTTAGGGGCAGAGTGGTTAGAGCAGCTACGCGTGAGGGCACAGGTCTCAAGTTTGAATCCTAGCACCACGTAGTGCGCGAAAAATCACGTGACTTGGCACAGGTCTCAAGTTTGAGTTCCAACACCGCGCAATGCGTTGAATTTTTGCGCGAAAAGTCACGTGACTTATGACTTGGGACGCGTGACCGTACGGCTGGCTGGTGGAGCCTTTCCGAGATTTAAAAAATTTGCTATTTTTTACTCGATTTTAGAATTTCTAAAAATCCTTATCACCTCTGGTGATTTTGGAACTCTGAAAATCCTTATCGCCGCCTGCTGGTAGCATGATCCGTGGTGATAAGTTTTCATCACCGGTTTCGTAACCGGCAGAGCGACTTACACCGTGGAGGGTTAAAACCTGCAGTGAATAGTAGTGGAAGGCAAAAGCACCGCCGGTCCCGCCCCCGAGCGGCATGGCCGGGAAGCGGCGCCCACCTGGCCGGCAGAGCTGCGCCCCTGCACGGCGCTGCCGGCGGAGGAGAGGCGCCCCGAGCGGGCGGCCGGCCTGGGAGCGGCCCCCGTGTGCGGCGCGACGAGCTTCGCCTGTTGCTCACATGGTGACTGACGGTAGCTGCGGTGAAGAGCTTCCTGATCTCCTTGTGCACGCAGCGAGAGGAGCCACAAAAGGGACGAATGGAGAGAGGTTGAAGAGGAGAGCTCAGATCCGAGAGATTTTGGCTAGGGACGCTGGAGCTGCGAGATCCTCCGGCGGCGCTCCGTGGAGCAGTCGCGTGCTATACTCCTACTATGCATTACCCTTCCTGTACTGTCCCTATGCGTGCATCTGACGCTGATGAACCCAGGTTTTCTATCTAGATTCAATGGTCCGTCGGAAGCCATCCCATAAATATGGTGATAGATCAACACAATCTATTCCACAAAAAAAAAAAAATATGGCTGGTTCAGAGCTACGGAGTAGTAGAATCGAATGACCCCGAACACACACTTGCAGTTGCGCCAAGCCGCAAACATATATACTCTCTCTTTGTAATGTGTAAAAAAAAAGGAAAAAAGGAAGTGGCAAACATCTGCGCCATTTCGCGCCACAAGCAAAGCACTACTCATAGAAACAGAGAGGGGCACCGGGCAAATTATGCAGAGTTGACAGGTGGAGGTAGTAGGAACTAGGAAGCAACCTGTGTAGTTGATGGCGCTGTAGTTGAGCAGCAGTACCATCTCCCCGTGCAGGTCCACGATCTCCTTGCGCACACTCGTCTCCGCTGCCGACAACGGCCGCCGCCGCAGCGCGTCCTCGGCCACCTTCTTGGCCGTCTCCTTCAGCTCCTGCGCAACACAGGCGACGATCAAGTCGCGCAATCGTACGTCACACTCACACCGGTGCGCACTCGCATTGACACCACGCACGCGTATGGAGGGGGGATCGGAGTGCAGGCAGAAGGAGAAGGTCGAACGTGCCCTGTGCCGTATGACGAAGTCCTCCTCCCGCTCCAGGAAGAAGGCGTTGAACCGGTCGACCTCGGCGTCGAGCAGGCGGAGGAAGGCGGCCTCGGCAGCGCTGCCCCTGTGGCGGCGGGGCGAGGAGCCAGACGCCGAGACGAGGCGGACGAGCCTCTTGAGGCGCTTGTACGCCAGGAACTTGTCTCTCCACTCCGGGAGGCTCTCCTCCACCTGCTTCTTGAGCCTCTTGCCAAACTTCATCTTCCCTCACGATACTGAGACTCGTACGGTTGCTCGATCAACGCAACAGCTTCTAATAAGACGTTCTGAACAAAAGATGCATTAATGCAGGTGCGCTTCCTTTTCATGCATAGATTTGTGATGGTGTAATAATGGAAATTTACTTGGGCTAGGGGTGATCTTATGGAGGGTGCGAGGGAGGCGGAGGATGGGCTGTGGGGGAAGATGACATGAAAGATTTTTGGGGAGGAGTCAATGCAAGACTGAATGAAGAGTGCAAGGTGGGTTTAGTACGCCGGGAATATCTCACGGCATATGCCTTGGTAGGCATGGAGGTCGGTGAGGAGAAGGTGAGAGCCTATTGATGGTACGGTGCACAACGTGACTGAACAAAGTTTTCAGTATCACAAAACAACACCGAGAGGTCATTCCATGGTTTTGTTAGTCTCAAGTCTCTCAAGTCCTAACCAACCGTATTCGTCGCTGACTGGCATGTCCAAGCAACCGGCCGGGTCACAGGGAGAATAATCCTTCAGACAGGGAGTAAAGCGTCAGAGACGGCTAGAGCTATGGGCCTATGGCAGAAAACATCCAAGAATATGTGCATGGCATATTCCATACATGCCACGACTGAGTCATAGCTTTGAGTCTCCAGAGAGGTTTTGCTGTCCCGTTGATCACGCTTACTACTCTCTTGCATGCGCTTTGTTGGGGTCCGTGGAAGGCATGATTCCATGGGATCTTCAAAAGTGCACAGTTGACGTTCAACAGAACCTTCCTATTGTCACTCATGATCTTGGGGGTGTTTGGTTTGAGAAATGGGGTGGTCCATTGTGTTCTCACTCCTCACTTTTTGTATTTGGTGTGAAGAATGGAATGAGTTAATCTATCACCATCTCATTCCACACAAACTAATAATTAGTATATGCATGAGTAATGAGTTGGTTCCATCAAAATTAATGGGATGAACTCATGATGCATCGATGCATGGGGCGACTCCACAGACCAAACACACCCTAAGTTACCTCGTTCACGGGCAGGGCTGTCTTCCATTTACATTGGTGCTGAACATTAAAAGTTTCATTTCATATAATTTTGCAAAACCATCGGTTTATAGTGGGTGCTTATTGCATCGTTCTAAAAACATACTATTGCCTTCCGTGCTCATCTAACTCTTTTCTTAGATAATGGAAAGAATATTGGGTTTATCCTCTACGTCGAGGAATCAGACCATATTATTACAAAAATCACACCACACCAATTGGCACGAGTATAGATAGTAAAATTTGAGTAATTCAAATCTTTAATAAAAGGCTATCCAAAGGTCGCAAACAAATACACAGCCGCAATCTCCACCTTGCAGCATGTCTGTAACACCATTCATCCTGCTCCTCAGACCGTTGCAATTGGTCCTAAAATTGAAACCAATGTTTTCCCTTGAAAAGAGCTGCAAAAGAGTTTTTTTTGTCAACATTTATCAAAAACAATTTCATTTCTTGTTACCCATATAGACTAGCAGATCACAAACTACTGTCAATAAAAAGGATCTAATAAAATATTTATCCCTTGCAGGGTACCAATCATAAAAATAAGTTTTGACACTTAGAGGTGGATTAATACCTAGCACCATATAAAACGTTCTCCACAGGGACATATCATAAGTGCACTCAAATAACAGAAGTTGGATTTTCAGCTTACTACAAAACCAGTAGTTCGTGTTAACTTCAATTTCTCTTTGATAAATTGTCTTTTGTGAGAATGATCTCCTTTTTAAAGGACCACATGAAGATTCTCATCTTCCAATGTATCTTTAGTCACCAGACTATTTGTGAAACTTTGACCTCATATAACCAACACATAATGCGAGTAGTTGTGATGTGATATGAAGTAGTGAAGCTACCAAAAGTTGACATATCCATGGAACAACCTGATGAAGACACGTCTACGATGCCCAAATAAATTTCCCAATCTTTCACGGTACGAGATTAAATTATAGCTTCTCTGGATTATCAGTTCGATTCAGGTAAGTCAACAGAAAATAATAAGTGATGCAAGGCTCGAACCAATAGATGCTAGACTGAATTTTAGAGCTCAAAATATATTCGCACAAGCAGTCAACTAGTAATCTGGCACAACCATATAGAGCAGCAGCACGGCCAGCAACAGGACACGTGAATCTCACTAATAATCAAATATTAAATTCACGGCAACAAACTCGCTCCAAATAAGATTATATATATTCTCCACACAGATGAAATAATTTCTCTAGTAAATCAAACACAGCAGTAGCAATATTATTGATAGATAAAGGGATCAGCTTACAATAGATGATGCAAACCAAACCCTAAGATAATCCTTCCACCCGTGGCCACGACGAACCACGATTAGAAGATGGGGAATTGAATCAATTTCAGCACGAGTCTAAGGATCAATCGTCGGTCACACACCAACATAAATCCACGCAGGGATCTGAAACGATAAACTTCTAGGGTTTCATGGATGACGGCTCGACAGGAAATAACTCCACGAATAAAATCCAATCTAACCTCCTATTACAGAGGATGATTCCTAATATAGGCACGCAGGCCTCAACGTCAACTCAGACTCAATGCACACCACCTGGTTCGACTCGACCATATGGTGCACGCGTACATGACAGAACGTAGCTATAGGAAACTAAATAAGGAAAATACTAAAATAATGCGGCCACGATGCAAATCACACCATTAGCATTATGAACCTCCGTACTAGCAACTTGCATGCAGCGAATTCGGTCCCAATAATGGTTCATGTGACGTCGACCTGAATGCAATCAATATAAATATAGTTTCTTGGCTTCATATTTTCTCCTTTCATGAATGTTGCACCACCAAAAAATATATTTGAAGACAAGCCGACAGTAGTAAATTTATCCATATTCTTGCTAAAAGCATCTAGACTCTGAGTTGGGTTTCGGTGATTAATGACTACAAAAGATTACTGTGACTAACGTGTGTTTTGCAGAGACAATTGAAGTTAGGTCACGGTAATAATGATTGATTGGGCAATTATGATTTTCATGCCCCGGTCAATGGAAATCGTTTCTATTTTCAAAGGATGAATGACAAGGTTAATGATGGACTAGTTCTAAGTGTCGTTTGACATCGAGAGACACTTAGATTAGTTGTAGGACTTTGTTTTTTCCTATGGCTATACTATAAAGGGGGGCATAGATAGGTAACTTGACCTAGGCGTGTCTAGTGAGAAGAATGTGGTGCACATTTGCCAAAATCTAGTGCTAGGTAGCTCAGAGGAAGCCCAAGTTCATCGGAAGTCAGAAACCATTTCGAATCGGGAATTGAAACGGAGCGCAGCACTGCTGGTGGCAACGGATAGGGCGGTGTGCACCGCCCTGGTCAACGCCATCGGGGTGGCGGTGCCACCGCCCCTTTTATCCAGAGGCTGGGTATTCTGGGGTGGTCACTGGACAGGGCACCGCCCTTGGGGTGGCGGTGCCACCGCCACTATTTTCCAGAGAGCACCCCCAGGCCATGGTGGCATCGGATAGAGCATCGCCCTTGGGGTGGCGGTGCCACTGTCATATTTATCCAGAGAGGGGTGTTTCGCAGACTTGGTCACCGTCCCTGGGGTGGCGGTGCCAGCCCAGTAATGGCTAGTTCAAAAACTAGCCATTGGAGTGGCACCGGACAGGGGGTGGCTGTGGTGGCGGTGTGCCACCTTGCTGTCCGGTGACCCCGACTTTGCTGAGTTGAAGGGTAACGGCTAGTTCCTTGGCTTGGTGCTATTTATACGCCTCCATCTCGTGCATTTAGGCCCTCTTGCCTATTTGTTCAATTGAGGAAACACTTTGGAGTGTAACGGAGAGCAAGAGCCTAGTGGGGTTGTTGATATTTGCTAATCCAAGATTAAGAACCTTATTAGTGCATAGAGAGTAGCAAGTGTGCATCCACTCTTCTCATTAGGCTTGGTTAGGTCAAGTGAGAGTTTGTGCTTGTTACTCTTGGTGATTGCCATCACCTAGATGGCTCGGTGGTGATTGAAAGCTTGGTGATCATCCGGCGAAGCTTGTGGATGACCCAAGTCATGGTGTGAGCAGTTGTGGGCGATTCACCACGATGGAGTGTCGAAGAATCAGCCCCTAGAGAGCACTTGATCCTTGCGCGGATCAAGGGGGAGCTACACCCTTGCACGGGTGCTCCAACGAGGACTAGTGGGGAGTGGCGACTCTCCGATACCTTAGAAAAACATCACCGTGTTCCTTTCCCTCTCTTTACTTTGAGCACTTACATTTGTGCAATTCAATTCATGTCTTTATATTCTTAGAATTGCCATGCTAGAGTAAGATTGGAACCTAGGGTGTAAAGCTTTTGTGTGGTAGAACAATAGAGAACACTTTTAGGCACAAGGGGTGAAATGGGCTAAGTGTAGGGCTTAATTATTGCAAGAAATTTTAGATTAGCCCAATTCACCCCCCTCTTGGGCATCTTGATCCTTTCAATTGGTATCAGAGCCTCGTGCTCCTTAAATTAGGCTTAACCGCCTAGAGCAAGATGTCCCATAGGGATGGACCCCCTCCCTTCTTTGAGGGAGATGATTTTCCTTATTGGAAAATCATCATGGAGGCGTACCTAGAGGCATTAGATGTTGGAGTGCTTAGAGCCGCCACACAAGGATTCCCAAAAACTAAGGATCCCACTAACCTTGTTGGTGATGAGGTTAACTACGAGAGGTGGAATGCAAAGGCTAGAAATACCCTCTTTAGAGGTCTTTGCAAAGACGCCTTTAACCGTGTGTGGAACCACAAAGACTCCCATGCTCTATGGTCGGACATTTGTGCGCTCCATGAGGGAACCAAGAGTGAGCGTGAGGAACGCTATCATCTTGTGATGAAGAAGCTTAATTCATTTGAAATGCTTCCTAATGAAAGTGCTAATGAAATATATTCTAGCTTGAATGTTCTTGTAGAGGAGGTCAATGGGCTTGGACTCACTGAAATGCAACCGTCCGATGTTGTGAGAAAGATCTTGAGTATCCTCCCCATTGACAAGTATGGACATATTGTGACGGTGCTTCATCAAGATGATCTTTTCGCCGTTATGCCAACTCAAATATTGGGGAAGATCAATGCACAGTGCTAAAGTAAGGACATTGTCCTAGGGCCCTGAGGCCAATATAACAGTGTTCTGGTTCGGGCACCACTATGGGCGAGTAACGAACGCGTGAGCAGCTATCGACAGTTGCGTGTGTTACTTTTCGAGCTGATAATGGGTAGAATGAGTAAACGTCCGCTTCACTAAAAGGAAGAGGCAGGACAAAGCTAGACCAATGGGGCACGTCATAAAACTCGTTTTCCAGATTCTAGGAGCTCATACTTTGGTTACGGCCAACTAGTTTTCTGGTTTCCCCCAAAGGGGTACACATCCGCTTGAAATAAGGTACTTCGAGCTCATCTGGGTATTGGGAGATTTACGTGACACCGAGTGTCAGAGGTTTTAGAGTCAGACTAGTGACCCTCTCGAATACCCCCTAACTCTAGAGGGGCAGGGTTGATAGCGAATGAATCGCTACCGCTTACACCTACTGAAGGGGTGAGCTAGGCCGAATAACCGATCTGAGTGTTAGACCACTCGCCTATGCTGGCTCAGGTGATGGTGCGTCGAATTTTGGACCTTTTGGTTCCACAGCCTCCACAGTTATGTGGATGGGTTCTTTCTCCATGAAGCTGAGGCGTTAGTTTTGGTAGCTCATCTCCCCATGCGTCTATCTCAGAAGCTGTGCCTCTCAGAGATCGTGGGGGCATAATCGGGCCTTAACTCTTGCTTTCGCCCGTGGAGACTACTGGATTCCATCGACCGTGTGCATCCCCTGCCTATAGAATAGAGGAATGGAAGAGGGGAGTTAGTACATCTGCATAATAGCCTTTGCACGCTCACCTTCCTTCGCTTGCCACATCTCCTATCATCGTTAGATCTTGCCTACCGTCCATGGTCGGAGAGAAGCACCAGCGCTGGAGCCCGAGGAGGGATCTACCAAGAGGGGCATGCCTCCCTCCGCTCGGGCCTTCCACCTAGGCTTGATGGGGTTTGGGTAAGGATAGATCTTGCTGTTGACTTTGTTGGGGATGGATCTGATGCATTTCTTAGTGTAGTGGTTTCTCATTGGCGCACTCGATACTGTGGCCCGTCGCCATCCGAGAGGCCCTATCACCATCACGTCCCCCGGCAATGCAGGCCATGCTGCCGCTGCCTCACCTTCTTCCTCTAACGATAAGGAGGCTGAAGGAGACGAGCACGACATCCATAACATGCGAGAGGAGCTGGCCGTAGCTAGGCAATCCCTTCGAAATGGGTGTCGGGAGGTGGAACAACTGAAGGAGTGCCTTGTGGCTGCCGAGATCATGCTCGGTGCCGCTGACGGGGAGGTGGCCGATGCTAGGGCCACAAATGTGGCGACCGGCACTGAGCTTGCCAGTGAGTTGAACTTGTTTGCTTCCTTTGTGAAATTGCTTCTTGTCTTGACTTTGAGCCTTCGTGTTTTTCAGCGATTCAAGAGCAGCTTGACGCTGTCCTAGCTGAAGCAGTGGATCTTCGCTGGGCCAATGAGGAGATGCCCGGCAGACTGGTGGAGGTGACTCGTTGGTGTGATGAGTCAGCGGATTGGGCGCATGGTGGTGTCGCCATGGCATGGATTATTAGCAACCGCTACGTGGCGCTAGAGAGGGAAGTGGAGGCCGCTGTCATGTTGGTGCAACCGACAAGGTTAGACCTTCACGAGCAGTCTCTCCACCTCCCGGCATGAATTAGGGAGGTAATGGCACATTGGGTTCGCCATGGGGCCGCGGCAGCCCTTGCTGCCGCTCACCTTCATCTTTAGCCGGAGGTGGACCTATGTGCGATGGAGCCTGGGTTCCCATCACAGACGGAGGTGCTCAAGACGTCAACGTCAAATGGCTGATAGCCAATGTCAGCATTGCCGCCAATGCCATTGCGGCGGATGTAAATGTAGAGCAAGTCATCAAGGACACTCCTCATTAAGATCGGGTCCTGTTGGTTTGCTTTTTTGTGTAAAAATATTATCTAGATGAAATTCCAGTTTATAGACCGATAGTTGCGTGATTGTATTGTTGTAGCCCCTAGCACTTGGGCAGGTTAGTATAACATGTCTGAGTGTTGAGACCACACTAACCAACGCGACTATTTTGGCGTTGCCATGTTAGTGCAAAGCCCCTGAGCTTGAGTGTCGACTAGCCAGTATGGCTTTACCCAGGGGGGGAGATGTTGCGTAGCATTTAGGACATAGCCCCCAAGTCGTTCTCTAGAAAAGTGTTTTCTTAGTTGTTTGGGGCATGAGACCCTTTCATGCATAGCAACCATATGTTTTTCCTCTTTTTTTTAAAAGGTGGGAAAACAAGGATTAATGCGTGTTAATAGCACTGGTGGAGTTTGTCCCTCCTTTGCTCAAGGTTGGCCCAAGGTTTATTGCAGTTTGCACCGTTGGTGCTCTAGGCCCCGGTCATGGGGTCCCCCTGGTGGCCGGGTCATTTTTCTCTTGTTTTGGTTTTGCTTCTTTGGGCAAATTGGGTGCCTCTGGTGGCACCAGTGTAGCCGGCGAAGCAGAAAACATAGAATCAGGAGGTAAAACACTGGCCGAGGTTTCTGGCATGAGCCACTGCTCTGGGGATCGGGGCGAGCGTTGGGGCGGGGCATTCTTGAGCCCATCTCTTTTTTATCCTCATAAGCATGTTTTGACCCATCCAGGATCAGGTCCTGTTGGGCCTGTTCAATAGCCAACCTCTCGCACTCATATGCATCTTGGAAACTACCCGCGATGGTGATGACACCACGGGGCCTGGCATCTTGAGCTTGAGGTAGGCATAACTGGGGATGGCATAGCAGGGTCTCCCAAGGATGGTGTGGTAAGGACCCTCGAAGTCTAAGACTTCAAAGGAGAGTGTCTCCTTGTGATAGTGTACCTAGTCACCAAACATGACAGATAGAGTGATCATGCCGAGGGGTGTAACCCGTCGTTCGGGGATGGTCCCATGGAACGGAGAATGTAGGGGAAGCAATTTGCTTGTCTCGATGTTTAGCTTTTCGAACGCATCCCTGTAAAGGATGTTTATGACACTTCCTCCGTGCATAAGGACTTTGGTCATCTTTACGCCTCCCATAACCGCGCTGATCACAAGAGGGAACCGACTAGCCTCAATGACGTGATTAGGGTGGTCATCCCTATTGAAGGTGATTGGGCTGCTCCGACCATCTTAAATAGACAGGAACTGTAGGCGCAGTATCAAAGATGAGATGCCAAGTTACCTTTTCATGACAGAGATCATCATAGGCTTGTGGGCCCCTAAAGATGATCATGACGCCTTGATGTTGGGGTAGCCACCTTCATCATCCTCAACGGTGTCGCCCTTGCCTTTCTTCAGGTGGCCGCCCTTCGTCTTGCCCTTGCCAGCTTCAATGATCTCACATTTGTAAGTATGGAAGTCCCTGGCCAAGTGATTCACTGGGAATCTGTGGTTTTGACACGTCTGGTTCATGATCTCATCGAATTTTGCACGAGTTCCACGGCTTTGTTTGAATTTGTTGCCTTCTTGTTTCTCGGCGTTGGCCACGAGCTCTCCTCGATGCTTATGATCCTTCTTGGTTAGCGTGGATTGGTCCACGTCATTGGTGAGTCATGACTTATATTTGCCATTACTGGCGTTAAAGCAATCTTTGCCATCGGCGTGTTCGTGGGCTAAGGTGAACATGTCATGGAGACTGATGTTCTTCCTTCGCTCAATGTCCCGAATGAGGGGTTCGCTGTCGACGCCAGCGGTGAAGGCGGTGATGATGCTAGCATCGAGGACGTCCTCAAGCTTATTCTTGCGCTGTGCGAAGCACTTTATGTAATCACAGAGACTCTCACTGGTCTTGCGTTTGCATCCTAGGAGGCCCCATGAGGTGCCTAGCTTGGTATAAGCCCCGTCAAAGTGATTACATAATGCCTTCTCAAGGTCAGCCCATCGCTTCATCGTGCCTTCCCAAAGGTTGTTTAGCCAGTTTCTAGCGAAGTCGGTGAGGTAGATCGGAAGGTACTGGATCATGAAAAATGTATTCGGTGTGGATGCCGCTTTCATGGCGAGTTGGTAGTTTACTAGCCAAATCTTCAGGTCTGTCTCACCGTCGTATTTTTCAATATTTGGAGCACGAAACCTGTGGGGCATAGGAGCCAACCGGATTTGGTATCCGAACGCGAGAGGTCCTACCAAGTCACATGGGTCACCCTCGGTGGCGTGTGGCATCGGCTCGGGTCAATTCCTGGGATTCCTTCCATCATGACGGGTATCATCCTTGCCATCAGAGGAATAGTTGCTCCCTGAATTGTCATTAGCCGGTCGTCCTCGTGACTCCCTCCATTGGGAGAGCACTCTCTACCGCCTCCTCCTCGCCTGCCACCTCCCTGTCCACCACCATCATCGCCCAGTTGTGGGGTAGGATCTAGGTGGCATCCGTGGTTGTTGTGTGGGGATCTGTTAGATCGGTGCGGCGGTTGAGTCCCCGAGTTTCGAGGTGCGCGGCTGCGTGTAGCAGACGCATCGCAAGGTGCTGGTATGCGGTCGGCAGCGGCCGCTATCAGTTCTTGAATTCTTTGGAAAGCCTGTTGGTCCTCTTTGGTGGATGGTTGCGCATCGCCGCCGCTTCCCTCATGGTCTCGGCCAAGTTTTGCTCGATGTTAGAATATGCCAGAGCTTCTCGTAGAATGTCGTTGTGGGCCGGATGGCCCCGAGCGGCGTTCTGCTGTTGGAGCTGGCGTTGGAGTTTTTGATTTTCCTCTGCCAACATGTCGTTGTGATTAAGCAGACAATCCCAGGCCTGCTGGCTGGTCTTGTAAGGTGCTGCATAATCAAACTTGACATGATCGTGGGGGAACATTCGGGTGTGATATACCCATTCCCCTCATGATCATTCACACTGAGGTAGCAACTGCGTGTATGCGAGATGATGTAATCATCATCAACATCTGGGTGGCTAGCTCCGCGTGGCCGATAATGGTTGAGGAGAGAAAGGCGCAAAGCTGCTGCATTAATGAGTTTGGTGGCTCCCATGTCATGGTGCCGATCGCTCTTGTTGGAGTAGTCTGATTATTCCTAGAGGGTACCACCCTAGCTGAGATTGTGAATGGTGACCCCGACTAGGCTTGAGTCGAAGTCGTCATTGTGGTGGTCCCCATCAGTGTGACATGGGATTTTTGTTTTCTCCATAGGAGATCCGGAAAATAGCGTGATAGCCTGAAGGGGTTGGTTCAGGCGAGTCGTCGCCGCATGTATTAGCACTCCCGAGGATCAGGAATGAATTAGATTGGGTACCGCATCCATTGTCGAGACTGTATCCTGGATCTTGCGGAAGAAAAGGGTGGTGTTGAGTCTAGGCTCTTGCCCAGTTCAATGAAAAGCTAACCATGGTAGGTTAGATGGTGGGCGATGGCGAGCAGTCCTCCATCGACAACCTTCTCTAGTCCGATGGCGAAAGCACGGATCTGGTGCGACTGCTCCTCCTCCCATTCGGTCGGCTCGGACTACTGCAGGCGTAGGTCCCCGAACTGGTCGATGATGAAGTTGAGCTTGCTGAAGATGATCCTTGTGCCTAGCTGCATCTTCTCTGATTCATCGCCAAAGTCAAAGACGATTCCCATCTGAAACACAAAAACAAATCTGAGTGCAAAAGGCCTCTACCTGGCACGCCAACTATCAGATTGTTTTGCTCCGACAATATCCAGCAACATAATCGCCTAGACGGAATCAGATGGTAGCACATGAGACATAGATATTTATACTGGTTCGGGGCATGGTACAAGCTAATCCCTACTCCAGTGGTGCGGCTGCTCTTGTATTCGTATGCTCAATTACAGGGACTATTGCTCCTAGCTACGAGGTAGACGGAATTGGTGGAAGATTAGATCCCGAGCCTAAGGTCCCTACCCTCCTTTATATAGGCAGGAGAGGTAGGGTTACAGAGAGGGCAATTGGGCTAAAAGATTGTTTCCTAGTTTGTTACAATAGATTGATCCTTGCAATCATCCAGATACGCCCGGCTTGGTTTGCCTTGATCCCCACATTAGTAATCATACAACGAACATGGTTCGACCTAGAACTAAATGTGAGTTAGGTTGAGAGGCCACCGAGTACTGGTCTGCCAGCATCCTCATGTGACAATTTAGACTCCTACACCCAGACGAACATGGGGGATTACAAGGGACTTATAGGGCTGTCACCACCTGCCGCCTACCCCTCAACCGTGGAAAGGAAAATGTATTCACCTGTTTCTCCATACCCAAGCACCATGCTTGTGTATATAGAAACTACCCAAGTTCCCCCGGGTCCCCGACCCTACGGATCGACATGTAAAGAACTTGGACACACCCGAAGGAATGATAAACCGCCATCTCAACTTAACTCTAATTCTACTTATATAAGTTATATGAATGATTAAGCATAAAGTTTTACATGTCAAGATCATAACACACAAACTATATACTAGTTCATATATCATGATCATAACATGAAAACTATAGTCTCGTTCATATGCTCTACTATATGAGTGATATGAGAGCAAGAACTTGGAAGAACTCTTTATAGTATTCATACCAAGAATGTTCTCTTCTTCCAAGGAGACAAGCTCTCCTTGATAGCTTTGCCCTTAATCACAAATACTACTAAAAGCTAAAAGAGACTAAGTGGTGGTAGTGAGGTAGTGGCTCCAAATGAATGTGTGTTTTGCATATGAGTTCTAGCCCTTCTTATATAGTAAAGCTTAGTCGGTTTGGGGCTTGTATTTTTGGTAAGCACCAGGAACCGTCATTGCATGGAGGCATGCAACCGCCAAAGAAGACTAGGCCCGAGAGAAGCTGGGGCGGCGCGGCCACAACCAGGGTGCAGCAACACCCTAGGCTCCTCCGCTGGCCACCACCTTGCTCTGGTGGGCTTCTGGTTGGGCCTGGGTCACATCCTTGGTGGTATTTTGCTCAGTTTGGATGTTTGGATGGGCCTTTGCATGTCCCCTTGGTGTAGAATTTGCATTACACTTTCTGCTTGGCGTATTTTGGTATGTTTTTCACTTGTATTCGAATATGTGACCTGCAAAACATGATTTCTTGAATACAAGTGGAACTAGGTCAATAGTAAAGGCATATGTGTCAAAAGTATGTTTGTTTCTCCTATTTCGGACTATAATTGGCAGTTAGAAATGGTCGTTAGTGACCGCCAACAAATCCCCCGAGCTTAACCTTTGCTCATCCCGAGCAAATAGCTAAGTACTTGGTTGTTGCTTAGGAGTTGCTACTATGCCGATACAATTCACAAGTGCCATGTCTATAATAAAGCATTCTTCCGCCATTCAAATAAGTTGTCATTTTTATCCACCCTTTTCCTTGATCCCTATGGGGTGTATAGCTTTTCAAGTTCTTGGGCGGTTGTAAGATAGAATGGTTATAACAGAATCACTAAGATAGAATGGTTATACACATTGAGCAAAATAAATGTAAGATCCTCGAATGATTCTCTCGATTGCTCAATGTGTATGAAACCTCACCAAGGCATTTAAAATTTTGCCTTCTTTTCATATCCTACCACTAAGGCTTTTGAGTGGAGTTTTGGGTAGGTATGAAAGTGGGGCATACTTGCATCACATATTTTGCCCATGGGTGTACATGTGTCTTGATCATGGGTGCATGACGAGAATCTCAACACGGGTCACAACAATTTGACAAAGCTCAATGCTTATACAAGTATCATATGACTAAGGTTTTAAATTTGAATATTGTGTCATATGGCCTTGGTAGGTATTCATAATTATTGAGGAACTTTTGATTTTAACATTTTTGAAATGAAATCTCCGGATTTAAGTCTCTCTTAGAATAAAGTCATAGTAAATTCTATTTGTACCATATCATAACTCGCAACAACTTAGAAAAGGAGCATGCATTTGCAAACCAACAAGTTTTCAAGTTTTTAGGATGAGACATTTTTAGCCAACAAACTTAAATCTTGGGGAATACTAAGTTATAACCTAGTCACAGATGAATTATAGATAGAGCAACTATTCATTATTTTAACATAGGAGAAACTAAACATTCCTTAAACATATATGGGAGTGGAATAAATATTTTTGGTGTTTTTATCATATTTTTTTGGTATTTTCAAATTTTAAGATTTTTTTAAATGCTAATAAATAATAAATGCAAAAAAATGCGGAAAATAAAAAGGTTACAAGGTACCTCTGTGGGGGTCCTCCCCTAAGCGAGCTCATGGCCGATGGTCCGGCGAGATGCTTGGTGATGACTTTGAGGCACATTATTTGGTATATGTTTATTTTATGACGTTTTTACTTTGTTTATCTTCACCATGTCTATACTCAATACTTTTTGGTTCAATGATCAAACTAGATATCATGTTTAATCTGATCAGGGTAGACTAATCAACCTAAGCACCATGCTTAATTTGAAAAGTCTATGAAAGCATGACCGCTAACAAAGATCATACCCAAACCAAAGCATACTTGTATAGATCATAGAAGGATAACAAAGATTTATTTAATGGTAAAGGATTTTATGCCTTATCATTCAAAGTCTATACTTAGAAGTTTTGGTACAATGATCAAATTTATCATTCAATCAAGGTAGGCTAATTAACCTAAGCTTCATGCTTAAATTAGAAAGCCTATGAAGATATGATCGTTCAATAACCATACTTCAAACCAAAGCATGCTTTATACAGAACTCTGAAGAGAAACCAAGATTTTAATAAGGGTTTTTGTTTTATTTTTCTGAAAAGTTTATTTTGAAGTAAAATTTTAAATTTTGAATTTTAAAATTTGAAATTTTTGAATTTTTAAAAGATAACTACCGATTTACCTTCAATAAGGGCTCAACATTTATAGTCCGTTGGCAAGCCTTCTCCTCCTTCATTGCTCTGCAGCTGCATAAACAATTTTGGGGGAATTCTTGTGTTGCCCCAGGATTTTCCGTGATTGGTTGACAGAAATAGCGGCAACAATTTGAGCAATTTGTGTTTCTATCATTTTACTAAAAATTAGTTGATTCTTAATGGAGGAGGATAAACTTTCAAGTTTAGAATTTATGTTTTCTATCATTTTATCATTATAAGAAAGCTTTTTAGTAAGATTTTCATTTATTTTTGTTTGGCCTAGGACCAAGTCTTTCAAGGAAGGTTGATTCAAATTGTAATTTGAATTGAAGTTCGAATTACCTCCTTGCGGACAGGACTGATTGTTCTAGCCGTTATTGTTCTATTGGCGAAACCCATTTGTAAGGAAAATGGACCCTAGGCCCATTTACTTTGGATTTTGGTGTTTGATGATCAACACAACCAAATTGGACTAATAAATTTGCAAGTGTTTGTTTTGTAGTTCAATAGGGTGCAAGACGTGACTTGGATGAAGGCGACGTGATGATCTGATGATCAACACCGTAAGAAAGACCTTAGAAGCATAAGAGAAGATCCAAGATATCAAGCAAAGTCCAAGCACGAAGATAGGAACCAAGCCGTACGCAAGATCGCGAAGAAACGAGCTCACAGAGGTGACCGGACGCTGGACCGGACATTGGAGGAAAGCAACCGGACGCTCCAATCAAGTGGCTCGGCAAAAGGCGTCAGCAGCAGTGACCGGACGCTAGACCGGATGTTGGCGACAAGTCGACCAAACGCAGGACAATAGAGTCCGGTCGAGTACAGAGAGGTTCCATAGCAGCGAAACTACGACCGAACGCGTTCGGTGGCAGGTGACCAGACGCTGGCAGCGTCCGATCAGTAGATCCTGGCTCCAATGGTTGGGACGACCGAACACGTCCGGTCAGGACGACTTCAGCGTCCGGTCAATAGCAGAAAAGCGGGACTTGGTCTCCAATGGCTACTTTCTTAGTGTGGCTTATAAATACAACCCCCAATCGGCCATTTGAGAATAGTGGAGCTAAGAAAACATATCAAGGGTGTTGATACACCATTTTAGTGATCTCGACTTGCATAGTGCTTAGTGATTCATTAGGTGATTAGCATAGGTGCTTTACGAAGTGCTTAGGTTGATTAGACCACCGCTTATGCGCTTGCTCTAGGTTTAGGCCTAGTGTTTAGTGAGGTTTGCATACCTCTTACCACTCGGTGCTTGCGCGCACCATTGTTGTACATTGGAGGGGATTGTAGTCTTACGAGATCACACCAACCACGTTTATGGTGTGGCCACCACCATGTACCGGAGGGAACAAGGCCCACGGCATTACGGCCGGAAGCTTGATAGTGAAGACGGCGGGGAGCATCCAGGAGAGGCTTGCTGGATGGCACGTCGGAGACCCACTTGCGCATGGGGAAGGCCCGAGGCTATCCATGGAGTTACTCGACCGGGAGCTTGGCCCTTGCGAGGGATTCCTTGCGAGGGGCTCCAACGAGGACTAGGGGGAAGCTTGCACGCTTCTCGATACCTCGGTAAAAATACCGGAGTCATCAATGGGAGTTTGCATATCTCTACCTTGCTCTTTAGCTTCCGCATTTACATTGATTGTATTAGTCCTTTTGCGGTAGAGATAGCAACACATTAGCAAAGCTGTAGTTGCACATTTAGATAATTTATCTTTTGCATTGGTTTTGCTAAGGTTAGGAAAAGAGGCCATAGTTTAGAAGTAGAATTTTAAGTTGCCTAATTCACCCCCCTCTTAGGCGTCACGGTCTCCTACACCATTGTTGATGTATGAAGCTTCTTCACGGGTCTCGAGGTAGTTATTCCCCGAGTGGCCAACTTCACCATAGACCTCACACGTCATGTGTGAGTCCATGGCCTGGACGGTGCTCTTCATGGCTTCTTTTTTAGCGGCACGATCGTCCAGCCTTTTCATTAGTAGATCTATTTTTGCAGCAAGAATGTCCGCCTCCTTCGAATGCATGCCTTTTGTTGCTTGCGCTCCTCTCCCCAGCTCTGATTAGCAACCATTTTTTCAATGAGGGCCTTAGCTCTATCGATGGTCAGGGAGAGGAATGCTCCTCCAGTAGTGGCATGTACATGCCCCTTCGACATGGGCATGAGCCCCTCATAGAAGTTCTAGAGCACGAGCCAATCCTCCATTTCGTGGTGTGGACAGGCTAGGATGTAATCCTGGAGCCTTTCCCATGCTTCAGGGATAGATTCAAGTGAGGTTTGTTAGAAGTTGGAAATTTTCCCCCACAGGGCACTGGTTTTGCCCATGGGGAAAAATTTGCGAGGAACGTCGTGGAACATTTGTCCCATGTGTCGATAGCTCCCTTGCTCTGGTAAAACCACTATTTCGCCTTCCCCGCAATGGACAAGGGAAACAGACGGAGCCTAACACTAGCTAGTGCGGCGTCTTTGATGACGATGGTGTCGCACAGCTCAAGGAAGTGTTGCAAGTGTGCACTTGCATCCTCACTTGGCAAACCACAGGATTGGTTTGCCTACACCATCGTTATGAGGCTAGTTCGGAGCTCAAAGTTTTCGATGCCCATGTTGAGAGTGGGCCTAATGGGCACGTTGGCAACAGTGGGGGTGGAGTAGTCATGGAGTGACTTGGCCATGGTGATAGTAGCGGATGGTATGGGGGTGATTGGTTTGACTACCGGTGGAGTAGCAGAAGAAGTGGTATGAGACCTGTTCTTCCTTAGGAGTTCCTCCAGATTATCGGTGTAGTTGTTCGGTAGATCAAAACCACTCATACACTATCATGTTTTCATTCCACAATAGGAAGAAAACAAGCAGAATTAGACTACATAAACTATGGCTACCATTACGTGCATGTGATCATTGTTCATGTTATGCTAGATTCTTTTCAACCTATACCCTCCTCAGCAACGGTGCCAAAAATGCTTGTTGGCATTTCTTAGCGCAATCACCAAGTGAGGAGGTTTTAAGTCCATCATCGGTAATGGCGCCAGAAATGCCTATTGGTATTTTCTTCACACCATTACTAAGATTGAGTTAATCTTAGCAATGCCACCAAGAAACACCAACTACGATTGTCCTTAAAGATTACAGACAGTATCCGCAAGCGTACGGAGCTATCATTGTAGCATTTCACCTAGAAGTATTTAGGGTATCATTATTTATATTTTCCCAAAGGAGGGCAAGGTATATATATTCTAGCATAGACATAAACATGATTACATACTTGCATAGTGGACCATAGTTCATAACAGGGGTAAAAATGGTATATCATGGATAGTGGACACACATCTGGGCCAACCTCAAGGATAAATGGAAAACAAAGAATAAAAGAATATTCCTAAGTGGAGTAGGTATGTTCTGATATAGCCGTGCAAAGAACAGTTGATAATCATACAACAAACATGGTTAGACCTATAACTAAATGTGAGATAGGTTGGGAGGCCACCGAGTACTGGTCTGCCAGCATCCTCATGTGACAATTTAGACTCCTAAACCCTAGACGAACATGGGGGATTACAAGGGACGAACATGGCTATCACCACCTACCGCCTACCCCTCAAACATGGAAAGGGAAATGTATTCACCTATTTCTCCATACCCAAGCACCATGCTTGCGTACACAGAAACTACTCAAATTCCCCTAGGTCCCCGACCCTATGGATCAACAGGTCAAGAACTTGGGCACACCCAAAGGCACGATGAACCGCCATCTCATCTTAGCTCTAATTCTACTCATATAAGTTATATGAATGATTAAACATAAAGTTTTACATGTCGAGATCATAACGCACAAACTATATACTAGTTCATATATCATGATCATAACACAAAAACTATAGTCTAGTTCATATGCACTACTATATGAGTGATATGAGAGCAAGAACTTGGAAGAACTCTTTATAGTATTCATACCAAGAAGGTTCTCTTCTTCCAAGGAGACAATCTCTCCTTGATAGCTTTGCCCTTGCTCACAAATACTACTAAAAGCTAAAAGAGACTAAGAGGTGGTAGTGAGGTAGAGGCTCCAAATGAATGTGTGTTTTGCATATGAGCTCTAGCCCTTATTATATAGTGAAGCTTGGCTAGTTTGGGGCATGTATTTTTGGTAACCACCAGGAACTGTCATTGCATGGTGGCATGCAACTGCCAGAGAAGACTAGGCTCGAGAGGAGCTAGGGGCGGGGTGCGACCGCACCCTGGGCTCCTCCGCTGGCCACTGCCTTGCTCTGGTGGGCTTCTGGTTGGGCCTAGGTCGCATCCTTGGTAGTATTCTACTCAATTTGGATGTTTGTATGGGCCTTTGCTTGTCTCCTTGGTGTAGAATTTGCATTACGCTTTCTGCTTGGCGTATTTTGGTATGTTTTTCACTTGTATTCGCATATGTGACCTGCAAAACATGATTTCTCGAATACAAGTGGAACTAGGTCAATAGTAAAGGCATATGTGTCAAAAGTATGTTTGTTTCTCCTGTTTTGAACTATAATTGGTGGTTAGAAATGGTCGTTAGTGACCACCAACAGTGTCCTCTAGAACCTTCTAGAGTTGTTTACGCCGTGGATAAGCGCGATTTTATTTGTCATTTTGATCCACCTTGACGATTTTCTAGATAAACCCTGCTAAAAATACAGATTCACCAAAGGTCGGGGAAATTGTCAGTTTAACCCCTAAGTCTATGTTGGTGATCACTTTCATGCATGATTTCAAGTTATATTGACAGTTCGTGATGGATGATAACTACCGTCAACAAACTCGCCTAAGCTTAACTTTTGCTCATCCCTGAGCAATGCCAAGCTTAGCAATGGTCCAGGAGTTGCATTAATGTTTTCACTCCTCAAAAGTACACATGCGTTCAAACAAAAATTCTCCTCTGGATTAGAACAAACTGTTTTGACCTTCAAACTTACCCATATTACCTTCAACCATGGGGCTTATAGCCTTCACTTGGGTCTTGAGCAATTGAAAGACAAAACAATCAAGTCAAGCACTATATCTCAAGTTCTTTGCTCAACCATTGTTCTGGAGTTTTTGCAAGTTTTCAAAATAAAACTCAGAGATTCCATTGTATGACACTCTCAAGTCTCTCAAAATATGTGGTATGTGTGGATCCTCACCAAGGCAAAAATAATATTATGCCTTTCTTCCTACAACTAATGCTTATGTGGAGCTCATAGGAATGGTGATAACATGAAAGAGCATACTTGTAATGCATATATTGTAAAGTCAAACCTCGGATCCAAAGAGAGTTGAGACATACAATCAAATCAAGATGTGCATGTGTGTGGAATATATTGTGGCAACCTAATTCTACTATGCTCCTTAAAAAAACATATCTCTCTTTTGAAACTTGGAACTATTTGCAAGAAAACATGAGCTATCTTATTCATCTCTTTTCTTTTTCAGGCAGGCATCTAAGTACCCATTGTTTTAATTATCTCGAACACTTGTCCATTTTTTTCTCAACTTCTCTTTTTTCTTCTTCTTTTTTTCATAAATAACTCTTGCATAGCCCCATGTCTTTTTCTATATCAAAACTTTTGAGAGATAGTAACAAAAACTTGGAGCATTTATTTGGTGGATGGAACCTATCAAGAATATTTTTGGTGTTTACTCCCAGTATAGGAGTAAAATATTTTTGGGTGGATCTAGATGAAAAGCATATTTGTGCGCCTACTCCTAGTGTAGGAGTAGTGCAAATGTGGGTGGTGTGTATGTGATCTTGATTTTAAGAGCATGACAAACCTCTCATAAGGGTCAACAAAGCTTGACCAAACTCAATACAAAACAAGCAGCATATATGAGTGGAAGTTTTCCTAGCCTAAATATCATGTTTGGCTCTGGTAGAAATTCAAGCTCTGTCATATAGGAACTCATCATATTGCATTTTTATATTTTTCAAAAGAAATCTCTAGAATTTTAGTATCACTTGGAACAAGATAAATAGCAGCTCGGACCTTTTCATATCATATCCGTCAATTACCTAGACTTAGATCAAGCATTGCTACCCACGAGTTTCAAGTTCAGAGCAAATTCTCATGTCAAAACAAGCATATCCAAAACTCGGGAGAATTCAAGGTTGAAAACTAGGTACTTGAAAGGAATTATAACAGAACAACTATTCATCATTTCCATTATGAGAGATTATCTTCAAGTTATTTTTATTTATTCAACTCTTAAAAACAGAAATTAAAGCAAACTTTATACACACTCTTTTTATTTGGTTTTCATTCATTTTTTAGATCAAACCTTACTAATATATATATAAAAGATAAACACAAATTTTTTATTTTGTTTTTTAGTTATGCATCTTTTTTTAATAAGACAAACTCGAAAAATAAATAAAGAAAAAGAAACAAAATACTAGGAAAGAAAACTTACCTTAGATACTTGGGGATCCTCCTCCCCCAAGCTGGGTGTTGCCATAGTCCTTCAGAATGGTGGGTCAAAGTTGAGCTTTCCGAACAAATAGTTCCAATTCTCATTCTCCTGCTGCTGGTATTGTTGGATGTTGGTGATGCGGTCTCCTATTTCCGCTTGCCACTAGGAGTGCTGGTGAAGCATGTTCTGAATGTCTTGCTATGTCTCTTCAATGTTTGTCAACTTGGTGTCGAGGCAGGAATGCTCCATCTGCTGGTCATGGTAGCCCATTGGCTGATCATGATAGCCACGGGTAGAGAAGGACATACGTTGATAGTAGTCGAAGTTGCCATATTTCTTCATAGGGCTGCTGCTGATAGTAGTCGAAGTTGCCATACTGCCATTGCTCACTTGAGCACTGCTGCCAGGAGCTCTCAGAGTGTTGAGGAGCGGGCTGCTCCCAACCAGCATGCTCGGGTTGATACATGCGGGAAGATCTTGGCTGATCCCAGGCTGCATAGCTGGTGAAAGCTAGTCCCTCTAGAATCAGGTCATCACCACGGTACCTAGGCTGTGGGTTGCGAGTTATTCTTGTAGAAGCACTTCTGTGAGGCGCTGCTTCCTTGACCTGTAAATCAAAGACAAAAAATTCACCGCATACAACCTGAGGTTTGGTCTAGCAACATAATCTCAGTTGTATATCCCAGATACATCATGACAAGTTGACCAGTATTGTTCTTTTTTAGCATGTGAGCCTTGAGGAAGTATTCATAATCAATGTACCAACGATCAATGTCCTCAATGTAAGAAAGTGAAGTATTTTTCAATAAACCCAAATTCTGGGCAATGCGAGTGACCAAAGAGGTGCACCCAACATCTCCCTTGAGCTCGAAAACTTCTTTCCATTGATTCATCATGAATTTAACAGGTGAAACTTTCCTTCTCTTAACCATGGCATAAAGTAACTTAAGTTCATCCATCCTGTCGACGAAATGTGGTCGGCAGTCCACCGAGGGGGTGCTCGTGGTGGTAGATTATCGGTAGACGGTGCGTGTAATCAGGAACCAGATGGTGACACAAGGCGCAGAGACAATGATTTAGACAGGTTCGGGCCGTCTGATCGACGTAATACCCTACGTCCTGTGTCTTTAGTGTATTGTATTGAGATGTATATGGATTAACCTGTCCTCTAGGGGACCCTTGTCTCTCCTTATATACTCTGAAGAGACAAGGTTACAAGTAAAGTATCCAATTTGGTACTATTACAATATCTAGTACAACTTGTAATCTTGATGTGCACGCCTTGATCTTATGGGCCGGGCCACCTCGGATGGTGCGGCCCATGTACCATCTTGTGGTACCCGAGGGTATATCCCCCACAGCTAGTCCCCGAGCACCATGTATTCTGATGCGACACGCCATTTTAACCTTCTCCGAACAGTGAGGCTTGAGTTCTTGACATCTCCGACCACCGTTGTCGCCGGAGAAGTAAGTTGTCCGAAGAATGCATGGTGCTCTTAAGAAGAAAGAAAAAGATTTCCGTCCTGGGAAGTGTGCCCACTTATATTTCTGAAAAGAAATGTAAGTGCGTCTTGAAGTGTAGCGTCCTTGATCATCAGAGGCGTAAGGGTCAAAAAACAAACACATTCACCACAAGGTGAAGTGTGCCCACTTAGTCCCCGAGCCTGGTAGTAGGTGACGTAGGCACGTGGTGCCAGGGTCTAAAAAGAATTCCCAGTTAAGTTGAGAATCCAATCGTCGTACATGCGATACGAGATGCACCGGCAGGTGCATCGTACTGATGTAGTCCCCAAGCTTGCTGGAAGGCGAGGTATGAGCCTTGTAGCAAGGTCTAAGTGAGAAAAAATATCCCAACTGTATGCGAGTTGCCAGTCGCATGTAGTCGAGACGCAAAGTCCCCGAGACGTGGTCGGAGAGTGGTCGAGGTAGTCCCCGAGCACAGGTTGAGGAGCGAGCGATGAAGTCCCCGAGCCGTGGTCGGAGAGTGGTCGAGGTAGTCCCCGAGCACAGGTCGAGGAGCGAGCGACGAAGTCCTCGAGCCGTGGTCGGAGAGTGGTCTGGCGAGTCCCCGAGCACAAGCGTGGTCTGCCAGTCCCCGAATGGTCTGGCCAGAGTCCCCGAGCACGAGCGTGGTCTGGCCAGAGTCCTCGAGCACCATAGTGGTCTTGGCGAACCCTGAAGCATGAGCTCGCTGACCGAACTGTGTTCCTAAAAAATAAACACGGAAAGCGGTAGTACATGATGATGTACGAAATATATTGATCTCTCTGTAGGAGGTGAAGTAAACACTTGGTGTTCGGTTGGCGATGAATTATACTTGGTGTAATATTCGAAAAATAACATTAGCTGTTTTTTAGTCCTTTTGTTATGTAGTGGCGTAGTACGATGTATTAACTGTCTGAAGAATGCGCCACCTACAGGGCTGACCAACATCTCGTGGCCTTGAGTGCTGCAACCCGCCGCGTAGAGTGCCAGGTGTTACTAGGGAGTGATCGCCGACTACCCATAGCGCAGAGGGCGGACTCTCATGCACGCGTGGGGTGGAGCCGGAGACAGTGCTGGCTCTGGGATTCTGAAGCAGGAAGGAAAAGGTATCGGCGAACCGTTGTAAAAACTTATACATGTTTTGGATTGTATGTATGGAGAAAATTTGACGCGGAGCGCACCCTAAGGGTGGTCGGCGGAGGTGTATGATGATCAAAGAAATTTTCAATTAAAAATAATACTTAGCTTTATTGACGACCGGTGGGTGTAGTCGACGTGTTGCGATGTTCGAGAGATGGCTTGACGTGTCGTTGGCGATGAAGTTGTCCGGTCCTCGAGCTTTTCGACCTATCGTCATGACTGTGGTCGCGATTGTCGTAGCACCGTTCTTCGCGGCGATCATCATTGTGACGTAGTCTTGTGGTCGAGGTGGTCGGAGCTCGGCGGAGCTGCTCGGGGCATGGTCGACGTGGTCGGAGCTCGGCGGAGCCGCTCGAGACATGGTCGATGTGGTGGTCGATGTGGTCGGAGCTCGGCAGAGCCGCTTGAGATGTGGTCGACGTGGTCCGTGGTCGACGTGGCTGCTCGAGCAGTTTGGTGGTCGGCGATGGTGTAGGAGCAGTAGGAGCAGCCTTTGCCGCTGCTGGAGTACTCGCCGTCGTCGTTGGCTTGTGTGTTGATCAAGCTTGGCTCTTGGAAATTGACGTAGAGCTATATGGCACGCGTATATGCATGCATACTTGGCCTTGCTTGCTTGCGTCGGCTTCATGGTAATGTTGTTGTACATCCTTGCCTGCTTTGCCTCATGTTGATCTGATGCCGTAGTCCACGGGCGTGAGAGGTTGCCGAGCATCGCCACGAGTGAGCAAGAGGCGCGGCCGAATATGCAACGTATATGCATGAACATGAATACGTGTTGCTCCTGATTGCTTGCATGGCCATGATGTTTGCATGCATATATCCATATACGATGCATGCATATATCCATACATGCCTTGTCCCTGCTTGCTTCCTGTTTGCTCGTAATAAGAGGAAAGTCTTGATCGACGAAACCTTGACTGCCGTGTTGGAGATGGAGACGGTGTTGTAGTCCGACTTGTGCTCTGATTACGATACTTGGGCTTTAGATCGGATCTCGCCGTCTCGTGGAGACAGGCGCCCGTCGACGATGGGAACAAAGCATGGGCGAAAGCTCCCGAGTCCGATCTTGCAGGTCTTGGCGGCGTCGACGTTGGATCGTGAAGAAGATATACATCTGGCGACAAGCAAGGGAAATTGCTTTGTTTGTTACGCATGCACACATGCACGAGTAGCCCGCTTGTCCGTAGATCGTGACGTCTTGGTTGTTTTGCTTGTGGCGCATCTACATCTATGCTTGTATATATGCATCGCACTCCATGCAAATCGATCTTTGTTCGTAGGCCTTGTTCTGCGCGGTCAACATGTGCTTGATTTTAGATCGGATCTCGCACGCATCGTCGACGTCACCGTGGCCCATATTCGATGGCTTGCTTTTCGCGCAGGAGCCTGGCCCAACACCGCGCGTGGTGCAAGCAGGCCACAAGCGACGCGGGGTGGTCTGCGGCGTCGTTGGCGGAGAACATGGTGAGCGCGGAGCCCTTAACGTCAAAAAGACGGAGTGACGATGGAGAGCGAGGCCGAGTCGAGGTCCACCCATGGCGGAAGGGGAGCCGAGGCGGCGATCATGTTGACGTTGCTTCTCATAGGATTTTTGGTGTAGAAGTTGTTGAAGGAGGCATCGATCGAGTTGCGCCACAGTGTCGCCACAGCGCGTGTCAATGTTGAGCCTCTCCAGGTAAGCTCGGGATGCCGTCGCAGCTGAACGAGTTGCCACGAACGACATTGATCTTGAGGTATGCCATCTGGTTCGCCATGAGATTAGCACGCACACCCCCTACCTGGCGCGCCACTGTCGACGAAATATGGTCGGCCATCCACCGAGGGGGGTGCCCGTGGTGGTAGATTATCGGTAGGATGCGTATAATCAGGAACCAGATAGTGACACAAGGTGCAGAGACAGCGATTTAGACAGGTTTGGGCCGTCTGATCGACGTAATACCCTACGTCCTGTGTCTTTGGTGTATTGCACCGGGGGGAGGCGACACGAACACTGCTACCCGGTCACGACCATTACACTGCGACACAAAGCGGGGGCAATAGTCAATTTCTTGTTACAACATGACTCTACAGTTAAAAGGAGGCATCAATTACCTTTGGGGGAGGTCGGGCCAGCTTGAAGGCGTGCTCGATGTCGTTCAGCCTGACGTAATTGGGATCGGCCAGGTTGAATAGCTCCCCAATCCTGGCTTTGATTTCCGTCTTGTCGAGCGGCTCCTTCGTGGTCCTTGTCGGATCGGCGCTTCCCTGGTACTCGAAGCCTGGATGAACCCTCTTTTGGCAGGGCTGGATCCTTCGGCTGATGAAGTTCTCGACCACACTTGGGCCATCTAGCTTTCCCCACGGGATCATCCCGAGCAGTTCGGCGATCTGCTCCAGGTTCTCGGGCTTTTCTGTCCAGCTATTCTTCTTCTCTAGAATCAGTCCCACGTCACACAGGGTGATGGTGTTCGGCTCTTCATGGATGTAGAACCACTTCTTGTACCACTCATCCAGCGAGGTGTTCCAGGGGCAGTGCAAGTATTGTGCTTTCATGCTTTGTCGCCTTGATTCAAGTAGGCGCCTCCGGCTATCTTGAGCCACCGCTCCCTTTCTTCCAAAGATGAGAGCAGTGGCGAAAGAGGTGTCGAAAATGGGGCTGGAAGCCACCATAAGACTCGCAGAGATGAATGAAGGTGGAGATAAGGAGAATCGAATTGGGATGCAGATTGCAAATCCCAATCTCGTAGTACAAGCAGAGACCACGAAGGAAAGGGTGCACTTTGGAATCCCGAAACCTCGCTTTGAAGAAGTCTTCAAAACCACAATCTCACCTGGTTGTGGATCGGGAAGCTTTCTCCTTCCGACGCCGCCATCCCGCGAGTGCCTTGTTGTGGAGCACTCCCATGGCGGCGAGGTCCTCGATGGTTCGCTCATTGCTCGCGACTTCCACCATTCCTTCGCCATGACCCGCGCCTTTCTTCCGGGCGTCTCTCTTCGCCATTAGTCCGTCCTTACTAAGGGGTGGATGCGGTGGCAAGGGATTGGCGACAATTTTCGGAGGAATAGGGTTTGGCGGGAGGAAGAAGAGGGTTGCGGCGAATGACAATGGGGAACGGTGTGAGTAACTTACCAGATCTACATTATATAAAACAAAGAGCTTCATCGTTTACGCCTTGAGATTATTGGGAGATGTGCTTGCCACTAGCGAGATGGTTGTTCACACAACCTCGAGATCTCGCCAATAAACGCGCTCCTCCGTTACCGCAGTCTGCGCCTCTTCGTTAATAGTGTAAGAGGGCCCACACTAACGCCTCCATACAAAAGCGATCGCTTACGAGAAAAAGAGTAAGAAGACGAATGACGTACTATACCCATTTGCTTTTTTGACCAGCGTGTCGATCGACTTGGCGGAGAGAATAGAGATAAATAAATACACCGAATAAATACATCAATGGCGTTAGCGTTTTAGATGCCCGTTTAAGGCTAAGGATGGATCGTGGACTGCCTAGACCACTTCTGTGCTTCGGACCGCCTGCACCACCTACTGCTGATCGCCTGCACCACCTTCTTGTGCTAGGGGATCGCCTGACCACTGCTGCTGCTCGGGACTGCCTGACCATCGCTGTGCTCGGGGACTACATAGACCATCGCCGTGCTCGTGGACCGCCTGACCACCTGAAGTGCTCGGGATCGCTCGACCACTAACGTGCTCGGGGACTACTACGACCACTATCGTGTTTTCGGAGACTGCTCCGACAATCGGGTGTGCTCGGGGATATCCCGACCACCGATCGAAGAATTTATTGTTCTCCTCGGCTACATGTGATTTGTACTCACATACAGCTTGAGAGACTTTTATTTAGACCTTACTACAAGGCTCATACTTCGCCTTCCAAAGAAGCTCGGGGACTACATCGATGCGATGCACCGCCGGCATCTCGTACGCTCGCATGTCTGACGATTGGGTTCTCAACTTAATTGGGAATTCTTTTTAGACCACACCACGTGCTTACTTCACCTACTACCGGGCTCGGGGACTAAGTGGGCACACTTCACCTTGCGGTGAATGTGTTTGTTTTTCACCACTACGCCTCAAGATCAAAGATGCTACGCTTCAAGACGCACTTACATTTCTTTTCGTAAATACAAGTGGGCACACTTCCGGGACAAAATGTTTTTCTTTTTCTTAAGAGCACCATACATTCTTCGGACAACCTATTTCTCCGGCGACGACGGTGGTCGGAAGATGTCAAGGACTCGGGCATAACTTGTCGGAGAAGGTCGAAATGGCGTGTCGCAAACATAATACATGGTGCTCGGGGACTAGCCGTGGGGTATTAACCCCTATACCCTTACGGCTAAGCTTGGGCCGGTCCGGATCGATGGGTCCGGTCCCATCCGAAAGACGACGCTACGCCCAAATGCAAACTGGTTGGAGTCCTGCGCAAAGAGTTAAGGTGGATTTGGCGATCAAGCGAGATCTCAGTCGGTTAGAATAGGAATCCTTATCGGCCACATATGGCAATTGTAACTCGCTAGGATTAGTTTCTAGATCTCAGAACCACCTTTGGACTATATAAGGCGGGCGGGGATCCTCTAAAAGACATCTCTCATTAACATACAAAGAATACAATCGACGCAGGACGTAGGTATTACGCCTTCTTGGCGGCGAACTCGGATAAAACGCCGTCGTTATGCATCTTAAGGTCACCGTCTTGTTTGTGGCTTGCGCATCTGTCTGCCGACAATCTACTACCTTGGGCATACCCCTAGGTAGACTGCCGACCATATTTCGTCGACACATCCTTATGGTGTGAAAGTCGTTTCTAGGAAATAAAGAAAATTGTAGCCACTTATGTATGAAACGCAAGGTAGGGTGATAGATGTCACTAGTGTGAGGACGGTGACAATTGGGTTCTTTGGTTATTTCTCTCTAGAATTTTACTATATCAGAATTTTACTATGCATGAAATCCTAGAAGTTCACTAAGATGCTTCCAGGGGATAGAAAAATCTTTCCCAAATAGTCTAAATGTAACTTCAGAATCAGTGGTTTGCATGGTGCATATAAATTGTAGTGTTAAGAGTTTAGACCCCGGTTCATCAATTTGCCAGACATTTTCCTACCCAGTAGTTCTAAATATGATTTCAAATTCAGTGTCCATGCCTGTTGCGTGCAGAAGGGCTAGATCATAGGCAGGAGTAAGAATGAATGTTCATGTCTTTAGTTGCTTGAAGGCATCTTTCTCCATCTTCAACTGGAACTTCAGGTGCTTCTCCTCTAGGAGAATGTTCTTCTCAGCTGAAGATGACTGCGACAACGCTTCGACAGCGGGAGATGGAATGTCGATCTACATGTCAGCACTCCCCCTAGAAGAAGAGCTTCTCACCAAACAGAATGATGCCACGCGCTTGAGCTTGCTCACAAACTTGCTCATCTTCCTACAAAATAAATAGACAACGCAACTCATGGAACAAAGGAAAATAAAAAGTCAGCGGTCAGCTGTCTAGAAGTTAGTCATCCGAGGGTTAATCGTCCTTTATTGCCTAATGAAATTTCTAATCAAGATTTTGGTAGGACTTTTACCCTAGTCTTTTTTATTTTCCCTCTCAATTTTAACAACACTTCCACTCTTAACCTCTCTTACTCTTCTTCAATTTTTTGACAGCACTTTTACTCTTACTCTTCTCAACTTTCCAACACTTCTATTAAGTGGATTTCTAAACTATGAACTTAGAGGTTCAGAATTTCGAACTTAGATGCTAGATTGTGAGTGTGTGTGAGGCCGAGAGCAAGCAGGAGGAGTGCCATTTATAGGCGGCACAGCAGCAGACCAGCCAGCTAAGTGGTGGGGCTAGCCAGCCCCCCATGGTGGCCAACTGGCCTCCTCTTCCACCTGATATTTCTATGATTCACACTTAAGCAAGAATGGATGGCCGTCGGTGGAAATTCGGTGGAGAAATGACCTGAGTGGAGATGGAGGTAGAAATGGAGGCGATGGTGGAGATAGAAGTGATAGGTGGTGGTTGAGTGGGTTCTCCATGTTTCCTGTGGGTCCCGAATGCATGTATTTTTACCGTATACACATGTATATAAATGCAATGCAAAAATATTTTTATGATACTATGAAATATAAGAAGATAAATGAATGGTATTTTTAAATTTTTATGCCTCCACGATAATTATTTTTTATAGGTTTTTACGCCCCATCAAAATTATTTACATGGGGCTTGAATTTTATAATGCCATGATGAGAATTTTTATTTTCTAATGCAGATGTTGAGAAATAAATATGCTCAGGTAAAATGATTAATGCAATGTAAAAAGGATAACTATCGATTTTACCTCCTTGCGAGGGTTTGAGATTTTAAGTCCGCCAACCGGACTTCTATGTTCATGTTTATTCCTTGGGTGCATCAGTTTGTCTCAGAGATGGAGACCTTGACGGTTGATCTTGCTTCTCATGCCACTCTAATGTAGAGCATTGTTCTGGTCTTGGCTTGAAGGCGAATCACTCTTCCTTGCCATTGATATGGAATTAAATTTCTTCGGCTCGACATTAATATGTGCATTTGTAGTGCTTAGGAAAGGTCTCCCAAGGATGAGGGGTGTCTTGATATCTTCCTGCATGTCAAGTACTACAAAATCCACTGGAACAAAGAAATTTCTTATCTTTACCGAAATATTCTCGGCGATTTCTGCAGGGTAGCGAACCGATTGGTTAGCTAGTTGTAGGCACATCGATGTTGGTGTGAGTGTTGAATAGTTGAGCTTGTTGAAAACCTTCTTGGGCATGACACTGACACTTGCTCCAAGATCACATAGTGCATTCTCAAAGTTTTGGTTTTCAATCGAGCAATCTATAGTGGGACATCTTGCATCCTTCTTCTTGATAGGTGATGTGTTCAGGATGGCCGCACTACACTCCTCCATTAACTTAATTACCTCAGTGGTGGGCAGTGGTCTCTTATTGTTTAGAATGTATCTGAGGTACTTCGCATAGGTAGGTACCTATAAGGCATCTAGCAGAGGTATATTGATATATAACTTTTGAATTACCTCTACGAACTTACCAAACTGCTCAACTATTTTGACTTTTCGATTTCTGCGTGGAAACGGTACAAAGGTAATGTCATGAAAATCTTACATCATTTCTTGTGCATGTGGCTCAACTTCTTCAACTTCATCATCCTTCTTCTCCTCCTGTACTGCTGCTGGTGTCTTACCAATCCTTGTCGGATATAGAGGATCATGAGTAGACTTGCCACCTCTTGTGGTTATGGCGTTGACCTTATCAAGGTTAGTGGAAAAAGGCAAAGCAGTGGTCAACTGAGCTAATTGTGATTCTATCTTTTTATTATAGCTAAGTTGGTGTTTGATGGCAGAAGAAAAACTGTCCATTTTAATATTTATGTTTTCTAGGACCTTATCATTAAAAGCAAGCTTTTTAGAAATATTCTTATTAATCTTAGCTTGTTCTAAGATCAAGTTTCTCAAGGATGGTTGCTTAGGATTGGAAGAATTATAGTAATTTCTTGGGTGCTTACCTTGGGAATTTGAGCGTTGTTGTTGTTGATTCCATCCTTGTCTCTATTGTTGTGGAGCAGAATTGTTGATCACAATATTTGCGTCTGCTTGATATTCAGGGAATTCAACCCCCAAATATTCTCCACATACATTTTGAGAATTAAAAGCATCTTGAATATCCTGATGATCTTTCTTGTAATTGGCTCGTTGTTCAAGCCAATTTAACAAGACATCCATCTTGGTTGACAGTGCACACACCTCTTCTAGTACTTATTCATTCTTATTGCATGATTGAATATTGCATTGGGACCAGCCTTGATTAGAGACTATCTTGTCCATAAGAGTTTTAGCTTTTCCAAGGGTGAGTGACATAAATGATCCTCCAGCTGTAGCATTGAGTTGTTCATGAGGTTTCTCGGTTAATCCATGGCAAAAGCTTTGTATGAGCAACCAATCCTCCATCCCATGATGAGAACAATCTAAAATGTATTCTTGAAAACATTCCCATGCCTCTGGAATGGTTTCTCCATTTTGTTGTTGGAAGTTGGAAATCTTTCCTCTTAAGGCATTGGTCTTGCCTATAGGGAAAACTTTGCTAGAAAGGCCTCCGAACATTTTGCCCATGTGTTGATGTTATTTTTGTTGGTGTAGAACCACTACTTTGCCCTTCCCACTAACGAGAATGGAAATAGGTAGAGTAGTATGATGTCTTGAGCAACATCCTTGATGGTGTTTGTGCTGCTTATCTCCAGAAAATTCTGAAGATGAGCACTAGCATCTTCTTGTGCCTTTCTGCTGAATGGAGTAGCTTGCACCATGTTGATGAGGCTTGGCTTGAGCTCAAACTCAAGGTTATTAGTTTTGAGTGTTGGTCTAGTGTGGATGTTCTCAGTGCTTAGAGCAGAGAATTCACGTAGAGCCTTGTCAGCCATAGCTTCAGAAACTGGTGTTGAGCTTCCTCTTGATTGGTTTGATTCTGATTGATGGAATTTGTTGGTGAATCAAAACCAATCCTACAATACCCTGTATAAGATATGAACAAAGACAAACAAGAGTAAGCCTGCTAAAGTAGAGGTATAAAGTTATGATCTCATCTATAAGTATTTATTTGATCAATTCTCTTAGCCTTGTGCCCCTCCCTGGCAACGGCGCCAGAAATGCTTGTTGACATTTCTTAGCATGACTCTTTACTAAGTTGTCATCCCTAGCAATAATCCCAGAGATGCTTTGGTAGGTAATTATTGAGAACACTTGTAAATTCATATATACTAAGTAATCCATAAGCACACAGATAATATACCATTGTAGCATTTCACCTGGGAGTATGCCAGGTATCGTTATTTATATTTTATCCATAGGGAGGAGCGATGGGGTGGCAAGAGATATTGACAAATATGCATACTTATGACAAAATAATTAAGTCTCAAGCTCTAGCAGGGGTAAGTCAAATGATAAATAAATGATAAATATAAGGCATAGATAGTATTCCACAAATAGAAGTAGATACTCATAAATGTAGTATGGCTAGGTAGGAGATTAGTTAAGAGTAAAAGATTCCTAAGTCATTCCTTATTTACTAAGTCTTTTGTACACCCAAGTATATACACTCTCATCTATAGCATAATTAACTCTGTATCTATGCATAAGGAACATTACTATGGAAGATCAAGAATAGAGCTTGACTCCCTTTGCAACCAGGTTCTACTTGTTCTACAAACGGGGAGTGGACTACAAAGGACTCAACAAGAGTGTCACACTTGCGATCTACCACATGACCCGGTGTGTAGAGTGCATCTGTAGGTAAACAATATTTAAGCACCATGCTTCCATAATGTCGACCACTTAACTCCGTCGAGTATTGAGCTAAGCACTTTATGAACATATGCATAAATTCATCATCAATCATGACTATATCAAGCATATAACTAGAGCAAACTAGGAACATAATAAATAGCAATATATTATTGAAGTAGCACAAAGTCACAAAATATAGATAGATACAATGGCTTACCAGCCTCTAGGCGGTGAATCTAGAATCCTGAGCAAATGCCCAAACTCTACTTAAATCTTGCTAGCTAGCCTATACTAGAACTTTGAAGAATTGGAGCTCTTTTCTCTTCTCACTGGAAACCCTAATTTTTGATCTGATCTTGACTTATGAAAATCTACCTGAGGGAGGCAGGCAGGGGCTGGTATATATAGGTCGGAGCATCAATTCTGAGCCCTTGGATCAAACTGACTTGAATAAATGACATAGATGCAATCTAGGAGGCGGTGGAGGAACCGACATTGAAGCGAAGGCTGACTGGTGGGGATAGGGTCCGGCCGGCCTGTAGCTAGGACTAGCTAAATCCACCTAGAAGCCTCTCGGTCCCCGCTTCGGTGGAGTGTCTTTTGGTGTCCTTTGGAACCTTCTAGAGTTGTTTACACCGTGGATAAGCGTGATTTTATTTGTCGTTTTCATCCACCTTGACGGTTGTCTGGATAAACCCTGCTAAAAATATAGATTCACCAAAACTCAAGGAAATTGTTAGTTTAACCCCTAAGTCTATGTCGGTGATCACTTTCATGCATGATTTCAAGTTATATTGATGGTTCATGATGGATGATAACTATCGTCAACAAGATGGCAACATAGTTTCATAGTTTCAGATCATCTGCACACCTATCAGATTATTTTGCTCCAGCAATGCCTAGCAATGTGATCATGTAGATTGATCCAGATGGTTGCACACAAGACACAAAGATATATACTGGTTTGGCCCCCCGGGAAGCGAGTAAAAGCCATACATCCATTTGCTACTTCTTCTTGTATTCGTATGCTTGGTTACAGGGGCTATTGCTCCTAACTATGAGGTAGATTGGAATGAGGCGATGGTGTCATGGTGGATGTGACGATCGCGGAGTCCTTACCCCTCTTTATATAGGCAAAGGGGTTGGGTAACACTGAGGGCAATCGGTGCTACAGATTGGATTCCGAGTTTGTTACAACAAATCAATTCTATCCTACCATAGCTGTGATGGTAGTAGATATCCTTGATACGTTGTGATCTCCAAGTTGGTAGTTGCGCCTAGTCCTCGCGGGCTTCCTCCTCAGCCATCCTGGTTGATGGGCCAAATATATGGTCGGCGAGGGTATCCCGAGCCCATATCTCTGACAATAGCCCCCGCAGGATTTAATGACGAGCTCATAGAGTTGTACCATCCTTCGGGTGCTATGAGTCCCTATAACACTCGGGTACCATAGGTCCCGGTGAGCTCTTCTTGGGTACCGAGATGCTTGAATATAATTAGAAGGCCCCGAGTATTGCGACGACTATGCGGGTTGCACTGACTGGCAGTGATGCCTTTCGAGTTTTAGGATTCCTTCAGGTGGAAGTCTCCCACCCATTTGAACACATCGTATGCGCATCATTGAATCCTGTAAAAGATAAAGATAGTGGTGCCTGGAAACTTGAACCATTCCGTTTCCCATGCTCCTACTTTGTGGAAACCCTCTCAATGCCCGAGTGTGTTTTTAATGCCAACCACCCACTCCCCCACTACCATCCTCAAGGCGCTTATTTAAGCAGGGGGTAGGGAGGCTAGAGAGTCTAACCCCTCATTTCTTCCCCAAATCCCTTAGCCTTAGATATGGTGTGAGAGTGGTGATTCTGGTTGTGCGCCATGGTTCATGGCGATTCCCAGTGGTCGCATCGGCGTTGGGAGAAGGCTTTCAAGATCGGGCTCCACAGTGGCCTTGTGGCGGCCATTCTCCTTGGGTGTTAGAGGAAGTTCCACGAAGATGGGGAGGAACAATACCATTGGTGGCCCGAGTTGCCGAAGATGTGGTGGCTGGGCTCACCGGTGGTCGACGCTTGGGAGCTCCCTAGATCAGGATATCTATAGGGAATCCCAAAGGGCAAAGGGTAGCTTGCTATTGCTAGGAAACCCTTTACTCCATAGATCTCAACCTGGGTGCTCTTGTGTATCGATTCGAAGTCTCGACACCATCAAGTCGATGTTGTTCACTTCTCCCTAACGCCACAAAAGATGGTGCGAGCTGCCCACCTCATGGGGCTTCTCCTCTTGGACGTTAGAGGAAGCTCTATGAGGAGGGACTCCCAGAAGCATCTTCCAAGCATTGTTCGAACTCGTGAAGGTTGAAGGCAGGGTGAGGGTCACAGTGCACCTTCGTCTGACTTCTACGCTTCATGAGATGCCCATAGCTTCAGTGGGAAATTCGAACATGTACTTAGAAGGTTTATCATAACTATAGAAGTTCCTGATAGATTTTGGTTATTATAAGCATGATGATTTAAGTGGTAGTAGAGTTTAATTGAAAAAGAATGACTTTTGTTGATTTTGAACACTACTACCTGTTTCCCGATTAGATCGGGTGGTTTGAAGATTTTTGTCCAGTCGAATCCGACCTTGCATTTTTATGGGCCCCCTTCCCAACTCGATGGGCAGTTAGTGTAACTATGGGTTCTGCAAGGTGACTCGATCTGAAACTTTTCCCCGACCAAGGGCGGTCGTTCGTGGCTCCATAAGTCAGAATCCTGAGAGCTCAAGGATTACTTGGGCAAATAGCGAACACATGTAAGCGTCTAGGGGCTGTAGTGTATGCTATTATGTCAAGTTAATAACGGGTAGAACAGGTGTTGTCCGCTATCTAGAAGTGGTAGGACAAAGCCTAACTAGCTGGGGCACGTCATGGAACTCTTTTTCCAGATTTTAGGAGCACGTACTTTCGTTGCAGCCATGAGCTGACTAGTTTTCTGGTTTCCCCTGGAGGGGCACACATCCACTGAAATAAGGTACTTGGAGCCTGTCCGAACATTCAAAGGATTTACTTAGCCTCGAGGCCAGAGGTTTTAGGATCGGCTGGTGACCCCCACGAACAACACCCTCACTCTTGAAATGGCAGGGTTCAGCTTTCACAATTCTGAGCCAGAATCACTGACTGCACCTGCTGCTTTAGTGGGCTATGCTGGGCTTCGGTGGGGCCCTAATGGTGGTCCACCCGGTTTCACCAGCAATTTTGGGCCTCAAGCCTAGTGTTGATGGTCATTAACATCAATCATAAACTATTAACATAACTTATATAAACGCATGAAAATGATCACCAACATAGGTTTAGGGGTTTAAACAGACAAATTCCACAAGTTTTGGTGAATCTGTGTTTTCAGCAGGGTTTATCCAGAAAACTAGGAGGACCTATTCATCAAAACAAATCATGTTTATCTGCTGTGAAACCGATGTGGGAAGACCTAGAAGGCAAACCACTGAAGCGGAGGGTAGGTGGCTGCCATGTGGGGCCAGCCCCACCTATAGGCCACCTGACCCCTTGGGCCCACCTGTCAGCCCCTCCTTCGAATTGTCAGTTCTCCACCGCCTCCTAGATTGCATCTACGCCGTTCTTTTAAGTCGGTTTGATCCGAGGGTCCAGAATTGACGCTCCGGCCTATATATACCAGCCCCTACCCCCTCCCTAGGGCCATCCTGAAACCCTAATTCATATCCTCCTCATTAGGATCAGAGCCAGCTCTCAAGAGAAGATTAGTCCTCTATAGGATCTAGTCTTGCAATAGAATTAGTGAGCTAGAGAGTGTGGGAAGAGTTTGGTGGAAGTACCAACCTGTCAGTGCTACCTCTACAGCTTGTACTTTGGTGGATCTAGGCTTCTCCAAGTCTACATCTGAGATACCTCTGGTAATTGATTTCTGTTTACAGTAAGTTTTGTACTCTTTTGTTCACGGGTTCACAATTCTTTTGAGTGCTCTAGTTCTTGCTAGCTAGATTAGAGTAGTAATCGTTAGCATAAGTGTGGTGCTTAGGCTATCGGCTACATGTGTTTGCTCCCTGCTTTCTGGTTGAGTGGTAGCAGTAGGAGGTGATAGCCCCGTCTATCCTTTGTAGTCCATATTGAATTGAGCAAGTTCTTAAATTAGTTGGACCGTAGTCGTGTCAGTAGAGTTATCTATTAGCGGTGCTTTACCGTTTAAGCGGAGTCCCAAAGTGAACATTAGAATCATAAGCCTTGCGTTGCATAGGGTCATAACCATAGGAATCCTCTTTACTCATACCTTAAACCTTGATTGCTATCCCTAGACAAACTTGTTAGGCAACACACACACGTTTACCCGTGGATACGATACTCGATAATACTCTGGGTGAAAACTACTTTGATACCCATGCGCTTGTGGATTTTGTCTCTGTGTGCCTTCACAGGTGTCAACAAGTTTTCTAGTGTCATTGCTGGGGAAATGGTTGCTTTGATTTTGTCGAACCAGTTTGTCCTTGTATCTTTTATTTATCTTTAAGCATGGATAACATCACGCCTATCAATCAATTCGCTGCTCCCACGGGCGCACAACTAGAGCCACCGGAATCTTCAAAACATATCCTTACATCTGGCTATGAGTTGCGTCTGTCTTTAATAAATTTGGTCCAGGAACAATCGTTCTTAGGGGAAGGTGATGAAAACCCATATACCCACCTATGAGAGTTTGAGCAAACTTGTGCATGCTTGCAAGTAGTAGCATGTCACATGAAACTTTAAAGTGGAAGCTATTTCTGTTCTCTTTGATGGGAAGAGCTAAACACTGGTATACCCGAATCGTACGGAGTGTACAAGGAGATTGGGAAGCTCTATGCTCTAGCTTTTGCTTATCTTTCTTTCCCGTCACTGGAGTGATTAGCCTTCGAATAGAGGTTCTATCTTTCAAACAGAGAGAAAAAGAATCTCTTGGTGTGGCATGGGCACGTTTTAATGACCTAGTCAATTCTGGCCCCAACCTTGCCATTCAAGACCATATGCTTTTACAACACTTTTATATGGGTCTTAGTGGGGAGACCGCATAACTTCTTGATACATCTTCTAGAGGTTCCTTCTTACATTGCTCTGCTAGTGAATGGAGAAATATCCTTAGAAAAATCCTAGAAAACCCCCTACACCTATGCTCATGACGATATCCCAGAAGATGTAGTTGAGAAAACTCCTGAGGAAGAACCTATGATAGTTGAGCCTGAGCCTTTAACTACACCACTAGAAGCCTCAACTCAACTGTCCTCCAAGTTCCCGAACCACCAAAGGAGGAAGAAATTCCACCTTTGGAAGATATGTTTGAATTTGACGATGAGCTCTTCTCCAATTTTGGAAACACCTCAAATTATTATGCAATAAGGAAATCTTTAGCACCATCAGCACCTAACCAGCATCTTCCTGACCCAATCGAAGAGAAGTTCCTTAAAAAGACTGTGAAGGAGTTGACAACAATCGTAAGCAATGAGTGGTTGGAAGAATCCAAGATTTCTCCTGAAGTCATTCGTTTAGATTCTTCCTCTACCTCCATTCATTGCCAAATTCGTAAAACCTCCTTCAATTCCTTTTATAATCTTGTTGTAGGAGTAAATCTTATGTCTAAATCTTTTGCACATATCCTTCCTGAAAATTTTCAATTAACTCCAACAACCAAACTCTTAAAAAGTCTCTCAGGGCAAATCCTTCCTAGTAAAGGAATTTTTCACCTTATCACTATCAAAGTAGACGAAACTAAGGTGTATCTTAGTTTTTATGTTTTCTATATTTTGGAGTTCGATCTTTTGATAGGTCATCCAATAGAGAGACTCCTACATGAAGGAAGAAAGGAGAGTATAAATGTAAGTATCGGGAAGAGCATAAACATGTCTATTCCCATTACTCGCTCATTACATGTTAAGACAGAGTTGAGTCCCGAGCAAGGTCCAATAATGGAGATTATGGCAGCTTCTCTCCTGGAAGCTTCCGACAAAGATCTCAAAGAAGACGCCCAGGATTTCATCCAAGACAAAGAAGAACCGTGAGATCCTTTACCTCTAGATGAAACTCAAGAGCCACCAAAATCCCCATTGTGCTCAAACCCCTTCCTTCAGGTTTGAAATACGCTTTTCTAAACAACGATAGGGAGTCTCCTATCATTATTAGTAATAAACTCTCTAAGGACGAGACCCTCTGGCTCCTTACCATTTTAGAAAAGCATCGCTCTACTTTTGGCTACTCACTCGAAGACCTCAAGGGGATTAGTCCTGCCCTTTGCACCCATCGCATTCCCATAGATACAGCATATCCACCTTCTAGGGAGCCCCAACAAAGGCTTAACAATGCGATGAGAGAAGTTGTTAAGAAAGAGGAGTTGAAACTTTTGCATGCAGGGATAATCTATCCCATGCCTTATAGTGAGTGGGTAAGCCCGGTACAAGTTGTACCGAAGAAAGGGGGCATGACTGTGCAAAAAAATGAAAAAGATGAATTAATTCCACAATGAATAGTCATGAGATGGTGGATGTGCATTGATTACCAAAAACTTAACAAGGCAACAAAGAAAGATCACTTCCCGCTACCTTTCATCGATGAGATGTTGGAACAGCTTGCAAAGCATTCTTTCTTTTGTTTCCTTGATGTGTATTCTGGATATCATCAAATCCCAATCCATCTTGATGACCAAAGCAAAACTACTTTTACTTGTCCCTATGGAACTTACGCTTATTGTAGGTTGTCCTTCGGTTTGTGCAACGCTCCAGCTTCGTTCCAAAGGTGCATGATGTCTATTTTTTTTATATGATAGAAGAAATCATGTAAGTTTTTATGGATGATTTTTCTGTTTATGGGAAAAGTTTCAGTGATTGCTTAGAAAATTTAGACAAAGTTTTGCAAAGATGTGAGGAAATACACTTAGTCCTTAATTCAAAAAAATGTCATTTCATGGTTAGAGAGGGCATAGTGCTTGGACACTTGGTGTCTAAATGTGGGATAGAGGTGGACCGAGCTAAGATAGAAGTAATAGAACAACTACCTCCTCCTACGAATGTCAAAGGGGTATGAAGTTTCCTTGGTCATGCGGGGTTCTATCATCGTTTTATAAAAGATTTTTCTCATATTTCTAGACCCCTTACAAGTTTGTTAGCTAATGATGCTCCCTTTGAGTTTGATGATGAATGTTTAAATGCTTTTCAAATCCTTAAGAAAGCACTCATCTCTGTACCAATCATTCAACCCCCTGATTGGTCGCTGCCTTTTGAAATCATGTGTGATGCTAGTGATTATGCTGTGGGGCAGCATTGGGTCAAACGAAAGATAGAAAGCATCTTGCAATTTCTTATGCTAGTAAAACTCTGTCAGGACCTCAACATAATTATGCAACAACTGAAAAAGGACCTCAACATAATTATGCAACAACTGAAAAAGAGCTCTTGGCTGTTGTTTTTGCTATTGACAAGTTTAGAGCTTACTTAGTAGGAGCTAAGGTTATTGTTTACACTGATCATGCTGCTCTTAAATACCTCCTTACTAAGAAAGATGCTAAGCCTCGGCTTATAAGATGGATCCTTTTTCTTCAAGAATTTGATTTAGAAATTAAAGATAAAAAAGGAATACAAAATTCTATAGCCAATCATTTGTCAAGAATGCGGTTCGAGAATCCACAGGAGCTGCCCATCAATGATTTTCTATGGGATGACATCCTCCTAAAGGTCACAGGATCTGACCCCTGGTATGCGAATATTGTTAATTTTATGGTTGCAGGTTATGTACCACTAGGAGAGAATAAGAGGAAGCTCATCCATGAAAGTTGCCTCCACCTATGGGATAAACCGTACCTCTTCCGAGTTTGCTCTGATGGACTGCTTAGGAGGTGTGTTCCTGCTGAGGAAGCCATCAAGATGATTGAAAGATGCCACTCATGATCGTATGGAGGACATTATGGGGCATTCCGCACTAATGCTAAGATCTGGCAAAGTGGATTCTTCTAGCCAACCATGTACGATGACACCAAAGAATTCATATGGAGGTGCATCCCATGTTAGAAACATGGGAATATCAATGCATGAGATGCCATGCCACTCACCACCAACCTCTAGTTAGAACTCTTTGATGTATGGGGAATCGACTACATGGGACCATTTTCAAAATCCCGGCAGTGTGAATACATCCTGGTGGCAGTCGACTCTGTTTCAAAGTGGGTGGAAGCCTTACCATGTCGAGCTGCAGATTCCAATAACGCCTAGAGGATTTTTTAGAGACCATCTTTCCATGCTTCGAAGTTCCACGCATGGTAATTATTGACGGTGGTCCTCACTTCATTGATAGAAGGTTCCGACGCTTCTTATCCGACCATGGGGTCTGTCATAACGTCATGACACCATATCATCCTCAAACTAGTGGACAAGCAGAAACATCAAACAAACAAATCAAGAACATTCTGTAGAAGACTGTCAATGAGATAGGGACAGCATGGAAAGATAAGTTACACGGAGCACTATGGGCTTACAGAACAACCTATAAAACACCTCTCGGAATGTCACCATACCAACTTGTCTATGGGAAGACATGTCACTTACCTGTTGAGTTGGAATTCAAAGCGCATTGGGCCATAAAAAGGTGGAACATGGACTTTGAAGCAGCCAAAAAGAAAAGAAAAATGCAACTCTCTGAGCCGGAGGAATGGTGAGAAAAGGCATATCATAATGCAAAACTCTACAAGGAGAGGACAAAGAGGTGGCATGACAAAAGATTGAAAAAGAAGGAATTCAAACCAGGTGACAAGGTGTTGCTTTTCAACTCTAGAGTGAAGTTGTTCGGACATGGGAAACTACGAAGCAAATGGGAAGGACCTTACAAGGTAATTAGCACATCGTCTCATGGAGCAGTCACACTTTAAAATGACAAAGGTATGCTTTTCAAGGTAAATGGTCAGCGTTTAAAAGTTTTTCATGACACACAATTGATAGAAGAAGAATTGGATATAATTAACATTATAGAATTTAAATAATTCAGCTCTTCTTCTTTACTCTGTGAAAAAACCCTTAAAAACCATGTTTACCTGTTAAAGTATTGCCAAGATTTCCCTAGTCTTTTGTTGGTGTTTGTCTCCACATGTTGTTTATGCAAGGTAACATAATTCAAGTGTGGGGGAGGCAAACCTCCCGAGCAAAGCATGACATCATTCAAGCAACCACGGCTTGGGGGAGAAGGCATCTCACGTGTATCCAGGTAAGTATCCCTACCCTATTGGTTTTATTGTTTTTAAGTTTGCTTTTTATGTGTTAAAAAAACTAAAAACAAAATAAATAGTTATAGTTATTTATATTAATAATGCGTAGAGTGTGTCGAGTTTACTTTAATTTCTTTTAAGAGCTAAATGAATAATAAGGACTCTGAGGACAATCTCCTAAAATGGAAATGATGAATAGTTGGTCTGTTGTAATTCCTTTCAAGTACCTAGTTTTTAGCCTTGAATTCTCTCGAGTTTTGGATAAGATTGTTTTGATATAAGGATTTAGTCTTAACTTGAAACTCATGGGTAGCATATGCTTGATCTAAGTCTAGGTAATTGATGGATATGATATGAGAAAGTCTGAGCTACTGTTTATCTTGTTCCAAGTGACACTAAAGTTCTAGAGATTTATCTTTTGAAAACACAAAAATGCTACATGATGAGTTCCTGTATGACAAAGCTTGAATTCCCACCAAAGCCATACATGCTATTTAGGCTAGGAAAACTTCCACATATATGCTGCTTGAATTGCATTGAGTTTTGTCAAGCTTTGTTGACCCTTATGAGAGGTTTGTCATGCTCTTAAAATCAAGATCACATACACACCACCCAAATATGCACTACTCCTACACTAGGGGTAGGCGCAAAAACATTCCTTCCATCTAGATCCACCCAAAAATATTCTACTTCTACACTAGGGTGAACACAAAAACATTCTTGATAGGTTTTCCATCCACCAATTAAATGCTCCAAGTTCTTCTTGATATCTCTCTCAAAGCTTTATTGCAGAAAAGAGACATGGGGCTATGCAAAAGTTATTCATAAAAAAGAAAGAAAAAAAGTTGAAAAAATGGACAAGTGTTCGAGATATTGATAACAATGGGTACTCAGATGCCCGCCTGAAAAAAAAAGATGAATAAGATAGCCCCTGTTCTTTAGCAAATGTGTCTAAGTTTCAAAAGAGAGATAAGTTTTCAAGGAGCATAGTATAATTAGGTTAGCCACCATATATATATATATCCACCATATATCCACACACATGCACATCTTAATTTGATTGTATGACTCAACTCTCTTTGGATCTGTTGTTTGACTTTACAATATATGCAATGCAAGTATGCCCTAGCTTTCTCCCTACCTATGAACTCCACATAAGCCTTAGTGGTAGGAAGAGAAAAAGGCATAACATCATTATTGCCTTGGTGAGGATCCACAAATACCACATATATTGTGAGACTTAAGAGTGTCATACAATGGAATCTCTGAGTTTTATTTTGAAAACTTATAAAAACTCTGGAACAATGGTGGAACAAAGAACTTGAGACATAGTGCTTGACTTGATCATTCTATCTTTCAATTGCTCAAGACCCAAGTGAAGGCTAAGAAGCCCCATGGTTGAAGGTAATATGGGTAAGTTTGAAAGTCAGATTGGTTTATTCTAATCCGGAGAAGAATTTTGGATTGAACGCATGTGTACTTTTGAGGAGTGAAATCATTGTAGCAACTCCTGATCCATTACTGAGTTTGGCTTTGTTCTAGGACTAGTAAAGATTAAGTGTGGGGGAGCTTGTTGACGGTTGTTAACATCAATCATAAATCATCAACACAACTTGTATAAATGCATGAAAATGATCGGCAACATAGGTTTAGGGGTTTAAACTGACAAATTCCACGAGTTTTGGTGAATCTGTGTTTTTAGCAGGGTTTATCCAGAAAACTAGCAAGGAGGACCTATTTGTCAAAGCAAATCACGTTTATCCGCTGCGAAACCGACCTGGGAAGAATCCAGAAGGCAAACCACCAAAGCGGAGGGCAAGTGGCTACCATGTGGGGCTGGCCGGCCCAACCAGTAGGCCGCCCGGCCCCCTAGGCCAACTTGTTAGCCCCTCCTTCGAATGTCAGTTCTCCACCGCCTCCTAGATTACATCTACGCCGGGCTTCAGTGGGCCCAAATGTTGGTCCACCCGGTTTCACTAGCAATTTTGGGCCTCAAGCCTAGTGTTGACGGTCGTTAACATCAATGATAAACCATCAACATAACTTGTATAAACGCATGAAAATGATCACCAACATAGGTTTAGGGGTTTAAACTAACAAATTCCATGAGTTTTGGTGAGTCTTTGTTTTTAGCAGGGTTTATCCAGAAAACTAGCAAGGAGGACCTATTCGTCAAAGCAAATCATGTTTATCCGGTGTGAAACCAACATGGGAAGACTCTAGAAGGCAAACCACCAAAGCAGAAGGCAAGTGGATGTCATGTGGTGCTGGCCGGCCCCACCTGCAGGCCCCCTAGCCCCTTGGGCCCACCTGTCATCCCCTCCTTCGAATGTCGGTTCTCCACCGGCTCCTATATTGCATCTACACTGTTCTTTCAAGTCGGTTGGATCCAAGGGTCTAGAATTGACGCTCTGGCCTATATATACCAGCCCCTGCCCCCGTCGCTAGGGCCATCCTAAAACTCTAATTCATATCCTCCTCATCAGGATCAGAGCCAGCTCTCAAGAGAAGATTAGTCCTCTATAGGTTCTAGTCTTGCAATAGAATTAGTGAGCTAGAGAGTGAGGGAAGAGTTTGGAGAGAGTACCGGCCTGTCGGTGCTACCTCTACGGCTTGTACTTTGGCGGATCTAGGCTTCTCCAAGTCTACATCTGAGATACCTCTAGTAATTGATTTCTGTTTAAAGTAAGTTTTGTAGTCTTTTGTTCATAGGTTCATAGTTCTTTTGAGTGCTCTAGTTCTTGCTAGCTGGATTATAGTAGTAATCATTAGCATAAGCGTGGTGCTTAGGCTATTGGCTACCTGTGTTTACTCCCTACTTTTTGGTTGTGTGGTAGCAGCAGGAGGTGACATCCCCGTCTATCCTTTGTAGTCCACATCGAACTGAGCAGGTTCTTAAACTAGTAGGACCGTAGTCATGTCAGTAGAGTTATCTATTAGCGGTGCTTTACCGTTTAAGCGGCGTCGCAAAGTGAACATTAGAATCATAAGCCTTGCTTTGCATAGGGTCATAACAATAGGAATCCTCTCTACTCATATCTTAAACCTTGATTGCTATCCCTGGACAAACTTGTTAGACAACACACACGTTTCCCCATGGATACGATACTCGATAATACTCCGGGTGAAAACTACTTCGATACCTGTGTGCTTGCAGATTTTGTCTCTATGTGCCAACACAGGTGTCAACACCCAGGGTCCATAAGGGTTTTTGACTAGTAATAGCCGCCCTTATAGGTCAGCCAAGGGTGGAGACAGTCCATCCCTTTGCCGCCACCAACAAAAGCAGTAGTGCTCACTCCTCTGCTTACCCTGCCCTAGCAGACATCGTCACATCTAGATCTCGCTCCCAGCAGTCGGAGTCATGGCACTAAGAGAGACCCTAGCCAAGAAAACCAAAACCATTAGTTCAGTAAGTGAAGAAGATATGAGCTCGAAGAGCAAAGGGGACTATGACAGAACCGCCCAATTTATACAAGATCAAGTACGATTGTCCCCGTTTAACATGTTGATGCGCACATACTTTCACTTATATAAACCCGGTAGTCCGCCGAGTGTCACGAAGGACCTCGGTAAATTCACATCACAACCAAGATTGCACAATTAAGCAAATACACATCATATACACACGGTTGCAGCGGAAATAATGTTTACAATGAGTTCACAAATAATAATACAAGTTTGGGTTTCAAAACCGATTAGCGAAAACAACATCGCTTTCACAATTTACAATAATATAAGTTCCAAATACATTGCTAGCATACATGACATCCTGTAACAGAAGCATATAGATAAGAACACTATATAGAGTCGCCGAGCCCACCGGTGGTTAGCCACCATCTTTAGTAGGCCAAGAACTTCACCTGCAACATGGTGGGATAAACCCTGAGTACTCAAATGTACTCAGCTAGACTTACCCATCATAAACCAAAAATAAAGTGTCAGCAAGGAGTATGCAAGGCTTTATCGGTGGAGTTAGCTTGACAACATTTTGCATAAAAGCTTAAGTAACATAACTTAGAGATTTAATATCTTTAGCGTCAAATTGAATACCTATTCAATTAAGCATCTCTAGATTAGCACCTATACTAGAGCAATCACGTGATTAAGCTAACAAGCATTAGTAACCATATCGGTGTATTTGGGCATCATCATAACCATCAAGTTCCATCAATTAATGCTACATTGTCGCTGCTCAGTCAAGTTCACACTATCCGGGAGAGATAGCGACTCGAATCGATTCCAACCAGCTGGGGAGTTATTCCTAACACAAACCCATACTTCCCCTATCGGGGTCGCATTGGGTCACCTTTGGTATAACTCAGGTATAGTCACGGGTCCGATCAGCGTGGCATCCTCAGGGATACTACCAGTCTGCTAGGAAGTTCAGGCCCGGCCTGCCCTTGGACTCACACCACTGGCTCCCCACACATCCTTACTTCATCCAGTGTGCGCACTTTCACTTACTAGGTCCTAGCCTGAGTTGAGCTACTCGGCTTTACGGTCGGAACGACTTATCCGGCTAAGTAAGTGTTAGGCATGCGTTCAACATGACATGAGGACGTACAATAGATAAGTCCTTAACCGACATAGACGGGGATAAATAGGCACCAAGACCTCCATGCCTTGTTGCTTCTCTATCACAATCCCTCCCGGTCTCCTTTTATTCATCAACACATGGTTATTTCCACGATAACAATTATAGCCAACCCTGATCAGATATCTACCTATATCTTGCAAGTGACAGGAAATCACCCGACTTCTACCGGACTAAGCATGGCTAAGCATATATTCAATCCTAGACCAACAAAGGATTCAAGATATATTTGTCTGGACAAGGAAAGTATATGCAGCAAGTGGTTCTAATCAACCCCTAGTACTTAATGCATCAATATAAAAGGACTCAAGTTGATAGTTAGAAGACATAGGAGGCTTAGAATGCTCCAGGGCTTGCCTAGTATCCAACACTAGGTCAGTGTTTATTAGATGACACTCGCTTGGCGAGCATCTTCCATCTCGGCACTTGTTTAGTCCTTCTGTCTTCTGGATGGATTCACCGAACTCCATCTTTGGGTTCGGCTCCAATATCACGTACTTCACATGGTGCATCTAGCGTACCTAGATGAGATGCAATAATGCAAGTGCATGAATGCGAAGAATGGCAATATAAGATGCCTCACATAAAAGTATTCAAGATGAGCGCAAGGTTACACCGAACATATATAAGCACGCCACGTTACTTAATTAAACATCCCACAACCTATCATGCTAGGATAGCAAGGAAGGTAGCACCAAGCATGATACAAGTTTCACAAGGTTTTAGGTATATTAACTTAACACCATCAAAGGCATGAGCCACACTTAGCAACACACAATGCAAAGCAAGGTGAAGCAAATAATTTTAGGTACAAACACAGATTCTAAACAGCAGCACCACAGTCACTTGTTTTAATCATACCCATAGTTCTAGGTATGACAAAAGTGTGATTCAAGATTTTATGGAAATCTAATGAAATTATCTAAAACTTTGTTATTAACACCAAAAGCTGATTCAACAAATAACAAGGTCAAAATACATCATGAAGCAGAGCTTATACAAATAAGGACAGAAAACTAATATTAACTTCAGAAATGCATATCTCAAGTTATATTCATCCAACAAGCATGATACTTAACTTTATAGAAAGCTTATTAAGTTATCTATAACTTTCTTATTATCATCTTAAGATGATTCTACAACTAATAAGATTAAACAACACCAAGAAGGCATCTCTATCTAGATTTGGATAGAAATCTGTCATTCTACTTTGAACAGCTATAACTGGAGTTCTAGACCACCAGAAAAGGTGTTCTCTAACATTTTGGAAAGCTTAGGAAAAAAATACAACTCTCCTATTATCACCAAGACATAATTCCTTGCTTAAATAAGTCAAACAATACAATCATTCAGATCTGTTCAGAGGACATGCAAAAGCTGACAGCAAACTTGTAAAATCTATAACTCCTACACCAGAAGGCCTAAAATCATGAAATTTTAGGAAAACCAAGATAAGGAAATTATCTACAACTTTTGTATTCACCACATTTACATAAAATATCATTTTGTCCACAAAGTTATCATCACAACAGAAAATGCACATGCAGCCATTTCTGAATATAACAATTTGATATTTCACTTGTTTTGCTAACAAAGAGCATACACACATGAGCCATTTAAGAACTTCAACCACCACTAACACACTTAGCAACACTTTATCAAACACCAAGCACTCAAAGCCTCACCAAATACAATTACAAGCTTTTATCTACAATTATGCTTTTATTAATCCTTTCTCCTAATAAACATATACATTATTTTAGTGATATATGAGAACAACTAGTTTGGGGCTGAGACTTTTATGAGTGGTAGATGTTATCAAAACATGACTATTGCACAAATTTTATATGCTAAGATTTTATAATTTAATTATTACAAAAAGACAAATTGCTAATGCAAGAAAACATGTGAGAGCAAGATAAATCTAAAGATCAACATTTTTCATAAACATAGAGCCATGTTAGGGTTTCTCAGGCCACAATATCACCATGCAAAGGCAAAGGAACCACATTTCACATTTTTGCATATATAAATTATTTATAAACCATTTAAAACCATTTATCAAGCATTAATCAAGTTAAATCAATAACTCAAACATACTGCATCTTATGAAGATGAAATTTTTACCACATAACACATATAGCATCAGTAGCCTACCAGAAAAATTTCACATCATTTGGAGCACCACAACTTTAGATATGAATTTATACATAGAAATCCCTAATTTACAAAGATAATTATGTGCAGTAAAAACTTTCTACTAAAACATATGATATTATGACTCAACTACATAGATCTACTCTCATGGATTCCAAAAAGTCTTCATTTGATATTTTACAATTTTCCTATGATTTATTATGATTTTCCAAAGTTTCAGGTAAAGTAAAGGCAATAAAGGAGAAACACATTTGCATCGGAGACCCTGAACTTTCCTCAAATACCGATTACAGCGAAATAGTCCTTCTAGTCACTATTCACATGAGTCATAGACTTTGTAGATAGGCCCTTTCCTTTCTTCGAATTCTTGCGCGAGGTCCCTCTTCCTCTTCTCCTCGTCGGGCAGAGCAGAGGAGGCCGGCGAGCCGGCCGCTCTTGGCGAGCAGTGGCCGACAGCAGCGGGGAAGGGTCACAACCCCATAATGGTGGGCCGCGCCCGTGGGTGGCCTCGGCCTAGCCTAAGGCTGACCGTGGCTCCCTGGCCATGGGCATAGGTGGCAGCCCGGCAACGGCTCCGGCGGACAGGGCGCTGGTGGAGCTCCGGTGGCGGGGAAAGAGGCGGTGAAGCACCTAGGGCCCGCACGCATCCGCTGGTAGCCACAGTTCACACTGCGGTGGCCCAACATGGCCTGGCCACACGTGCTGGCGGCGATGGCCGAGTGGGCGCCGGCGGCAGCAGCGCACGGTGGTGGAGGCGTTCGGAGGAGAGGCGCGACACACATGGGGTAGCTCGAGGAACGCGAAGGCGAGGATAGTTGGGACGGAGGAGGCTCACAGCAGCGGCAGCGAGCCCTGCTCGATGGTGGCCATGGCGGAGGTCAGCATGCCCGCGCGCACGCGCCATGGAGCGAGGGGGAGAGCCAGGGAGAGCGAGAGCGAGTGAGGGAGAGGCAGAGAGTGAGCCTAGGCATCCTCGGCAACTCCCCATCAGAACAGATAGGGAGGGGAGCATGGCAGCGACGCTCAGCAATGGTGGGGGCACGGCCAGCACATGGAGGCCATGTAACCATTTCGACGAACACCTGGCGGGCGTGATTCAGCCAGACTTCGTGTCCAAATTTCGGCATATTCAGTGAAGATTCGAGTCTTGGGTGCTATAGCAAAGTTGTTTCTCTTTGGCTGATCTCCCATCCCTATTAAGTGTGCATGGTCGTTAGAGTCCTCAATTAGTGGTTAATTAAGCCCCAAAGTGACGGTGTCAGTGCGTTGACAATGGTTAAACAAACCTAAGATTGCTGACCAAAACGGAGTCAAACTTGGTCCAACTTTTTATATGCTCTTCTTCGATACATATATTCCAACTTTTACTTTTGGCTCAACTTGAGGTGTTTAACAAATTTTAGAGAATGCAGAACGTCAATGTCAATGACGATGAATTCCAGACTTAGAATTATTTAGAGCCTGGAAACAACAGCTGATTCCATCTTGAGTCCTTTGTTTGAGCCACTTAGGAGTTGAATCAGGGTTTGGTTTAAAAATAAAGTTTGTTGTACTCCACTCAAACTTCAACTTTGATTAAAGGTTGAACTTCATATCTGGTCCCAAAATTGTAGTTTCATCTTGGTCAAAGCAGCACCTCGTTAAACCCTGGAATTAGGGTTTTCGACCAATTGAGACATTTTCTTGACATTTGCTCAACACGAACCCTTCATGCTTTTGTTGTAGAATTCAATTAGAGTCATTTGGACAAGGTAGCAAGGTTTGGTTGACATCTCATATTCCCATTTACTTAATAAAGCAATTCAATCAAGGTTATAACTTATCATTTCATGTGACTTCTTGGCTCCAAACTTCATGAAACTTTTCCAATGGTGGAGATAGATAGATGTTAAGTTGATGCTCATGAAAGAGCCATGTTTAACACTACTCAAGTGTACATTTGAAAAGGGTCAACATGTAAGCAGTGGTGTGTTGTCCAAATTTAAGTTGGGCTCATTTTCATAGATTTAACCTCAACACCTTCATCACCATTTTAGAGATATGGAACTAAAGCTAATGATTACCTCTCGATCTATCATGTTTGAGATCAAACCCACTACCTAGCAAGTGGCTAACACCTAGGGTGTTATAGGGACGGAGTCCCATCGCTAGTTCTCCGTGGGAGGTGTCGACGAAGATGGAGGAGGACATCAAGAATCTTGTGGTTGGGGGGTTCCTGGCGCCAAGGGAGCTTTCAGGTTACCGGTGTGCCCTTGGCCAGGATGTGCCCGCTCCTGATTTTGGTGAGATTGTAGTCTTCATCGACTTCTTCCACTGCGGATTTGGGGTACCCATCCACTAGTTCATCCGAGATCTCCAATACCATGACGCGTAGGTACACCACCTGACCCCAAACAGGATCGTGCTTCTGGCGATGTTTATTTCCTATTGTGAGGACTTCATGGGGATCAAATCCCATTGTGCATTGTTCTGTCATTGCTTCGACTTTCTTCCTCAATCTGACCGAAAGGTCACCGGTAGCCTTTGGATCAAGATAGTCGACAAATCTCCCTTCTTTCACATCGATCTCCCTTCTAACATCCTGAATTGGGCGAGGAAGTGGTTTTATGTTTATGACTACTCAGCCCCGGCCTTCTCCCACAAGCTCGTGCCCCCTCTGCCATTGGCAGAGAAAGAGGAGGTTCCCAAGTCTGAGCAGGAAGAAGCAGACAAACTCGAGAGTGACCTATAGGATTATCACCGGAGGAGAGGGGTTACCGGTCAGTCTTGCCTGGCGGCCTTCTTTTGAAGGTGGATCCATCCCCTGAGGGAACATGCGTCCCTAATGTGCGACTCTCCCAATGCCATCAGTCCATTGGGGGAGCTCATCGAGTCGATGACTGTGCTTTAGGTGCTGGTTGTTACCAATAAGGTGCTGGGTCCAAAATCCCAACTCATAGGCAAAGACCGTCTAGTGGAGCCCCTGAGCTCAAAGTCGAGAGACGATGAAAACTCAGTAAGGTGTCAGTTGTTTGGTGATCAGCTGACAACCCATTCTGATTTCCTCGTGTGACTTGCTCCGTTTTGTCGGATTGTCGGAAGTGCCACTACAGGGCCCCTTTGGACAAGGTCCAGGAGCAGAGGATCGATCATGTGGAGACATCCACCAGTAATGGTGGGATGTCTGCACTTTGAGAGGACTTGAGTGCCATTGTCCCCGCTCCTCGCCTAGGCCATGCTGGTCATAGCGTGCCGGGTTCAGGCATGTAGACGAGGAGGCACAGGGCTACGGTAGAGTCTGCAAGCACCAATGAGGGGGCTGAAGCCCTCGAGAGGAAGAAGAAGAGGCAACACTGAGTGCAGGCATCGGTAGTGCTAGGTATGTCAGTTATCCTTGGTTCGTTATGGCCTTGGCATATGTGAATTCAGCTTACCATGAGTTGTTCATAGTGCCGAGGGCTCTGGGGTTGCCCAGGCCCACCGATGACAAGCTGTCGGCTGGGATGGCCTCAGTCATTGGCAACTTTGGCCCGAAGGTGGAGTATGTCCTGTTCAACCAAGGTTCAGGAACCTTGTGTAGGCATTTGAAAAAGCCTACTGATGAGGACATCACCTCCATACATATGACCATGCTTGGAGAACCATATGGAGACCAAGGAGATCAACGAGGGTGTACTAACCGAGATGGAGGTCCGAGGCTAATTCGGTTCGAGTCCCCGAGGTGGAGGCCCAAAGCAACTCAAGTTCGAGTCTGCCTCGGCCCCCAGGATTAGTCTGTGTTAAACTGGTCACCCAAAACGCATCCAGACTCCGTTTTCGACGATCCACATATGGATGGAAAGCTAATTTGATAAGGAAGCCGATCCAAGTGGTTTCACATCAAAAGCTCGTCGGAATCAACGGGAATCATCGAAATAAGTCAGCGTCTAGAATCTGCCAGGGTGCTGCGACACCGTCTTTTGGTCGGTTGGACCGTGTATCGTGTTTGGGCCTATTAGGGGGCGCGTCTAGGGGGTGACGCCCAAGACTCTATAAATAGTAGCCGTCGCTCTTCTTAGGGTTTGGGTTTTATTTAGTTCTTGATGTCCTCGTGAAACAAACGTCGTTTTGCTGCAACTGTCGCCACCAAGGCTGCTTGCTGTGAACCAGGGCCCCAGTTCTTGATCTTGTTCGCTTGTCGCGATTAGTCCTTTCGAATAAAGACTTGAACTCCTTCTTATTTTCATAAGCCTCATATTTATTTGCAATTTCAGATTGCGTTCATCTCGTTCTTGCTTGTGTTCTCGATTTGCTTGTAGGAAAGCCTTCTTGGCGAGGTCAGTCGTGTTCACGTGGTTGATAACCAACGGAGCAGTGGTGTAACGGTTGCGGGGTTCCAAATCAATCTTGGTTTGAAGCCTAGATCATGAACGTCGAGTCTCCACCAATCGACTCTATCATACCTTTCGGAAGATCGGGCCTAGTCTACATCAAGTGGTATCAGAGACCTTGTTGCCCGTTAGGTATACCTTTGTTTTCCCCTTTAGATTGAATCTATTTTTGCATTACCTAAAGTCCAAAAAAGCCAAAAAAAAACACCGCCACATATTCCTTGTCCTACAACCCCTTTGTGCCGTTGCAATAATTTTAATTTTAGTTTGCTTTGTTGAACAGTCGTGCCTTGCGTGTCATCTGTTCGTCCTGTCTAGGTCTTGTTCTTGGTTTCTAGTGTCAAGTTTTGTTTTACTTGTGTGACGTCCATCAGATTGATTCTCTCCATCTTTCTAGTGTTTCTGGTGTGCTATTTCCTATCTTTGGTCAACAAACAAACCAAAAAAAGGGGAGAGAATTTCCTTCTACGTGAGAGACAAAATCTATAATCCTTGTGCATGATCATGTTCCATCTCCATTGTTTCTTTAGGCAATATTGATTTAGAAAGGAAAGTCTAGATATTTGGGATAGCTTGTTCCTGTGTTCTTCTTAGTCACGTTTTCCACAAGAAAGGAAAGTCCAGATTTTGCCATAGCTTGTGTTAGCCACGCATGCGTGTTTTAGACTGATTAGCGCTGATGTTTTGTGCATCTAAAAAAAAGAAGATTTGCTGCTTGGTGCATTGAAGGTAGAAGATCTACAAGCACTTGTCTTGCGGCACATTCTATTATTATAAAAAAAAGATAAAAACAAGGTAACGCAAAAGGCAAAGAGGTGCAAAAAAGAGAAAAAAAGACGCACCAAAAAAAAGAAAGAACAAGAAAAAAATAGAAAGTGAAGAAAAATTTAGAAGTGCTTGCATTCTTTTGAGTCTTTGTGCTGAGTTGTATTGTAGCTTGCTTGAACTAGGTCCAGGACGAGTTTAGGCCGACGACATAGACTAGCTTGGGACTACTTTTTAATCTTGCAATTTCTGAATTAAATTATTGCTATTACTTGCTACTATATTATGTCTGTCCAAGCCCCACTTTCTTCTAACCAAGTACAGGTTCTCCTTGCAACTGTTACACTCAAGCTACAATGGTATCACAGTCACCGATCGATTGCACCGCCTGTTGCTTTGGTAAGAACACCTGTAAGACCGTGGTAAGACATTTGAGAGTGTGTGACTTTACTCCTTGACCACATCCTATAGTAGCTGATAGGAAAATGCATACTTGTGTGTTTTCTTGTTTGATGCTAACAATGACAGGTTACAACACGTACCGATATGAGACATCAATGATGCATGAGCCACGCACTATTGCTGCTACACCTCCTCCCGTAGGTCAATCTATTCTTTCTTCCCCGCCTACTTATGATGGTATTGGTGCTGATGAGTACATTGAGAGGGAAACTAAAATAGATAATATTTTTGCACAAATTAAAAATGTAACTAGTCTTTTGAGACAATCTGCATCAACTTGGTGAGAGTCTTTAAGTTTTTCAGATAAACCTCACACATGGAATGATATGAAAGATCTTATGAGAGAAAATTTTGTTAATCCATCTCTTGTAATTAATTCAAATGATGAGGTGCGTCAACTAGATCAATCTCTTGTTATTCCTCCTGCTATGCCTAAGCTTTTGCAGGACAATGTACAAAAGAGCGAGGATGACGTGACAGAAAATGAGACGCTCACAACCTCATGTGAAAATTTAGACCCATCAACTATTACTCCTGCTGAACATGAGAGCAAAGGTAATGCCCATGATGCTAAACTCACGGAAGGTGAGAGTTCTCTTGATGTGCTGAATTTTTCCACCAATCATGCTATGATAGAGCAAATTTTAGTGGATCCTTCGCTTGATTTACCTATGTCACAAGATGATTTGCTTGATGTTCCTTGTGACGAAGATGACTTGCATGATGATATTTATGTTATACCCATGCAATCATTGAAGAATGATCATGCTATATGTGTGCTGAAATCGAGCACTTGTGCTAAAAATAGACTTGTTATTCATAATGCTAGTGAAGTTGATGAGCTAAAATTGTTGTCTTCTGTAAATACTTTGGGTTACATTGAATTTGATGTTTCGTGTAATCTTAGTTCTTTAGAGGAGAAACTTTATGCATATGCTAATTTGCCATTGTTCTCTAGACATACATATCATGTTTTTCGAAAATATAACAACCAAGGACAATATTTGATACAATGAGTTTACATTTGTACAAATCCGAATTCTCCTTTTATTGTGCAAAGTAATGATCAATTAGAGGACAGTAAAATCAACACTATTGTTATGTCATATTCCTCTAGTTTTGCTTTTCAAACACAAGTGGAATCCAAAGAAAGGGAGCATATGTTTCTTGTTAGTACTAATCTTTTGTAGGATAGTATTGGCAAAGATCGTGTGTATTTCAGTCGAGCAGACTACATGTCTGTAGGACAAGACATGCTACAAACTTGGACATGTGGTCATATTCTTTCTCATAACATTGTCCATTCCCATTATTTTGGAAACCTCGTTTGTCCTCCTGTTGTGCAGGATCGACTTCAAACAAAATCGACGCCGAGGTCGGCTTTTCATCAAGAAAGGGAGGATGATGAGGACATGACCTCCATACATATGACCATGATTGGAGAACCATATGGAGACCAAGGAGATTAACGAGGGTGTCCTAACCGAGAAGGAGGTCTGAGGCTAATTCGGTTCGAGTCCCCGAGGTGGAGGCCCAAAGCAACTCAAGTTCGAGTCTGCCTCGGCCCCCAGGATTAGTCTGCCTTAAACTGGTCACCCAAGACGCATCCGGACTCCGTTTTCGACGATCCACATATGGATGGAAATCTAATTTGATAAGGAAGCCAATCCAATTGGTTTCACATCAAAAGCTCTTCGTAATCAATAGGAATCAATGAAACAAGTTAGCGTCCAGACTCTGTCAGGGTGCTACAACACCGTCTTTTGGTCCGTTGGACCGTGTATCGTGTTTGGTCCCATTAGGGGGCGCGTCCAGGGGGTGATGCCCAACACTCTATAAATAGCAGCTGTCACTCTCCTTAGGGTTTGGGTTTTGTTTAGTTCTTGATTTCCTCATGAAACAGACGTCGTTTTGCTGCAACTGTCGCTGCCAAGGCCGCTTGCTATGAACCAGGGCCTCAGTTCTTGATCGTGTTCGCCTGTGGTGATTAGTCCTTTTGAATAAAGACTTGAACTCCTTCTTATTTTCATAAGCCTCATATTTATTTGCAATTTCAGATTGCATTCATCTCGTTCTTGCTTGTGTTCTCGATTCGCTTGCAGGAAAGCCTGCTCGGCGAGGTCAGTCGCGTTCGCGTGGTTGATTACCAACGGAGCAGTGGTGTAACAGTTGCGGGGGTCCGAATTAATCTTGGTTCGAAGCCTAGATCGTGAACGTCGAGTCTCCTCCTATCGACGCTATCATACCTTTCGAAAGATCGGGCCTAGTCTACATCACCTACACTGCTGGATGTTCCCAATGATGAGAACATGTTAGTTCAATTCCTTTATCTCACAGTCTTATCAGGTGATGAGTTCCTGATGCTTGCTGTTTGTGCCCAGTTCTTGGTCGAAGGCCTTGTCAACCGAGAGGTTGTCCAAAGCATTCACGCTAGGCAGCGCTAGTGATACCATATCTCTAAGAGTTCACTCGAATGAGAGTGAGGATTTGAGTATTTCAGAGAGGATTTGGGTCACACGTACCCTTAATGACTTCACGGCTAGTTTCGACACAGGCGCACCGCCTTTGGAGGATGCTCGAGAAGATGTTTATTTGGTGATCCAGGCGGGGCCTACGTAGGGTGAACCTGCTTGGGTTCCCAGTGTGGGTGCCCGAGGGAAAGAGCCTGCCATTGAGGTAGTCCACGAGCCCGTCCCATCAGAGATGTCCCTAGAAGTTATTCCAGAGGACGGCCTCGAGAGGGTGTTTCTATGGATTGGCTCTCCCCCATAGGTGGATGACGTCCACCTGGTCCCTCTTGTGTTTCAGGCCAAACGAGGAGGGGGAGGTCCATCGCTGCAAGCTTTCGATGTTGAAGGAGAGAGCTTGTTCGATGATGTCGAGCAGTGTCATCGTCTTGTCTTCGACTTCAGAGAGCTGGATGGGATGTTGAAACACGTGGATAGTTTGTCCACTACGTTGCGAGCCCTTGCCGACACTATGAAGACCAAGAGCGTCTCAGTTGGGGATTCCCTTAGTGCTACCTTAGAGGTATGATTCATGTCGGGTGCCCTAGCCCCCGAGCATCAAGTACCCTTGGTTTATACTCGGGGCCACAAAGTGGACTCGATGGATCTAGCCCCCAAGTGTTTGGATGATTCATTCTGAATGAAGCTAAGACTTATGCTGTCTTGTTCTTGTAGTATCTTTAGAAGAATTCTTTGGCCAAGTCTGTGTTCATCCGGGAGAGGTTCTTTCGGCTGGGCAATGAAGCGAAGGCGTGGATAGCTAAGCTGGAAAGAGAGGTGGCAGCCCTGAAGCACCATCAGGACAAGACCCAAGGTGGGGTTTCTATTGAGATCTTTCTCCTTAATGTTTGATGAGGCTTGTAAAACCTTTATTATCTTTTTAGCTGTTGCCGAGGCTATTATTGGGCTATCCCAAGGGAAGGCCGCTTTTTGCGCCTTAGGCTCCGCGTACTGGAGGGAGAGGCAGAAGTGAGCGTTTGCTTAGGAAGAGATAGAGAAGCTCTAGAAGTAGTTTAAAGGCATGTTGTCGAGGACCAATACTAGAGTACCCGAAGAGGAGGAGCTAATAACCATCAACATTGATTCATCCGAGTAGTCAAGAGCGCGACTACAGCTCCAACTGATCCCTAGGTGCGCAAGCTCTGCCACGCCCGATCTCTGAGGGCGAGCTCTGCCTTGCCCAACCTTTGAGGGTGGGCTACGCCTCGCCAAACCTCTGGGATGGGCTCTGCCTCACCCGACACCAAGGCCGCAGGCTTCGCCTCGCCTGACCTCTGAGGGCTGGCTCCGCCTCGCCCGACATCTGGGGGCAGGCTCCTCCTGCCTGACCTCTGGGAGTGGGATCCGCCTCGCCCAACCCTTGGGTTTGCGCTTCGCCTCACCTGACCTCTAAGGGATAGCTCTGCCTCGCCTGGCCTCTGAGGGTGGGCTCTGCCTCGCCCGACCCTTGGGTTTGCACTCTGCCTCACCTGACCTATGGGGACGGGCTTCGCCTCGCCCGACATCGAGGCCGCGGGCTCCTCCTGGCCCAACCTTCGATGGCTGGCTCCGCCTCACCTTGCCTCTAATGGCGGGCTCTGCCTCACTCGGCCTCTAAGGGTGTGCTCCACCTCACTCGACCCTTGGGTTTGCGCTCTACCTTGCCCAGCCTCTATGGGGGGACTCCGCCTCGACCAACCCCGAGGCCAGGGGATCCATATCGCCCGATGGAGACCCATACCACCGCCAACCACTCCAGGTCCTAGTGAATGGGCCTAGGTCAAAGCTCTAACACCAGGGAGGTGACCGGCACACCCCGATATAACCTATGGTCGTGATGGCCATACCTGGGGATTCACATCAGGAACAACGTCGGTCGTACCAGTGTTGTTCTACCTAACCCTCGTAGAGCACTAATAGGTGCGTCAGTTCACCATGGCGTCCACTAGGATGGAGTGGAGCGCCATGACAAGGAGACAATGCCTACGCATGGCGCCAGTGACGGAGAGGGCCATGATGTGGAGCTATCCCTGTTGATGTCTACAGGGTCGGCGGGACCCGCGTGAAGGAAAAGAAGGACCCAGCGATCCTAGAGGACTTCTTCTCCTTCTCATTCTCCTCTTTTCCCTCCACTGTAACCCATGCTTTCCCTTGGCCTACAAAAGGGAAACTAGGGCATCCCATGAAGGGGACTCGAACCCATCGAACCCCAAACAGATCAAAAGACACAAGCACATAGCCGGGAAGCGACCGAGCTATCAGCACCTGTTTGCTCCTCTCACCAGAGACTTGGGACCTGTCCCTCACTCGACCGTTTGTAACCCCTACTACGAACTTTCAGTGCTAGTAACACAAGCAGCAGCAATGAACTAGATGTAGGGACATTCTACCTAAACCAGTATAAACCTCATGTCCTCTTAGCACACCATCCGAGCCGGACGTGCAATATTAGAAATTTACTAGTCGGTGGCAACTCGAAACACCAACAGTTGGTGCGCCAGGTAGGGGCCTTTTGCACGTCTCGGCATCCACACAAGACCTTAGATGGCTAGTCACAACGTCAGCTGGGTCTCAGGCGCGCACGTGCGCTTTGGGGACCTAGACTTCATCGTCACGACGGAAGGAGAGTTGGTGCAGGCTCCCGCCGTCGTCCAACCGCTCCACTTGTCTGGCCTCGACGCGATCACTGAGGCACTTGAGGAGCTATAGTTGCATGCACCAGAGGCCCATGCCCCTAGGAGCAGCCAGCTCCATGGCTTTGACTACGGGAGGTTAGAGCGTCAGCTCGGCTCCTTCCTAGGACCCCGACCATCCTAGGAGGACCTGCGCCACATCACCTTCTTGTGCACCAACATCATGGCGTAGCTTGCTGGAGGAGAGCCCCTCTCCCTAGAATACCTCATCCAGAGCATCCTAATAGCGCTCTCGTTCGGTCTCCACAATGCCGTAGAGACTATTGACCACCCTGTGGGGCAACGCATGCCTCCATCCCCCGTGAACGACGAGTTCATGGGGATGACTGAATATGTCATGGAATCTTTTCATGACCTCCTCGCGAGAGAAACAGAGTCGCCCTCCACCTCTAACTCTAGTAGGGGGAGTCATCACCCCTCTCGTGAGTGTTTCATGGCTAGTACCTCGAAGGGACATGTCGGAAGCATCCACAAGGAAGAGACTAACCCAATGAACAACCTTGACGATGAAGTCGAGAGGGATGTAGGGGCCCCACCACGCTGTGGGTGGAGCAGCTGAAGGCCCAGCACTAAGAGCTCGAGGAAGCATGACTCTAGCTTGAGCTAGAACGCGTGGAGCTCGAGTGAGAGATCGAGCGCCATAGAGATGGTGGGCGCACGTGCCATGGCCCGTGACGTGAACTGGAGGATCATCGAGGACGATGAAGAGCTCCCACACTTTGCCCGGGCTAGCCAAAACATCGCTGCTACGGCCGCCTTGCTCAGGGGGCTTTTGGGAGCTACAGGAAGGCAGTAGGCTATGCACCACGGTCCCAGTACATCAGCGTCTCGGCCACAACTGTGACACGCATGACACCCTCGACGCCCATAGGCGTGTCCACGGCGATCCAAGGGAGGGAGCTAGCCACGGCTACCACCCTCGTTTTGGCGGGCACTATGACAGCAGCGAGGACCAAAGCTTGAGCCTCGGCCTACCGGGACCTCAGGTCTTTGGCCGATACATCCTGAACGCTGCCTTCCTGCCATGGTACCGACCACCAACCAACATCCCAAAATACTCTAGGGGAAACGAACCCCGGACTATGGCTCGAGGATTATTGGCTTGCTTGCCAAGCTAGTGGAGCGCATAATGACGATTTCATTATCCACAACCTTCCATTGTTCGTGGCTGATTTGGCGTGAACATGGTTGGAACACCTTTCGTCTAACAGAATCCAAAGTTGGGCGAACCTGAAAGAGATCTTCGTGGGAAACTTCCATGGCACATACAAGCATCCTGGGAACCCATGAGATCTAAAAAAGAACTAGCAGAAGGCCGGCGAAACCCTTCGTGGGTACATCCGACACTTCTCCCGGTAGTGCAACAAGCTACCTAATGTCGTCGATGCCGATGTCATAGGAGCTTTCCTATCTGGGACCACTTGCGAGTCCTTGGTCCATAAGCTAGGATGTAAGGATCCGCGAACCACCAAGGAGCTCCTTGACATCGCCACTAGTACTCGACCGCCTCAAAGGCATGGCGAAGTGGGACGAGGACGCCGGTGAAGGCGCCTCCAACAGTCTCGGCAAGAAGAGGAATAGGCAGCGGTGCGAGGGCTTGCTTGTGTCCGCCGCCAACCGTGAAGGGGGTCGGAAGCCTGCTGAGGGTACCTCAAACCACTTTGAGAAGCTGCTTGAAGGGCCATGCCTGAACCATTCTTTCCCCATCGAGCACCTATACAAGGACTGCGACCTCTTAAAGTGGTTCTTGTCTGAAGGCTCCAACAAGGGGGAGCATAGCAAGGAGCCCAGCTAGATTAAGCGCGCAACGCCACCCTCCTCCGCTCGGCCAAGTACTAGCAAGCGTTGTGCTGGTACCACAGCCATCGAGTGCAGGGTCAGGCCTTCAACATCGGGGACCTGGTGCTCCACCTCGTCCAGAGCAACAAAAACCACCACAAGCTATCTCCACCCAGGGAGAGACCTTACGTCATCGTGGAGGTGCTCTGACCATGCGCCTACAAGCTCAAGAATATCGACGACGAAGTCTTCATCAATGCCTGGAACACCGAGCAGCTATGTTGCTTTTACCCATAATAAACACACACTTTCACTTATCAGTTTCGCTTTCAAACTCCCTGATCTTTAGTAACACCTGACCCCAGCAATGGTGAGGAGTTTGTCCTCACTCAAGGGCTAGTAAGAGCGTATCTATCCAAAAGACATTCTCTATGCCCGACCATTTCTCGTGTTAAGACCTAGAAGCAAAGTTTGTAGAAACAAACGCTGAATAAAATTGGTCGAACTGCGAGAAACCTATGCCTCGGTGGCTACGACGTCTTTGGTCACCAATGTGATTAGAGTTTTTTTCCACACCATGGGCTTTCTGGCCTTAGCTACAGAAAGAGTCGGTATGCATTTAAGAGTCTATCCACCTAGCAAGCAATCTCCATGCCCGACCCTCTCTCACGATGAGACCTAGAACCTAGGCTTGCGGAATCAAACTCTGAGTAAAACTGGTCGGACTGCGAGAAACCTACACCTCGATGGCTACAGCGTCTTTGCTCACCAGCATGATCAGAATTTGTTCACCCACACCCCGAGCTTTATGGCCTTAATGACGGAAAGGGTCAGAACACACCAACCTTTTTATATGAAATGGGGAGAAGTGCTAAAAAACTATTTGGCCATAACGCAATCTAAGAGCTTGTCCATTTATTACAAGTTCGTCGCCTAGCTTATCTGCCTAACTAAGTTTTTGGGCGAGATGTTCTCATCCCCTATCTCCGCAAGTAAGTCCTGTCCCAGCGGGTAACACAAGTCGATTGGATGGCTTGGTCGCTGCCGAGAGACGGGTAGGGAGCAGCAGGATGCCCCACATGGGTTATGCCGACCCCGTCACGAACGACAGACCCAGATTCTGCTCGAACATGTCCAGTAAGAGCTCCTTGAACCCGTCACTTGTGCCATCAAGGTACGTCCTGTTCCAGCAGGTCGCCCTTAATTTGCCCACGTTTTCTCTTATCAATTTCGCTATCAAGCCCCCGACCCTAGCAACGGTAAGGGGTCAGGCCTCACTCGGGGGCTGGCAAGAGAATCTATTCGCTAGAAATTCTTTATGCCCGACCCCTTCTCTCATTAAAAAACTAGAAGCGAGGTGTGTTGAAACAAACTTTGAGTAAAACTGGTCGGACCGCAAGAAACCTACGCCCCAGTGGCTATGGCATTTTTGCTCACCAGCATGATCATAGTTTTTTCCCCATACCCTGAGCTTTAGCCTCTACCTTTTCGGGAAGGGTTTGGAGGGGCCCAACTATGGAATCTCCATTAAGGAGAGGCCAGCAGATCTACTAAAGTTGATCCGACGGCTCTGGCCACTGCCGAGAGATGGGTAGGGAGTAGCGGGATGTCCCATGCAGGTCACACCAACTCCGTCATGAATGATGGACCTGGACCCCACATAGACATATCTAGTAAGAGCTCCCCGAACCCGTCACTCGAGCCATCGAGGTAACTTTACCAACCCCCACTTTACTTTTCTAGTACATGAGCGTTCATTCATCCATTCTCATGCTTGCATTCATACATTCATTCATAGATTCATTCATACATGCATCCATACATTGATCTCGTACATCCAAGCATTGCATATGCAATTGCTGCATCACAACGCTTCGCATCACATCACGAAGCGGTAGTTGTCTCATTCGACATGAGCGGCGACCGACCGAGGTTTGAAGGCTAGCTTGTGAAGGGCTCGAGGCCGCCTCATGTTAACCAGAGCCAGGGGAGAAAACACAGATGAGCCCCAGTGGCCCTTGCCCGACCCGCTTAGAAGCGGAAAGGGTCATCTCGACCTTCTCGTTTGATCCTAACCTCGAGCCGAGCCCACAAAACCTCCATCGAGGAGAGGTCAGCGAGCCACCTAAGTCGCTCTCCGGAGCAACACGGGCATCTGCCGGGAGGCGAGTTAAGGAGTAGTGGAATGCCACAAGAAGGCTATGCTGACCCCATCATGCACATCGGACCCGGATTCCACTCAAACATGCCCGATAGCTAGCTCACTGAGCGTGTCACTCGAGCCATCGAGGCAAGTGACATTAGCTCAACCCCTCCAATTGTGGAAACCATGGATGGATGATAATCACAAAGACGAGCCGACCCTCGACTGGAACCTTGCTACGCGTGGGGACTCGAGGAAAGTTGGACTCACAAGGAGACCGAACACGCGGTTACAGAACAATGGCTCAGATCCTAGGGAGGGGTTGCGCACGAAAACAAGAGATGCTTTCTCCTACTAGTTTTGCTATCCTCTCCTCGATCTTTAGTGACACACGACCCCAGCAAGGACAAGGGGTCGGATCTCACCCTTTCTGAAATTGTCACCGTGCCCGACACCCTTCCTCACGTTAAACCTAGTAGCAAGGTCTGCGGAAACAAATGACTGAGCAAGGCTGGTCGGACTATGAGAAACCTACACCCCAGTGGCTATGACACTCTTGCTTACCAAACGGAAGGGTTAGAACACATGAACCCCTTTTCACATATAAAAAGGGAGGAAAAACAAATCCGTTAGCACCAAAACAAAAGAACAGACTTGGTCAAACGAAACAAAATAACAAGTTTGTTTAAATGATACACAAGGGTCGGCACTTGTCCGTTGATTACAAGAATGATTGACCGACCTATTGAACTAACTAACCCATCTGGGGTAGAACTATGCCTTCGATCCTGTCCACCAAGTCCTATGAAAGGGGAGAGATCGCCGCTTCCATCTCCTCCAGCTCATGGACATCATAGCCAAGCAAGAAGCCATGGCTCATCATCTCTAGATCCATGCTATCCCCATAGTAAGAACGAGCAATCGTGAAGGATTGATTGACCCCAGCATGAAGGGCATTCCTCTCGAGCTAGCGCACCCGCGCCATGATCTCAATGGCACGGGCCACGAGCGAACTGGTCCCCTCCGACCGCACCACCTCAAAGTCATCGTAGACCAGTTTGAGGGCGGCGCTCAGGATACTGAGCTCATCGCTCTCCGCCTAAATATTCCTCCTCGCCTCGGCGAGGTCCACGGCTAGCCCAGCAGAAATGCTTTTGGCCTCCAGCTTTTGGGTCATCACATTTCCAAGCTTAGCCTACAAGGAGCCGACCTTGTACTACGCGTCGTCATGCTCTAGACAGGCCTAGTCATGGTCTCAGAAGGCCTGGTTGTGCTCCTCACGAGCCACACTGCATTCCGAGCGAAGCCTCTCCATAGTTTGGAGCAGCTCATCCTGCTCCTTGCACAACCGAGCGACCACCACGGTATCCAGGCTCACCTTATTCTCTAGGGTCATGAGCTTGTCCTCGGCCCTCATCTTTAGCTCCCTTTCCTTCTCAACCTCGGCCAGAAGGTCAATGATCTGCTGGCGGGTCTTGGCGTCCTTCTAGAGCAGCTTGTCCTGCTCCTTCCTGACCTTGGTGGCTTCCTTGTCATCCCTCCGTGACCTAACCGATAAGGCCTTTAACGCCTTCTTGGCCTCGATAGCGTTCCAACAGGCCTTGGCCACCCGCGGCCGAAGACCGTCCGCCTCCTCGATAGCGTTCCGATGAGGGGAGTCAGCTCGGCCACCCTCTACTAGGTGGCAACAAGCTGAGCGGTCACCTCCCCATGTAGCCACGCCTCCTCGACAAGGCGGTCCCTGGCTGCGAGCGATGAGGGACTGAAGGGAGAGGATGGTCAAGATACAAAAATATATAGAGAAAGAAAAGGGCGAGAGGCAGAATCAAGCAAATACCCGGCCGGAGGGAACAACAACATTGCGCAAGGCACCCTTGGCATGGTCCAGGGCTTCTAGCATGGACGCAATCCCCACGTCGAGGCTCTCCCGCTCCATGCTCTCAGCGGCATCGTCGAGGGTGAAAAGCATCGTCGCCGGATCCTGCGGATTTGTCCACCGAGGCAGGGGCTCGCCCCATGCAGGCGAGTCGCTGCCTATCGACGTTAGTGCCAGGGACGACTACCCACTGGTCCCAAGCACCGCCGACCTCTCTGCCACCACCACATCTCCCAGGGACCCCTCGGCTACGTTCCCCTCTGTCTGGCCAATGCCAGGCGCCGTCACTTGGGCCACCGATGGCACGGGTCATGCCAATGCCTTAGGCACCACTGTGGTTGCGCCCTGTCGTGACCCATATGTCATGACTGCCACCACCTCCACCTACGTTGGGGGGTCACAACCAGCTGCGTTGCGCCCACCATGGTCGGCGCCACGAGCGGGGTCGGTAGCCCCGTCTGCCCCATCGTCGTCAGTGGTATCGAGGCCATTGCCAGATGCTCCGCAACCTCCAATGGCGCCCTTTGAGCCCTCATGTTCAGCAGTCCCACTGAGGGCATCAGCACCTCCGATAGGATGACGATGCGGTCACACTGGTGCTGCTCCCGCCCAAAATGGGCGTGACACCAGCCGATGGTTGCCACATCAATTGGAGGGCGATGCTCTTCTTTGGCGCCAACGCCAAAGGATTCCGCTGCCTGCCAACACTACAAGGGATGAAAAGCATAAGTCAAAAAAAAATCTAACTAAAATAGGAAAAGACAGAGGAACTAATAACTCACCTCAACGCTGTCGGGCGGCAGGTATGTTTGGGGGTGAACCCCCCAACCTCTGCTCCGCCTCATTGGGGCGAGGTTGTTTCAAGCCTGCCCCCTACTCCTGGGCAGAGGGGCTCGCTCTCCTTGACTCTTGGGGCACGACAGCGGAGTCGCCCGCCTCTGCCAACATCTCAGGTGCGGCAGTAGAGCTACCCACCCTATTGACTCTTGAGGGAGGCTGACAGTACGTCCCACCTCCGCTGGCTCCCCGGACATACCCTCCCCTCCATGGAATGGGAAGGGTCCCAACTCCTGCAAGGATGAACCAATACCTGTCAGCGCATCCTCATTCTCTAGGATGTCCCACTTGACATCGTCGGCTACCTTGTCACCGTCGCCATCGTCATCATCGTCGTCGCTGTCAGTATCCTCCCCCATTCCCACACCTGCCACTTCCGTGCCTCTTCCTCTTCTTGTCCTCCTTCGCCTTCCTCAGCCGCTCGCCCTTGGCATGATTTGCCGCCCTCACGGACGAATCCCTCGGCAACGACGCGGGGTGATCCATGAAGATGAGGTCCCTTGGCTGGTCCCGCCCCTCTCAAAGTTAGTATCAAGAGGTCGGGAAATCTATTAAAGAGAAGACATGACAAGGGTAAACTTATGAAGACGACGTGGCCTGGTTCCGACCACATCGGAGGATGTCCTAGCACTGGGTAGATGAAATTGAGGGGGCACCTACGTCGTCCCGCGAGAGCTCCATTGCCTCTTGATGCGTTGCGCAATCTCAGAGTTGGGGAGTGCCCCCTCGGTGAGCACCGTTCCATTGAATGACACCTCGGGCGCCATCGCATACAGCGGGAGCACGCGCATCATCAACAGCACCACCCTCCTTGCATGGTAGGCCCCTATGATGCACAACCCCTTTAGGCCGTTTTCCTTGAGGATGTGGATGGCGGCGATGTGGTCTCGGATCTTCTTCTTGTCCTTCTTCGGGACACCCCACTTCCTCCATGACTCTAGGACCTCTTTGATCAGGCGCCCGGTGAACTTCGGCAGTGGGGCAGCGGCGTCGTTCTTGAGGTAGAACCACTGCGAGTGCTACCCCTTGTTGGTTGTTGATAGCCGCATCGACGGGTACTCGCCGACCCAATTGTTTCAGAGCTGGATGCCAGCCCACCCCATCGGCATGTGTAGCTCCTGCCTGCCGTTCTTCTCCCTCTTCTTCTGGAGGGTGATGGAGAAGAAGTACCTCCACAAATCAAAGTGAGGGCTGGTCTCCAGGAACCCCTCGCACAGGGCGATGAACACCGCCATGTGCTGGATCCTATTGGGATTGAGATGCTGCACTTCGATCTTGTAGTAGTGCAGCAGCCCCAAAGAAATCTGTGAGTGGGGGTCACAAACCCATGCTCGTGGAAGTGGGCGAACGACACCACATAGCCATCGGGCGGTGAAGGCACGTCCTCCTCGGCGGACAGCAGCCACTCCTCGGCCGTGTCCGTGCATGGAGAAGACCACGATGGACGAGGCCCTCCATGCGCCAGAAGGTGATGTCAGAGCAGCACCACGGATCCATTGGACATGGGGGTGGGTGGATGTGAGCTCGATGGCGGTAGGGATGCATAGATAGGAAACTTGAGCGATTGGCCACAGTGGTCGTGGTTGTGGAGGCAAGGATGCAAAGTATGGATTGTCGCAGAACCGACCAATTTATAAGAATACAAGTATAATGGCAATCCGCAAGCGGTCGCACTGTCATACTTGAACCCATATAAACCCGGTAGTCCGTCGAGTACCACGACGGGTCTCGATAAACGATTTACAACAACCAAGATCGTATGTGATTCAACATACATGCCACATATTACATAAAGTTCACGAGATACTTTTCATCATCGAGTACTGAATAAAAGTTATTACAAACCAAGTTTGATAATTAAAGCGGAAGCAAATAAGTTTGAAAATAAGTTTCCAACGTAGTTTGATACAATGCCATGCCGGATCACGATCCACAAAAGCAAAGATAGGAATTACTAAGGAAGCTCGCCCAAGGCTTACTCCTCATCCACAATGGGGATAGAAGCAACTCTTGCAATAACCATGATACACAATGCCATCTCGCAACAATGGGAAAATAAACCCCGAGTACGAGAAGGTACTCAAATAGACTTACCCGTCATGAACCAGAAATAAAATGACTCCAAGGATCATGCAAGGTCAGTATAAGTGGACGTAACTTGACAACATTTTTGCGAAAAAAGGCAATTAACCTTTGTACACTTGTGATTCCTTTATCAAGTTAATTATAACTATCCATTTCTAGATTAGCAACTACCTGTGCCAAACATGTGGTATATTATTTAGAATCATACAATAGTAACCATAGCAGGTATTGTAATTCCATATTCATCCGAACCACCATGTTTCATAATATAGCTGCTACGACGATGTTGGGACTAGCCAAGTTTCTCACTATCCGGGAGAGACGGCGATTCAATCGATTTCAACCAGGTGGGAATTTCTTCCTAACACAAACCCAGATCTACCAAACCACGATAGTCTTAGGTCACCTTTGGTACAACTCCGGTACACATTTCATGGGTTCGATCACACCAAGCATAACTGGAACACCAGATGCCGGGATGCTCAGCCAAACCTGCCCTTTGGGCTCGGTCGATCGTTCCCGGAAGGAGCGCATAATGAACGATTCCCGGCCGAGTTGAATTACTTTGCTTCATGTCGGAACGAGTTATCCGCCAGCTAAGTGAGAGGCATCGCTCAATCTTGTCGGAAGCCCAACAACGGTACGGTCCTTAATCGACACGCAGACGGGATAAGTCCACACCCAAGACCTCCATGCCTTGTTGCTTCCCTATCGACCTCCCGTCCGGTCTCAATTTACTTGTACCTCATGGTTCTGTTCCACGATAGCAGATATAGCCAACCGTGCTCCGGTATCCACCTATATCTCGCAGGTGACAGGACATCACCCGACTTCTACCGGTCTAAGCATGGCTAAGCATATATATTTTCGATCCTGGACCTATACCGGTTAAAGGTGTAATATCTGGACAAGGAATGTACATGCATCAAGTGGTTTCATTCAACTCTTATAACCTAATGCATCAATCATAAATACGTAAGTAAACATTTGTAAATTATCGGGAGACTTATAATGCTCCGGGCTTGCCTCGCAGAAAAGGAAGTAGGACGGTGGTCGTGGCACTCGAGGAGCTCTTGAGGGTTCTGCCCACGCCTTCGAGTCATGCGGCTTGCGGATCCTCCTGCGGGTTCCTTCCTCTGCTTCTTGAATTCCAACAACGTGATCTCTTCCTCCGATCCTAGATGCATGAATATGGTATAAGTATTATGAATGCATATATGTTAACAAGTGCATCACGTTGTTTGAGTAGGTGCATATCTCTTCTCGCTTACTACTTAACTACTTCTACAAGCATCGACTATGCCATAAATAGATCCACTTGTTTCACTCATAACTGGAGTTCTACAATTCCAAATCTAGTGATCCTGGACTTTCTGGAAAGCTTATCAAATTTTCTACAACTTTGTTATTAACCATTTTACAGTCTACATCAGTTTCAACATGTAACTCCTCATACTCTAGAATCAGTCCGAAAATGATTTATCATGCAATATAAAGTAATAGCACCTCTACTTTATGTAATCATCCACAAATTGACAACCTAGAACCTACCAACAGTTTAAGCATACCAAACATAGTTAAGATAATAAAATGGCAAAGCCCAAACTATTTATTAAATTGCCTTTATTATTTTATTTAGATATCTAGGTTAAATAATAAATATATATCAGATGGGCTGAATAAATTCTCAAAAATTTACAGAGCCTTAATAATGCTATCAAAGGACTACTGTAAAAATTTCATGTCATTTTACTAAGTAGAACATCCTATAAAAAATGATAAGGAAGCAAGGCTTGAAATAGCATAAATGGAAAATCCTATTGAAAAGTGTCAAACAACAGATTTCATATTTTTCTTAGCATCCATATGGTACTAGTATCACCTCCAATAAATTTCATGAATTTTGGACTCATAATTAATTTATAAAAATTCATGCAAGGATTAACTATTTATAAAAGAAAAATCTATAACTATAGATCTACACATGCACTGGTTCTAAAATTTTTATCCAAGCTCATGTATGCTAAGAATAGCCTACCACAAAAATTTCATAATTTTTGGAGCACAGGAACTCTAGATATAAAATAAACAAATTTAAATGCATTCAAAAGCACATTTGAAATCCCTATTTAAATCTCCAAAAATTTCTACTGTTGAAGCCAAGAACATATTTTTCCTAAATACTACACTCCCTAATGAACACAACCATATTTATTTCAACATTTTTGGAGCTACCAATCTGCAGATACAAAATAACAAAACCAATCAAAAACTGGATTCAAAATGGTTTAGCCTACACTCTCGCTGTCACGACAGTGTGGGACCCACTGGTCGGGGGACCCCACGCGTCGATGACACGGAGCAGAGCAGCGGCGCTGCTTGGGCACTCTTGGGCTGCGGCTCGACGACGGCGAAGCCACGGCCGGAGAGGTCATCGTAGGACCTACACGACTGGCGAACCTATTGAGCTACTCCGGCCGGCCCTATTGTCGACCCTAGAGCTAGCGGCGGCGGCCATGGCGGAACGCGGCGAGGTCGGACCACGGCAAAAAGCGCCGGGCGACGTCCTCTCGTGGCCCGACCTAAGGTTCTGAGACGAGCACCGGGTACTACTACGGACCTAGCGCTACTAGCTAACGCTTGGAGAGGGGGATCGTGGCGGCGTGGCCACGACGCGACGGGCTCACTGCGGAACTCCGGCGAGGCGGCAGTCTGGGGCTAGAGCTCACCGAGCTTAAACGGCGGGGCACCGGGTGGCGCAGGAGTCGCGGGAAGACGGCTATCGCGGTTGCGGTGATGGAGAAGCGGCTAGGCGAGGCTTGTGCCGTCAACGACTACTGGTGGCGCCAAGGGAGTTCGACGGTTATGCTTATGGTGCCGCGGACGGCGAAGGAGACCGAGGTGAAGTGAAAAAGGAGCGGGTGAGTGCGGTAGGCGTTGGCGTGATGAAGGCGCTTCGGGCGCGGCGTGGCCTCAAGCGTCGTGAACAACGCGACGCGTCTGGCCGACGGAACCTCCACGCCACGCGGCTCTGCTCAAGTCGGGCTGGTCGCCATCGCCGATCGATTCGATCGATTCAGAGACGATCGAGAGGCTGACAAATAGCGCTTCCAGTCGATAAATCCGGCTGATCCGTGGCTCCTTCGTGCAAATGCCCAACATGAGTTTCAGAGCCCAAAGGTACCAGCTACAACTCTTATTCAAAGATCAAGCTCGAATTAAGAATGACTAGGGAGAAAATCCAACCCAAAATCGGTGACAAAGACCTCATCCGTGATCAAGACTTAGAAAAATTTCGTGAAGTGTTGAAAAGGTTGTTTTTCTGATTTTTGTGAGCTAAAAAGGACTAGGCTATGCACATTATTAGCTCATGACCCAAAAAAGAAAGTTGTTCTCCATGACACATACTACAACTTTGCTTTAGTACCCACATACATGCATAGTCTCTAGCACCTATTTCGAACTTGGTCAAACATGTTACTTTTAAAAGATGGTACCCACTTGGGCTATGACCTAATGACCTAATTAGCCCTAGCCATGAATATCAAAGTTGTTTATAAGGATACTCTAAACATGTTTAAGCATTCACAAGGTCACACAATCATTACATGTATTAGTCACTCATGATCATATGTATATGTTCCAAGAAATACGAGATAACAAGCAATGTTTCATATGTTTCGATCGAATGTTTCAATTGAAATGATGATTTATGAATGCTTGATGCTCATGCTCATGTTATGCAAGTCAAGTTATGCAAAGCTAACACCCGAGGTGTTACAGCCCCTCCCCCTTATAAAAATCTCGTCCCGAGATTTGCAAGACCTACCATTCTTGGAAAAAGGCGGGATAAACTTCTTGCAGATAATCTTCTCTTTCCCATGTAGCATCTTGTTCACTATGATTGTTCCACACTACCTTATAGAACTTAATGATCTTACTCCTTGTTACTCTCTCCATCACTTCTAATACTCGAATTGGCTTTTCTTCATAGGTCAGATCCGATTGAAGCTGCACGTTGGTGGGTGCAATAGCTTCTTCCTGTACTCAAGACATTTCTTTAGTCGAGAAACATGGAACACATCAAAGATTGCACTCATCTCTGGAGGAAGTTGTAACTTATATGCAACCTTCCCTTTTCGTTCCAAAATTTTGTATGGCCCTACATATCTTGGTGAAAGCTTCTTTTTCATCCCAAATCTTTTCACGCCTTTCATGGGTGATACTCTCAAGTATACATGATCTCCCACTTCAAAAGTTAGTGGTCTTCTTCTTCTGTCGGCATAACTTTTCTGTCTTGATTGAGCTGCCTTCATGTGGTGTTGGATGATACGTACTTGTTCTTCGGCTTCATTGACAAAATCAATACCAAAATATCTCCTTTCACCGGGCTCAATCCAATTCAATGGAGTTCTGCACTTTCTGCCATACAAGGCTTCAAATGGAGCCATTTTGATACTCGCTTGATAACTGTTGTTATAGGAGAATTCAGCTAAAGGTAACCATTTCTCCCATGAACCTTTTGAAGATATAACACAAGCTCTAAGTAAATCTTCTAGGATTTGGTTCACTCGCTCTCTGTCATCACGAAGTTTGCGGATGATAAGTTTGAACTTCCGATGAGCTTGGTTCCCAAAGCTCGGTGTAAGTGCTCCCGAAACGAGCTATGAACTGTGGTCCTCGATCCGAGATTATAGTCCTGGGTACTCCATGCAATTTCACGATCTGGGCAACGTATAATTCAGCGTATTTCCAACTATATACCGCGTGTTCACGGGTATGAAGTGTGTTGACTTGGTGAGACGATCAACAATGACCCAGTTGAATCGTGACCTTGTGGTGTTGTTGGAAGGCACGTAATAAAGTCCATCTTGATCTCTTCCCATTTCCATCCTGAATAGGCGTGTGGCTGAAGTAATCCAAATGGTTTTCATATGGACGGCTTTCACTCTCTGCGAGTTATCACACCTTGCAACATAGGTCATGATCTCTTTCTTCATCTTAGTCCACCAAAACGGGTTTTCAAATCTTGATACATCTTACTACTACCCGGTGGATAGATAATTTGGAGGAGTGAGCTTCTTCTAAAATTTGATTCCTTAGCTCACGGTCTTTCGGCACCACTAGTCGGTCCTCAAACCATAATACACCTTTTTCGTCCAATCTAAAATGTTTGGTCTCTTGCTCTTGCATTTTTCTCTTGATGTGACTTATTCCTACATCCGTCTGCTGTAGCTCTATGATTCTGCCTTCAAGCGAACAACTGATTGTGATATTGTGTAGCACAGCAGGATGTAGCAAGTTGAATCCATCTTCCAATAGCGCTTCCACTGTGTTGCAATGGGACTTTCGACTAAGTGCATCGGCTACTACATTAGCTTTACCCGGATGGTAATGCACTTCCAAATTATAGTCCTTAATCAATTCCAACCATCTACGTTGTCTCATGTTCAGTTCGGCTGGGTAAAGATATACTTGAGGCTCTTGTGGTCCATATAGATATGACATACATTGCCCAAACAAGTAATGTCTCCATATCTTTAGTGCATGGACAACGGCTGCAAGTTCCAAATCATGTGTAGGGTAGTTGACTTCATGTTTTCTCGATTCTTAGAGAGGCATATGCAATTACTCTCCTTCTTGCATAAGTACACATCCCAAACCTACTCCTCGATGCATCACAAAATACATCAAAAGGTCTTTCAATGTCACGGTTGTGCTAGCACTCAAAAGCGGTAGTCAACAAAGTTCTCGAGAGTGTGAAAAGTCGTTTCACATTCTGGTGTCCACTTGTATTTCTCATCTTTCTGAAGTAGTCTGGTCATAGGCTTAGCTATTTTTGAGAAATCTGGAATAAACCGACGATAGTATCCTGCTAACCCTAGAAAACTCCGAACTTCATGCACGGAAGTTGGGGCTTTCCAATCCATGACCTCTGTACTTTTGATGGGTCTCTTGATTCCATCTCCGGATAAAATGTGACCTAAAATGGTACTTTGCTCAACCAAAATTCACATTTGCTCAACTTGGCATATAGCTTATGTTCCCTGAGTCTGGATAGGACAATCCTCAGATGCTCTTCATGGTCTGACTCATTTTCTGAATAAATCAATATGTCATCAATAAACACGACCACGAACTTGTCAAGTTCGGGCATGAATACCGAGTTCATCAGGTACATGAAATAGGCTGGAGCATTCGTTAGTCCAAAAGACATAACCAAATACTCGTATAAGCCGTACCTAGTAGAGAAAGCGCTTTTGGGTATATCCTCCTATTCGATCTTTATCTCGATGGTAACCTGATCTCAAGTCAATTTTGGAGAATACTTTTGCCTTTGCTAGCTGATCGAACAAGATGTCGATGCGGGTAACGGATATTTGTTCTTGATGGTCACAGCATTGAGTGGTCTCAGAATCTACACACATCCTCGGTGACTTATCCTTCTTTTTCACAAATAAAGTCTTTGGACATCCCCACGGAGATGAACTAGGTTGGATAAGACCTTTGTCCAATAGATCTTGCAATTGAACCTTGAGTTCTCGCTAACTCATTGGGTGGCATTCTATAGGGCCTTACGGATATGGGTGCGGTACACGCACTAATTCGATCTTAAATTCCACGTCCCTATCCGGTGGTAGACCTGGTAATTCCTCCGAAATACATCCGAAACTCACAAACCACGGAATATCACATATGGTGGTGGCTTGGATAGCACAAAGCTAGATGTTGGGGTTCGAACTTCGCGGGAGAGTGGAACTAGAAAAGCATTCCTCCCATGGGTTCTCTCAACATGATAGTACGGGTGCTAGTGTCAATAAGAGCACCATGATACTTCATCCAATTCATGCCTAAGATTACACTTATCGACAATCCCCGCAATATTATCAAATCATTGTGTACTCCTCCCTTGTATCAAAATGAGTACATTTTTGACTATCTTTTGGTAGTAACAAGACTCCCCCTCACGAACTTATGTTAAAACCCCTTTACTTACTTCTATTATTTCTTGATTATGTCTAGATGCAAATGCTTGACTCATAAATGAATGAGAAGCTCCGGAATCAAATAAAATAACAAATGGGTGCTTGTTGACAAGAAACATACCAAACCGTGACAACTTCTCCCATGGCACTTCCTCCACAATGGTATAGTGCACTTGTCCTTGACGTGCCACTGCATTCACCGCCTCTCGATTGTTCTGCGTGGGGTTGCCATTCCTCTTGGGGTGGGGGCATTCCTTGGACCAATGACCCAGTTGGTTGCGCTTGAAACATGGTTGATTACTTCAATCTCGTGGAGCTGTCCTGATTACCATTTCCTTTTGGTAAGGCAATAGTGAACGCCTATACGGAACGGTTTCGTGGCTGTTATTCTGAGCTTTTCGGTGGTGGAGGCCTGAACTTGGGTGCAGTGGGACGGAATTGTGGCCTAGCCGTGATAGGCGCTTTTCATTGAAAGATCCGGATGCACCGCCTCATAGGCCCTCTTGCGACCTTTAGCAACTGCATGCATGTTGTTGTGGTTTTCTTGGGTCAAGGCATCACTAATAAACTCGTTGTACGTGGTACATCGAGAATTTGCCATAGTCTTCATTAACTTGGTACCCAACCCTCGCTTGAAACTCTCAATCTTTTTCTCTTCAGTATCCACAAAACCGGGAGCATATCTTGACAAATTGTTGAATGCGTGCATATACTCGATGAGTGACTTTGTTCCTGAGTGAGCCTCATAAATTCGGGTACGCTTTCATGCGCATCGGGCCCGGGGAATATGATGTCCCTAAAAGCCAGCTTTGAATTGTTCCCAGTCACTCGTGCATTAGCAGCAGAGACGACAGAAGTGCGTCCACCGATTCCTGCTTGGTCCTTGCAATTGATGGGAAGCATATTCTGCTTTCAGTGCTCTGTGACCCTTAGCGAGCCGAAATTTCGCTCGATTGTATTTAGCCACTCATCGGGCTCTGCGGTGGTTCCTCACCACCTTGAAGATCGGCGGCTTTGTGTCCGTAAACTCCTTGAATGAATCAGGCTGATTTGGCTCGGCCCTGGTTGTCGTGGGGTGGCCACGGCGGTGTTTTTCTGCGATTAGGTGCAAAGCCTCTTCCATTGTCCTTTGGCTTCCCAAGAATCGAGCAAAGAACTCCCGAAAGCGATTTGCCAGCGGTGGTGGTGGTGGTAAGTCATCACCATTGCCATCGTGATCGCTACTACTCCCAAAGACGGTGCGCGTCATCTGCCGAGAAGTTGCAACAATAAGCGATTATTGGTTGATGTCAAGAGATTGCGGATGAATCATAATCATGCCGGACTGAAATTATCGGAGAAATTCTCAAATTCACAATAAAAACAGAGGCATAACAATTCATTCTCGCAACATGGCATCCCCAATTTGACCACTTATCGCGCTCATAATGCAAGCAAAGTTAAATCGTGATCACCGACAAGGAACGGAATTGCATTGACGTTCATCCCAACATGCGATTGACATTACATGATAGTCCGTTACTAAGGCCAAATTCGAGCTACTGTGTCCATTACATGAATACAGGTGATACATTAGTCCTTCCACTAAGTGCTAAGCGATCTAATCCTCATCATGATCACTATCAAGGTCGACGCAGGATCATCTCCTTCCTCGTGTTCTACTTCTTCTTCAGATCCACTTCTTCTTCTCCTTCCTCGTACCCTTCTAGATCCATTTCTGCGGCTCCAGGTGGGACATAAGGGTGGAGCTGATTGTTCAGAAGATGAACCTCTTCATGCAGATTATCATTGTATTCTTCCGCATTGGCCAGCTGCTGTCCTAGCTCAAACTGTCGAGCTCTTAGGACATTTTCCCTTGTCCAAGCTGCATTTCGCTGGTGAGTTAACCGAGTCATCTCTTCAGTGAGCCTTTCAATCTCGGCGTCGTGCTCCCTCTGAAGCTGACGTCGGTCCTCGCGGGCATGACCAAGAGCACCAGACACACGTCTGAGGCTACCTTCAACTCCATCCAACACTCTCATCATTGCGAACATAGCGCTCATGGAAGGGTTATCACTGTTCTGCCTCTCCGCTGCACCAATCTCCAAAGATTTTCCTCTCGTCCACGCCATGAGTCGGTGGAGGGTTACCTCTTGGAAAGACTCCAACCAAAGCGGCTGCCGACTCTGAGGAAAACGTTCCATGATGTCTCTCAGATCCCAAAGGCTGCCCCGCCACCGCTTCTTCAAAGATCCTACCAGTTGACTCATAACACCACTGTGTCCACTCAGAATCGTCACCTCGGGGACGAACAACGGCCTCCACAGTAACTAAGAGACCTTCTCCCAACTGCTCATTCGCCCAGAAGTAGCGGGGTTCCATTCCATCAGGATAGCCTACATAACTAAGTACTCTCCACAAGAGCGTAGGCATCCCAAACTCTCCAAGGAACGTGTGACGTTGACGGCTACGTGGAGCAAGCCGACGGCGGGGAGCTCTGCCTCCGGTGGACTTGCGAGCAGTCTGCTTGGTGCGTGCCATCTGTACCATTAACATGTATCCTTGGTGAGACAATGCCATAATGGATAAGAGTTACATAACCGAGTAAGAATTTTATAAGGGGAGGAACAATGTAATTATGTGAATGGTAATTATCATGATGCATGCTCGTTCCGTACGTCCTCACAAACTTAGGAAAAATTTGTTTCTAGCGGTAGACACGGTGGCATACATACGTTCTCTCATAAATAGCGTAACTAGTCGAGCTACACGTTTCGTTGTTAGTGTACCTGCATAAAATTTCATTTCAGCCCCAAACCCATAATGAATATGCAGAATGTAATCGTAAATACTTCCATATATGTATACCCATACATATACTTCCGTATCAATCTACCCGACAATAATTTAAACCCACAATTAAATACGTACCATATACACATGCAAGCATGCATACATAGCCGTACTAAAGCTACTCTTTCCCGACCAAGACGCTCACATCTTGCGGTCATATACTCATCTTACCTTGGCGTGAGAGGCATTTGATCCATACATTACCATTCAAGTGAATGGCATCCATACAATAGCACGTCGTATGGACGATGAAGTAAAAACCCCCATGTTAGTACTTAAATAGCCACCTAATAGTCCTTAATTTGGGCATAAGGAAAGTGATCATTGGCACACTTTAGATTTCAAATACCTATTATATAACTATTAGTTGCTAGAGAAGGGTTTTCGAAAAACAAAACTTTTGTTTTAAATACACTTGTGACAATTAACGTTGAATCTTGCTCGATACCACCGTCGTCAGAATCCGACCAATTTATAAGAATACAAGTATAATGGCAATCCATAAGCGGTCGTGACCGTCATACTTGAACCCATATAAACTCCGGTAGTCCGTCGAGTACCACGACGGGTCTCGATAAACGATTTACAACAACCAAGATCGTGCAGGATTCAACATACATGCCACATATTACATAAAGTTCACAGATACTTTTCATCATCGAGTACTGAATAAAAAGTTATTACAAACCAAGTTTGATAATTAAAGCGGAAGCAAATAAGTTTGAAAATAAGTTTCCAACGTAGTTTGATACGATGCCATGCCGATCACGATCCACAAAAGCAAAGATAGGAATTACTAAGGAAGCCTGCCCAAGGCTTACTCCTCATCCACAATGGATAGAAGCAACTCTTGCAATAACCATGATACACATTGCCATCTCGCAACAATGGGAAAATAAACCACGAGTACGAGAAGGTACTCAAATAGACTTACCCGTCATGAACCGTAAATAAAATGACTCCAAGGATCATGCAAGGTCAGTATAAGTGGACGTAACTTGACAACATTTTGCGAAAAAGGCAATTAACCTTTGTACACTTGTGATTCCTTTATCAAGTTAATTATAACTATCCATTTCTAGATTAGCAACTACCCCGTGCCAAACATGTGGTATATTATTTAGAATCATACAATAGTAACCATAGCAGTGTATTGTAATTCCATATTCATCCGAACCACCATGTTTCATAATATAGTCACTACGATGTTGGGACTAGCCAAGTTTCTCACTATCCGGAGAGACGGGCGATTCAATCGATTTCAACCACCGGGAATTTCTTCCTAACACAAACCCAGGATCTACCAGCCACGATAGTCTTAGGTCACCTTTGGTACAACTCCGGTACATTTTCGCGGGTTCAGATCACACACAAGACAACTGGAACACCAGATGCCGGGATGCTCGAGCCAAACCTGCCTTTGGGCTCACCGATCGTTCCCGGAAGGAGCGCTGTAATGTAACGATTCCGGCTGAGTTGAATTACTCGGCCATGCGGTCGAACGAGTTATCCGGCCAGCTAAGTGAGAGGCATGCGTTCAATCTTGTCGAAGCGCCAACAACAAGATGCGGTCCTTAATCGACCTGCAGACGGGGATAAGTCCACACCCAAGACCTCCATGCCTTGTTGCTTCCCTATCGACCTCCCGTCCGGTCTCAATTTACTTGTACCTCATGGTTCTGTTCCACGATAGCAGATATAGCCAACCGTGCTCGGTATCCACCTATATCTCGCGGTGACAGACATCACCCGACTTCTACCGGTCTAAGCATGGCTAAGCATATATATTTTCGATCCTCGGACCTATACTGCTGCTTAAAGGTGTAATATCCGGACAAGGAATGTACATGCATCAAGTGGTTTCATTCAACTCTTATAACCTAATGCATCAATCATAAATACGTAAGTAAACATTTGTAAATTCTTCGGGAGACTTATAATGCTCCGGGCTTGCCTCGCAGAAAGGAAGTAGGACGGTGGTCGGGGCACTCAGGAAGCTCTTCGTGGTTCTCGCTCCACGCCTTCGAGTCTGCGGCTTGCGGATCCTCCTGCGGGTTCCTTCCTCTGCTTCTTGAATTCCAACAACGTGATCTCTTCCTCCGATCCTAGATGCATGAATATGGTATAAGTATTATGAATGCATATATGTTAACAAGTGCATCACGTTGTTTGAGTAGGTGCATATCTCTTCTCGCTTACTACTTAACTACTTCTACAAGCATCGACTATGCCATAAACAAGATCCACTTGTTTCACTCATAACTGGAGTTCTACAATTCCAAATCTAGTGATCCTGGACTTTCTGGAAAGCTTATCAAATTTTCTACAACTTTGTTATTAACCATTTTACAGTCTACATCAGTTTCAACATGTAACTCCTCATACTCTAGAATCAGTCCGAAAATGATTTATCATGCAATATAAAGTAATAGCACCTCTACTTTATGTAATCATCCACAAATTGACAACCTAGAACCTACCAACAGTTTAAGCATACCAAACATAGTTAAGATAATAAAATGGCAAAGCCCAAACTATTTATTAAATTGCCTTTATTATTTTATTTAGATATCTAGGTTAAATAATAAATATATATCAGATGGGCTGAATAAATTCTCAAAAATTTACAGAGCCTTAATAATGCTATCAAAGGACTACTGTAAAAATTTCATGTCATTTTACTAAGTAGAACATCCTATACAAAAATGATAAGGAAGCAAGGCTTGAAATAGCATAAATGGAAAATCCTATTGAAAAGTGTCAAACAACAGATTTCATATTTTTCTTAGCATCCATATGGTACTAGTATCACCTCCAATAAATTTCATGAATTTTGGACTCATAATTAATTTATAAAAATTCATGCAAGGATTAACTATTTATAAAAGAAAAATCTATAACTATAGATCTACACATGCACTGGTTCTAAAATTTTTATCCAAGCTCATGTATGCTAAGAATAGCCTACCACAAAAATTTCATAATTTTTGGAGCACAGGAACTCTAGATATAAAATAAACAAATTTAAATGCATTCAAAAGCACATTTGAAATCCCTATTTAAATCTCCAAAAATTTCTACTGTTGAAGCCAAGAACATATTTTTCCTAAATACTACACTCCCTAATGAACACAACCATATTTATTTCAACATTTTTGGAGCTACCAATCTGCAGATACAAAAATAACAAAACCAATCAAAAACTGGATTCAAAATGGTTTAGCCTACACTCTGATCGCTGACAGGTGGGACCCGCTGGTCAGGGGACCCCACGCGTCAGTGACACGGAGCAGAGCAGCGGCGCTGCTGGGCACTGCGCGGCTGCGGCTCGACGACGGCGAGCTTCGCCGGCGGTGAGGTCATCAGGGTAGGACCTACACGACCTGGCGAACCTATTGAGCTACCTGGCCGGCCCTATTGCTGACCCTAGAGCTAGCGGCGGCGGCCATGGCGGAACGGCGAGGCTGGACCACGGCAAAACGCCGGCGACGTCCTCGGTGGCCCGACCTAAGGTTCGGACGAGCACCAGGGTACTACGGCGGACCTAGCGCGCTAGCTAACGCTTGGAGAGGGGGACTGTGGCGGCGTGGCCACGACGACGGGGCTCACGGCGGAACTCCCATGAGGCGGCAGGTGTGCTAGAGCTAGAGCTCACCGAGCTTAAAACGGCGGGCACCGGGTGGCGCGCAGAGTCGCGGGAAGACGGCTATCGCGGTTGCGGTGATGGAGAAGCGGCTAGGCGAGGCTTGTGCCATCAACGACTACGGTGGCGCCAAGGAGTTCGACGGTTATGCTTATGGGCTACGCGGACGCGAAGGAGACCGAGGTGAAGTGAAAAGGAGCGTGGCTGAGTGCGGCGGGCGTTAGGCGTGATGAAGGCGCTGCTCGGGCGCGGCGTGGCCTGCTTGTGGTCGAGAACAACGGCGACGCGCGGCCGACGGAACCTCCACGCGGCGGCTCGCTCAAGTGGTCGGCCACTGTGCGATCGATTCAATGATTCAGACGATCGGAGAGGCTCGACAAATAAGGTTTCAAGTCGATAAATCCACTGATCCGTGGCTCCTTCGTGCAAATGCCCAACATGAGTTTCGTAGCCCAAGGTACCAGCTACAACTCTTATTCAAAGATCAAGCTCGAATTCGTAACAGCTAGGGAGAAAATCCAACCCAAAATCAGGCTGACAGCACTGTCAGTGATCAAGACTTAGAAAAATTTCGTGAAGTGTTGAAAAGGTTGTTTTTCTGATTTTTGTGAGCTAAAAAGGACTAGGCTATGCACATTATTAGCTCATGACCCAAAAAAGAAAGTTGTTCTCCATGACACATACTACAACTTTGCTTTAGTACCCACATACATGCATAGTCTCTAGCACCTATTTCGAACTTGGTCAAACATGTTACTTTTAAAAGATGGTACCCACTTGGGCTATGACCTAATGACCTAATTAGCCCTAGCCATGAATATCAAAGTTGTTTATAAGGATACTCTAAACATGTTTAAGCAATTCACAAGGTCACACAATCATTACATGTATTAGTCACTCATGATCATATGTATATGTTCCAAGAAATACGAGATAACAAGCAATGTTTCATATGTTTCGATCGAATGTTTCAATTGAAATGATGATTTATGAATGCTTGATGCTCATGCTCATGTTATGCAAGTCAAGTTATGCAAAGCTAACACCCGAGGTGTTACATGGATCTAGGGGGTGAACCCTTTGGTTTTATAGGGGTGTTGAATGCGAGGAAACTAACCGCCTGCCTAGATCTCCGCGCCTACCATGATCTACCAGAACATCCCGCCATGGGACGTGTGCACGCATTCTCTGTCCGTTCCCTTGAAAAACTCACTAGACGTTTCGCCTATCTGAACGGGCCATGACTCATCACGAGTAAGAGGAATACAGATCGAAAAGCGCCTCTACGGCCCGACTAGGCCCAGGAGTTCACAGGTCAGCCCATCGATTGGTTCAACAACCGCTCTAGGCACCTTTAGTGTGAGAGGTGGAAAGGGATGGGCCCGCTAGCAGCCAGTACCCGGGCGCATGAGCACCGTGGGCATCCTGGCCCACATTCGAGTCTCGATCGGTTACGATCCATTGTTTTTTTTGAAGAAATTTACTTAGCCCTTGGGACCGGTTGAACGGATCCAAGAACTATATGAATTGACCATTGAGAATCTAGGGTTAGTCACCAAGCTGACCCAAGCTGGATCCCCACGAACGGGATGCCGAGGGCCCCACTCAGACTAGCCCATTAACAGTTCACCAAGTGCCATGATTCATCCTTAGAGGAAAATCGTGGCATGGCTCGGGCCCTCCATTTTTATCAGAAAAAACGCTTGAGGGAAAACAATCACAAAGATGAACCGATCCTCGACTGAGCCCCTGCTATGGGAGGGGGCTCGAGGAAAGGGAATCACCACCCCTAGGTCACGCTGTGGGCAGCAAAAGAAGGCTGAGGCCTTCAGAGTGCTCCCATTTGGAAAAGCCTCTAAAGGAGTATTCTACTCCTCCGCATGATCAGGGGCTACTGTCGGGGACCAATACTAGGGTACCCTAAGAGGAGGAGCTAATAACCATCAACATTGATTCATCTGAGTAGTCAAGAGCGCAACTACAGCTCCAACCAACCCCCAGGTGCGCAAGCTCTGCCTCACTCGACCTCTGAGGGCTGGCTCCACCTCACCCGGCCTCTGAGGGTGGGCTACGTCTTACCTGACCTCTAGGAATAGGCTCCGCCTCGCTCAACACCAAGGCCCCAGGCTCCCCCTCGCCCAACACCGAGGCCTAGCTCTGCCTCGACGGCCTCTAGGGTTGGGCTCTACCTCGCCCGACCCTTGGTTTTGTGCTCTACCTCGCCCGACCTCTGAGGGCTGGCTCTGCCTCACCCGGACTTTAAGGGCGGGCTCCACATCGTCGAACCCTTGGGTTTGCGCTTTGCCTCACCCAAACTCTGGGGATGGGCTCCACCTCGCCCGACACTGAGGCCACAAGCTCCACCTTGCCCGACCTTTGAGGGCTGGCTCCACCTCGCTCGGCCTCTAAGGGAGGGCTCCACCTCACCCGACCTCTGTGGGTGGGCTCCACCTCACCCAACCCTTGGGTTTGTGCTCTGCCTGGCCTGGCCTTTGGGGGGACTCCACCTACACCGACCCTGAGGCCAAATCTATGTTCATTTAGGAGAGGTTCTCTCGGCTGGGCAATGAAGCGAAGTCATGGATAGCTGAGCTGGAAAGAGAGGTGGCAGCCCTAAAGCACCATCAGGATGAGACCCAAGGTGGGGTTTCTACCGAGATCTTTCTCCTTAATGTTTGATGAGGCTTGTAAAACCTTTATTACCTTTTCAGCTATTGCCGAGGCTATTGTCGGGCTATCCCATGGGAAGGTCGCTATCCATGCCTCAGGCTCCACATACTGGAGGGAGAGGTAGAAGTGGGTGCTTGCTTAGGAAGAGACAGAGAAGCTCTAGGACCAATACTAGGGTAGCCGAAGAGGTGGAGCTAATAACCATCAACATTGATTCATCCGAGTAGTCAAGAGCACGATTACAGCTCATCCCTAGGTGCACAAGCTCCGCCTCACCTGACCTCTAAGGGCTGGCTCCACCTTGCCCGGCCTCTTAGGTCGGGCTACGCCTCACGAGCATGACTACAGCTCATCCCTAGGTGCACAAGCTCTGCCTCGCCTGACCTCTAAGGGCTGGCTCCACCTTGCCCGGCCTTTGAGGGTGGGCTACGCCTCACCTGACCTCTAGGGATGGGCTCTGCCTCGCCCGGCACCGAGGCTACGGGCTCCGCCTCACCAGGCCTCTAGGGGCGGCCTCCACCTCGCGTGACCTCTGGGGGTGGGCTCCACCTCGCTCGACCCTTGGGTTTGCACTCTACCTCACCCGACCTCTAAGGGTTGGCTCAGCCTCACCCAACCTCTGAGGGCGGGCTCTGCCTCGCCCGACCCTTGGGTTTGCGCTCCACCTCGCCCGACCTCTAGGGACAAGCTTTGCCTCGCCCAACCTCTGAGAGCTAGCTCTACCTCGCTCGACCTCTGAGGGCTGGCTTCACCTCACCCGACCTCTGGGGGCGGGCTCCGCCTCGCCAGGCCTCTAGGGGGGGACTCTGCCTCGATCGACCCCAAGTCTGGGGGATCTATCTCGCCCGACAGAGACCCATACCACCGCCATCCACTCTAGGTCTAAGCGAATGGGCCTGGGTCCAAGCTCTGACACCAGGAGGTGACCGGCATGCCCCGATATAACCCATGGCCATGACGGGCCATACCTAGGGATTCACATTAGGAACAGCGTCAGGCGTACCGGTGTTGTTCTGCCTAACCCTCGTACGGGCACTGACAGGCGTGTTAGTTCACCATGACATCCGCCAGGACAGAGTGGAGCGCCATGATCAGGAGACAATGCCTACGCATGGCGCTAGTGATGGATAGGGCCACGACATGGATCTATCCCTGTTGATGTCTACTGGGTCGGCGGGACCCACATGAAGGAAAAGAAGGACTCGGTGATCCTGGAGGACTTCTTCTCCTTCTCATTCTCCTCTTTTCCCTCACTGCAATCCGTGCTTTCCCTTGCCCTATAAAAGGCAAAGCAGGGTGTCCCATGAAGGGGACTTAAACCCATAGAACCCTGAATAGATCAGAACACATAAGCACACAGCCGGGAAGCGATCGAGCTCTCAACAGCCATTCGCTCCTCTTAGCAGAGACTTGGGACCTATCCCTCTCTTGACCATTTGTAACCCCTACTATAAACTTTTAGTGCTAATAACACAAGTAGCAGCAATGAACTAGACATAGGGACATTCTGTCTGAACCAGTATAAACCTCGTGTCCTCTTAGCACACCATCCGACCTAGACGTGCAATATTAGAAATTTACTAGTCGGTGGCAACTCGAAACACCGACATGTGCCTTGTTTTCGGCAATGAATCGTGTTACGATTGTATGCGGATTTTTGGAATAACCTGGGGTTTTATGCGACCAAAAATATGAGCTTTTTTAAAATTTTCCTGCAATGTGTGAATCATGTAGTCTCTAGGTCAAACCTTAGTCAAACCTAGGAGAGCTTACCGATAATTTGTTGCATTCATATAGACTTTGATTGTAGGAGTGTGCCTACGTTCTTGAGTTGGTTTTGAGTTGAGTCTTGTTTTAAGTTTGGAGTGCACAAATCCGTAGCAAAGTTCCTCTCAATCTCATTTGAATTCCCCTCAAATCTCTTTTGAATATCTCTTAAATTCCTTGAACCATAAATGGGAAAACCTCCTATCTTTCCTAGCAAGGAATTGGAGAAACATCCTTTCTACTCATCTCCTGGAATTCCTCTCAAGTCCCACTTAAATCCATCTCGAATCCCCATTTGATTCCCTCCCAAATCCCTTTTGAATTTGCCCCAAATTCCCTAAGTCAAAATTCCTAAAAGGAAAATCCATTTTCCTTTTCCTTTTCCTTTATTCTCTCATCCAGCACACCATTCCCTTCCTCCCCATTCTCCTACTGGCCCATCACGCCCCAGCCCACAGCCACTGTGGGTGCTTGGCCTAGCTTGCCCATCTCTCCACCCACAGGCCCCGCTCATCAAATAGGCCAGCCTGCCTCGTGTTCCCTCCATTGGCCTAGCCTAATCACGCCCTTAGCCTATCTTCCACCCCGTAGGCCTAAAACCTACCCACACGACCCACCAGTCCTAGTCGCCGTGCACCCCCTATGCCCAAACCCTAGGGAGCGCTCACTCCCTAGGAGCCACCGCTGCCGCCTGAAGCGGAGAGTCCACGCCCCCACCTCGATGTCAGCATCCACCAACCCCATGCCTCCCCACCGTGACCATATGTGCACTGCATGGCTGTGAGTATGGATGTCGAGGCCATCCACCGTCCGTACCTAGGAACCCTAGAGGACCGCGCCTAGAAGACAAGCAGCCACCGCCCGTCTCCTAGTTCTTTCCCACCGTGCCACCACTGCTCCACTTCTTTCACCTTCAGTTCCCAGCGCCACCATGAGCTCCTTGACCTCTTCGCTGAGCTCCACCGCCAAGGATGCTAGCTTTGGGCCTAGCATCTTTTCATGTTGCCACCTCGTCGTGGTGGTCGAGCCCCACCAGCCGTAGCTAGGGGTTGCCGAGCCAGGGCAGCTGTGGCCTAGCCATGACGACAATTGGCTGGCTGCTGGCAAGCCTCGCTGCCTAGAACATGATGTCCTTGTCCTTCATTACACCGAGCACCACCAACCAAGCCTCCTCTGCCATGCCATGCTCTATTTCGCCAACATGATGAACCACTGCACCAGCATTCCCTACACCAAGCAACTCCGACCCACAGCACCACCGGGACGCCTCCTGCTCCACCTTCCTCGCTATGCTGTGTCTGTGACTAGGAGCAACACTGCCATGAGCAGCTCCACTTCATCCTCACCATGGCCTCACCATGACACAATAGAGCTGCAGCCGCAACAGCAACCGCGCTCTGCCCTCGGCCCATCATTCTCCACCACCGATGAGTACCTCTGCCTTGCCATTCCTGCTCGCGGCACCAACACCGAGTCCTCCTCGCTGTCGACCCATGTTCACCTAGGGCACCTCCACCATGCCTACCTCCCCATGTCACCTCTGCACCATGCCGTGGACACCCCGATGCAGAGCTTTGCCGAGCTCATCCACCATCGCGAGCTCCTCTTTGTCCTCATGGCATCCACCCTGACTACCCCTGCTGCAACCCATGTTATGCACTGGCCTCACCATGAGGGAGCCACTGGCCATCCCTGACCCCAAGCTGGCACCTTGAGCCACGACCGCGCCTCGACGGGAGCTGAGGACACTGCCTCCTCCTCGCTGAGCTGTGTTGTCCTCACCAGCACCGAGCACATCTTCCACTATGCCATCGGCATTCTTCGCCCTTGTGTCCACCTCATCTTCCTCACCAGAGCTGACGCTGAGCTGCTGCCCTTGCCGAGCGCCTTCCCATCCGCAAGTTGCGATGCCCTCGCTGCGACCCACCTCGTCAAGCCGGAACACACCATTGCTGAAGCTGCGACGTTGTCCCCCGCATCCACCTCTTCATCCCAGACGAGCTAGCACAGTGCCACCTCTTTGGTTAGTGTGAGCACCGTCACCCTTGAGCAGTGGCTGAGCCCTTCCATGATGTCGTGCTCTGCTTTCTCCGTCGCCGGTGAGCCCCCAACGTCCAAGCCTCCTTCTTTTCCCTTCCTCATCGCTATTCTTGTCTAAGCCCGGCCTTTGCACCATGGACTTCACTGCTATAGGAAAGCCATGGCCTTGATGTGCCATCTGCCGGGCTGGACCTTGTCGTCATCCTTGCGGACGTCACTGCAGTGAGCTTCGCCCACCTCGCCTTCGGCCACTGCCAGGAGCAACAGCAACTAGACCTCGCTGACCCATCCTAGACAGCAGCAGCTACCTCCTGGCCACCTGCTACCATGACTAGCTAGCAGCAGCCATCTCCTAGACTCCCGCAGCCATGACTAGCCAGCCATGGCTAGCCGCAGCCACGCTGGATAGGCTAGTAGCTGGCTGCAGCAAGCCACAGCTGGCCAAAGCTTGCTGCAGCTGGCCCCAGCTCACCTGGGCGCTCTATTGCAAGCCTTGCCTTCCCTACCATCATCAAGGTCGAGCCTTTCAACCCCATTGATGCCATCCTCGATGTCGACAAAACTCTTGCATTTCCTATTGCTTCATATTTGTCATATATACTTGTTCATACATGATCTATCTATCTATGCTTGTGCCATGCCTTCATGCCGGTCTATCTCTTGTGCTATGGAAATGTGCTACTTCGGTCGTTGTTTGTGTTGTTGGTTTCTTGTGTGTTTGTATTGTTTGCCTGCGGACCGTGCCTTCGAGCCGGTCGAGGGATCGTACCTCGTTCGAACGTTTCGGCCGTGGGTTCATCCCGCTGTGGTCATAATGCCGAGCGTAACTCGTTCCCTCGCTTCTTAGTTGGCTTTGTAGTACTATGAACGCTAGCTCCTATCCACGTCCCTAGGACATGGCCATTGTGGACTTGATGTCAATATCAACGCGGTTCTTACCCGCACATTTCGAGGCCCATGTGACCTAGTCTAGTGGGATACGAATCAGGGGACAACCTTTGTGGAACCAATGAAAGCCAACTCATTTAGGTGAAGCTCATGGCCGCGAGTTGCCTCACCATGACCATTGGGCTTTACCTCTTTTGCTCGCTTGCTTATCCTAACCACCTCGTATGCTCGTACCACATTGACCATAGCGTTCCTTTGGTTCTAGCGGTGACAACCGCATCGCTACGGACCTTAGGGATAGCCTTGTGATGATTTAGTTGCATGGTCGTGGTGCCCTATGAGTGGGTTTGGATTGTGGGACCATGTCTCCTTACCTCCAACCTTCGTTTGTTCCATGACAAGTTGGTTGAAAGAGTGCAGATTCCATTCTTCTCTCCTGTCTTGTTCTCAATCCTTGTCGATCCAGTAAGATGTGGACTGAGCCCTTTGCTTGTTTGGTGTTTATTGCTTTCTTGATTCCACTCCTTCGATTCCTGCTGTTTGCTATGGTGATTGGATCAAAGGAAGCTGAATCCCGTGTCTTCCTCTCTTGGTTCTGTCGTGCTTAAGCCCTTGTATGCTTGTAGCTATTTAGACCGTAGCACTCCTTTGGTTCTTGCGGTGACAACCACACCGCTAAGAACCCTAGGGGTGTATTAGTGCATTTAGTGCACCTAGGTCTTGGTACCCTACAAGTAGTTTGGGCACTCATACTCTCTTGCGCGTTGCTCCTTTTCAATGCCCCGTCTCTTTCCATGGCGTGTGGATTGGAAGAAGTAGACCACCTCCCTTCTTTTCTCTCCCTGTTCCACCCTCTCTTGGTTCCCATCAATTATAATGGCAGATGGATTAAGAGAGACCAGAACTGCTTCCTTTCCCCTCAGCCCGCTCTGTTCAATCCTATCTTTAACCATAACGATCGGATCAAGGACCGGACTATCACTTCTAGTTAGCGAAGCTAACGTCTATGTCATGTTCTCAGAACCCTATGAGTCAACTCAATCGACCATTATAGTGGCATCTCTACCGAGGATGTGATATGGACGTGCCTAGCCAACTTTCTCCTTTTAAGCCTGAGGAAAATGGACTCACTTCATGAGGGCTAGCCTTGTTTTTCCGTGGTGTTTGCTAAAGTTGAGCTAGGGTCTACGCCATTATTCTTGAAGCCATACAGATCGACATGATCGGCCCGAGAAGTACCGGCTAGGTCATGACTTGAGCTTGTGCTTAGCGAACAACCACTTTTGTTCCTCTCTAGCCTAGGGATTGGATATCCTTTGCGAGGGCTAAGTCCTTTTTCCTTCAGTGTTCTTTTGGTGTTATTCAATATTCGATTTCTTGCTATCTTTCTAGGAGTTGTGGATTTTGGTTAGGGATTGATTGCTTTTTGCCTTGTTTGTCGCTCTATTGTAGTGGTTACATCGAGGATAATGTTGATTAGACCGAAACCCGTTGGAGGAAGGACACGTGAATGATAGCAGGACTTGGAGGGGAACGACTATGATTACACTGAGGATCTTGGAGATAATCAATCAATAGGTGCCACATCCCACCCAACTTCGTAGAATCCTATTAGACATGCAACAATATAGCTGCTAGTGCTTTACTTTTATGTAAATGATCTGTAATAGGTTACATGGTAGATTTGCTTGAAAGCCATTACCTTGATGCAACCTTTACCCCTACACACTTGCTGTTAGGATAGACGCTCGCATACTACTTACTACTTGCTTCTACTACGCATTATATCTGTGATGTGATGCTTGGTGGAGGATTGTTTGTTAGAGGCTAAGGCACTTGGTGTCGATAACATGGTAATAACTTGGGGAGATCTTGGCGTGCGTCTTGGGTGTGTGGTGAGGGTCGAGTCGACCGAACAGGATTCTATGATGAGTCCTTGGACAAGTCTTTCCAAGGGGATGCTGTGACAGAACTGCCCAATTTATATAAGATTAATTAAGGCTGTCCCCGTTTCACACGTTGACGTGCACATACTTTCACTTATATAAACCTGGTAGTCCGCCGAGTGTCACGAAGGACCTCGGTAAATCAACATCACAACCAAGATTGCATGATTAAGCAAATACACATCATATACACAGAGTTGCAGCAGAAATAATATTACAAGTTTGGGTTTCAAAACAGGTTAAGGGAAACAACATAGCTTTCAATGATTACATTAATATAAGTTCCAAATACATTTCTAGCATAAGTGACATCCTCTGACAAAAGCATATAGATGAGAAATAAATATAGGGTCACCGAGCCCACCGGTGGTTAGCCACCATCTTCCTCAGGCCTAGAATTCCACCTGCAACATGGTGGGATAAACCCTGAGTACTCGAATGTACTCAGCTAGACTTACCCGTCATAAACCAAAAATAAAGTGACTCCAAGGATTATGCAAGGCTTTATAAGTGGAGCTAGCTTGACAACATTTTGCATAAAAAGCCACTAATTCAGCTATATATTTTTTAATTCGGTCATCAAGTTAATTATAGTTATTCATCTCTAGATTAGCAACTAACCTATGCCAAACATGTGGTATATCATTTAGTAGCATAACAATAGTCACCATAGCCGGTGTAATAATTCCATGTTCATCATAACCATCATATCACATAATTCAATTACTACGATGTTGGTACTAGCCAAGTTTCTCACTGTACGGGATAGACGACAATTCGAATCGATTTCAACCAGCTAGGAATTTATTCCTAACACAAACCCAGGCAGACGAGATCAACAGTCACCTTAGGTCACCTTTGGTACAACTCAGGTCCACATTTCTTGAGTTCGCCCAGCGCTGCACATTCAAGAACAACCAGCTGCCAGGACGTTTAGGCTCGGCCTGCCCTTGGGCTCACGTCTAGCTCCCCGCACATCCTTACTACCATCCAGAGTGCGCACTCTAATAGAACGGGGCCCAGCCTGAGTTGAGCTACTTGGCTTCACGGTTGGAACGAGTTATCTGGAAAGCTAAGTGAGAGGCATGCGTTCAATATTGTCATAAGCGCCCAACAATGGTATGGTCCTTAATCGGCACAGACGGATTTACATGAGTCAACCTACATATAGACTTCGCCCGGCCTCCATTTGCATTACCCCATGTTTCTTTTCCACGATAGCAAATATAGCCAACCGTGCTTTGGTATCCACCTATATCTCACAGGTGACAACAAATCACCTGACTTCTACCGGTCTAAGCATGGCTAAGTATATATTCGATCCTAGACCTACACAGGGTTAAAGGTATATATATATATATATGCATCAAGTGTTTCCTATCAACTCTTATCACCTAATGCATCAAACATAAAGGACTCAAGTGATATTTTATAAAACATGGAAGACTTAGAATGCTCCGGGGCTTGCCTGGGATCCAACACTAGGTTAGACGACACTCGCTTGGCGAGCATCTCCCATCTTGATACTTGCTTAGTCCTTCCGTCTTCTAGATGGATTCACCAAACTCCATCTTCGAGTTTGGCTCCAACATCATGTCCTTTACGTGGTGCATCTAGTGCACCTAGATAAGATGAAAAATGCAGATGTATGAATGCATAGAAAACAACTCATGATGCATTGCAATAGGCATACAAAGGCAAGGACAAGGTAACATCATATTGACTTAAGCACTAGAGAGCAATTCATTTAACTAATTATTGCATAGGCCTATCATGCTAAGGTAGCAAGAAAATAACACCAAGCATTCACCAATGAGGCACTCAAATTAAGCTACTTTAAGTAATAATCTATCACAATCTAATCCTAGTAATCATACAATCAAGATCAAGCATAAGCAATCAACTCCAAGTATAAGCACAAAATCCGGACAGCAACATAATAGCCACTCAATTTAACCATAACTGGAGTTATAGGCCTCCAACAAGGGTGATCCTAGACTTTATGGATAGCTAATGACATTATATAAAACTTTGTTATTATCATCAAAGGGTGACTTCACAACTAAAAGGGTTAAACAACACAATAAAGACATCTCTGTCCAGATTTGGATAGAACCTGCCATTCCACTTTGAATAGCAATAACTAGAGTTCTAGACCACCAAAAGTAGTGATATCAGGCATTTTAGAAAGATTAGGAAAATCACTAAAACTCTCCTATTATCACCAATACTTGATTCCATGTTAAATGAGCCAAACAATATAATCATTCAGATCTATTCAGAGGACATGCAAAAACTTGACAGCAACTTCTAAAATCTATAACTCCTAAACCATCAGGCCTAAAATCATGAAATTTTAGTAAAAGAAATATAAGGAAATTATCTACAACTTTTATATTCACTATATTTATAGAAAACATCATTTGTCCTCAAAGTTATCATCACAACAGAAAATGCACATGCAATCATTTCAGAATCTAACAATTTGATGCTTGACTTGTTTTGCTAACAAAGAACATGCACACATGAGCCATTCAAGAACTTCAACCACCACTAACATACTTAGCAACATTTTATTGAACCCCAATCACTCAAAGAATCACCAAATACAATTACAAGCTTTATCTACAATTATACTTTTATTAATCCTTTTTCCCAATAAACATATATATAATTTTAGTGATATATCAGAACAACTAGTTTGGGGCTGAGACTTTTATGAGTGGTAGATGTTATCAAAACATGGCTACTGCACAAATTTCACATGCTTAGGTTTTATAGATTAATTATTACAAAAAAGACAAATTGCTAATGCAAGAAAACATGTGAGAGCAAGATAAATCTAAAACACACTATTTTCTACAAACACATGGCCATATTATGTATCAACATGACACAACAACATCATACCAAGGTCATTGAACCACCTTTTCCATTTTTGCATCTTCATAAAAATTATAACTTATTTAAAACCATTTAACAAGCAATAAACATGTTAAACCAATAAATCAATCATACTGCATCCAATGACCTTGAAATTTTTACCATAACACACACATAGCATCAGTAGCCTACCATAAAAATTTTACCTCGTTTAGAGACCATAACTTTAGATATGAATATATCCCTAGAAAACCCTAATTAACCTAGATAAATAAAAACAACAAAAACTTTCTACTAACACATATCATATTATAACTCTACTGCATAAATCTATTCACAGGGATCCCAAAATGTCCTCATTGGCTATTTTACGATTTTTCTATGATTTATTATGATTTTCCAAAGTTTCAGCCATAAAAGAAAAATAAACTTGCTCTAAGAACCCTAATCTTCCACGTAAATATATCCCAATGAACAGGTCCTTCTAGGCACTGTTCAACTAAGTCACAACTTCTTCACTTAACCTCTGCACTTGATTCTATTCAGGCATGACGTCCTTCTTCTTCTTCAACTCGAACAGAGCAGAGGAGATGGCCGTGGCTCGCGGTTCCGGCCGGCAAGGGCAGTGTCTTCAGCGAGGGTAGGCCATGTGAGCATGGTGGCGTGTGGCGCCACCCACGGTAGGGCTTGGCTCGGCACCAGGCCAACCGCAGTGCCCTGGCCACCTATAGGCGGTGGCCCGAGCAGGGTGGTAGTGGCGGCAGACAAGGGAGCCATGGTCGCGAGCCAAGGTGGAGGATGGGGGCGCGGAAGGGCTACGAAGCAGGGAGGGGCTAAGGTGGAGGCGAATGGTAGTTGTAAGGGGGCTCAACGGAGGAACGACAGTGGCAACGGAGCTCTGCTTAGGAGCTAGCCATGGCGACGCGTCCACGCCCGTGAGCTGTAGAGCGAGGAAGGGAGCGAGCGGAGGCGAGGGAGAGCGAGTGAGGGGATGGGGAGCTCGGACATCCACCTTTGGAGGGCTTAGGGGTGCGATAGGGAGGCAAGCACACACGGCAGCGGCGCTCGGCAATGGTGGGGGCGCGTTCTCACGCAGAGACGACGCGTCGGCATTTCTCCAAGCACGTGGTGTGCAACGAAGTGGGCAAGGTGGGAGCCGAATTGGGCCGGCTACGGACCGATTTGGACCTTGGGCCCAAAAGCAAAGTTGAAGCCCACCTGATGATCTACAAAACTCATTAGGGATGCCTAGCCATTAGAGCTCTCCATTAGCGGCTAATTAAGCCCCAAGTTGATAGTGTCATCGACAAAACAAGGGTTAAGCTTCGCTCTGCTTGTGCTCCAATTACTTGGTCCAAATGTGGTCAAATTTGATCCAACTTCTTCCTATTCCTTCTTCATGATGTAAACTCCAACTTTTATATTTGGCTCAACTTTAGTTGCTTAACAAAAATCCGAGAATGCGAAATGCCAATCATCATCGACATTGTAATCTCAAACAGCCAAACCTTCGAAATCCAAAACAACACCGGGTTCAGTTTTGAGGCCTTAGTTTGACTAAGTTAGGGACCAAACTAGCTCTTGACCCTTAAACAAAGTTTGTTGTACACCTCTTGTTCTGCAACTTTGCCTAAAGGATCATGGACTGGTTCAGGTTGTTAGGAAGGTACAATTCTCCAAAGTGGGGTACACAAAACTAAAACCGAGATTCAGTAAACTCCTAGAAACAGTTAGTCTTTGCTGATTTTGAAACTAACTTCGAAGATCCAAATGAACTCCAAACTTGTTGAGACTTGCTTCATTGTTTCCAGCACAAAGTGTACTTCAACTCATATTAAGGAATCTAGTTGAGTTACCTTATGAATTTGGAAGATAAAAATGTCACAACATGTTAACTCGTTGTTGTCAATCAGGGACTTAGAAATATTTCAGGGGGAGCAAAACAGCACTGCATTCAAACTTGAGACCACTGTTTGAGCCACTTAGGAGTTGAATTAGGTCTTGGTCCAAAAATAAAGTTTGTTGTACTCCACTAAAACTTCTACTTTTATTTAAGGTCCAACTCCATGGAAGCACTCCAAACAGTTGGTCAACACAGGTCAAAACCATATCATGAAAAGGACAATTTTAGCCATTCCCACACTTAGAAGCATTTTCTTGACATTTGCTCAACACGAACCCTTCATGACTTTTGTTCATGAGTTGAATTAGAGTTGTTTGAGCAAGGTTGCAAGGTTTGGTCGACATCCCATGTTTCCATTTGCTAAATGATGTAATTTAAGCAAAAATGTAACTTATCATTAAATGTGACTTCTTGGCTCCAAACTTCATGAAACTTTTCCATTGGTCAAAATGGATGCATGTTGATGTAATGTACATGAAACTAGCATGTTTAACATTACTCTTGCATAATCTTAACAAGGGTCCGCATGTAAGCAAAGTGTATTGTCCGAGTCCAAGTTGGGGCTCATTTTCATAGGTTTGACCTCAATACCTTCATCATTACTTCCAGATTATGAACTAGAGATCATAAGCATTGCTTGACATATCCTACTTAAGTCCAAATTCAGTGCTTAACTTGTGACTAACACCCGGGGTGCTATAGCCCTCCCCCTTATGGGAATCTCGCCCCGAGATTCGGTGCGAAAGACTTTTAAGGGAAGAGAAGCATGTCATCCATTTTCCAACATCAGTGATAGAATTAGGATACTTAACTTTAGAGTATTAGAGAGGCTAATTTGGTAAAGGCAACTTTCTAATATTTGTTCTTCGTAGTAAATTTTGTCAGAAGAATTTCTTTCATTGACTTCCATGAAGCATTGTTACTTTGGGAGGAATCCAAGATAGCACAGCACTTCGCTCTCAGGATACGGAGAGTACTATGGAGCATAAACTAACTACCCATAATATCTATTTCCCTAGTGAATATAGCATGGACCATGTGATCTTTGCACTAGACTACAAGCTTATGAAAGCTACTCATTACAATGATTCCATGTGTAGTTCTCTTTCTCTAATGATAACACTGTCTTATCTGAGTCCGTTGAGTGAGCGGTGAATGTGATAGCTGAATTTGTTGACTCAGCGTTTTCGATGATCATTATTTGAGGGAATCCACATATCTAAGGGGCAACAGTTATCTAGGTTGAATCTGATGCAACCCCTTGGGTAAAAACACATGGAAGGTACCAAAGGACAAGTCCACCTTAGAAGTCATTACTAAAGAAGGATGATAACGAGGTCGGGAGGACAACAAAGGTTACAAGTATTCACTAACTAGAGAAACAGTACACCACCAAGATTGAGTACAATTTTCCTTCATGGTGTTGTGGCATAGTAAGTTGGGTTCTGTAGCAAAACTAGCCTTGTTGGACTACTTTTGACATTGAGGCTTCTTTCTAATGTCAATCAACAACTCAAAATCATAATCTAAAATCTATTGTTTGGCTCTTTTCAAATTGTTTTCGACTCATAATGGCACAAATTGACTTATAGAACACCTTGACTACTCAAGCATTGTTGATATGAGAGGGCAAAAGCAAGCCACAAAGGGGTCCAAGGAGTCTCCTCTAGGGCATCTAGAGAATTACCTAATTGGCAAAATATTGACCATGTTGCTAATCTTGACATCATTTACAAACACAACCTTCTAATATGAGGGATGATAGTAGTCCACTGAGAAATCACAGATTCTGTACACTTTGGTTTTTAGTTCATATCTCACAAACTACTGCTTCATTGTGCACATATTTTGGTAGTCATACAGACCCATGAGTCCTCTAATTACTGACGAAAATTCAGCCCAAACGGACACCATTTGGCTATCCAATAACTCATCTACCAAAACTGCTCTCTTCTAAAATTGTCGTGACCTGAACAGTCAAAACATCTCTCAAATCCGATGCTTTACTCATCCAATACTCAAACCAACTTAAGACATCAAGGTATCCTAAGCGAGGAATGAGCTCGTCAAGTTTTGTGACAATCCAACCATGTTTGAGCCACTAATCACTGGCTTAAGGATAACCGGTTGAGTGCCTTGAAATCTTGATAGATTTTTTGCTCTTCTTTTCCTTTTATTTACACATTAGGAAGTGTGTTCGCAGTCTTTAACTCTTTTTGTGACAGCGGTAGCTTTCTCGTTGAGGATGGACGCTAGGGTTTTCCTCATCTGCTTCCCAGGGAACAACTTCAACCATTGATTTAGGCACTAGCTCAATGATGCACAAGCATTGGACTGGTGGGCTATTTTTGCAGGGCACAATGCATACTTCATGTGGAGGGGTGGTCCTACAAGATAAGGGACCATTTCTAACTACCCTTCTATGCTTTATCCAATAGAGTCCTGAACAAATCCTTTGATAGCACCATATACATAATGATGCTGACTGAAACTAGGGACGGGTTTTCTCTAGCTCTTTACTTAGCTAATACAGCATCCTGCACTATATGTGTGATTGCCCAAGATGGAATTGACTTGATGACACTGGGTTGGAGAAGAAAGCAGTACTTGCATTGCTGACCGGCTTTGTTGTTTCCTTGCTTAGCATTGTTCTGTGAGACATAGCCTTCCTAGTTACCAAACAGTTATTACCTAGTTGTACTTATCTTTCCTATTGGTAACTAATTAGTCGTCTCTCAACATTTAAAAGCTCCAAAACTTCCTGCTTGACAGCAACAATCATAGTTGATGCGTATTCAGATAGTCAATATCAAGGTCAGCAGAAAAGGGTCACACCAAAGAAGTCGGTTGATAGTCTTGCACATAAAGTGAAGACTTGGACAGAAAGCTCATAAGCACCAGGTGACCTATTACAGGACATAATATCCTGGTCCATTTATCATCCGACTGATAACTTTTCTAACTTTAAGTACTGTGTACCTTTCTGATCCAACAGGGATGACATAAGTTGCTCGCTAGATGACCGATGCTATTACAGGGATAGTCAAGCAGAGTCACTTGTCTACCACTTCTTACACTCTGTTAATGTTTATGTCAGTGACATGTTCTTCAAAGGTTATCCTTTGGATGACTTCAGAAGAAAGTCCTATTGTTTTTGGTTTGACATACAGATCTTCTGACAAGATAAGAAGAGATAACCAAGGAAGAGCTCATGTGAAAATAAGACATCGGTGTAGTTCTGCAATGGATCATGACTAGGAACCTTGATACCAGCACGTGCTGAGTAGCACAGCCTTGTGTGTGCACCCACAGGGGCTCTTGGTTTCATCGCGGCACCATAGATCGCTAATTGTGGCACCATTACTGAACATACAACCCACAAGAATTCTCACGTGACACAAATTTGGTAGCATAGGAGCAAACACCATGCAAGGAGGGATAGCAAGCAAAGGTAGTCACAAGGTTAGGAGCCAACAAGGGGTGGTCCAAGGTAAAGATATGGCACAAGACATCATAAATTAGCTAACGAAGACAACTAAGCATGAGACCCTTGCTTAAATTTCCACGCATACCTTGTGTCCACCAAGGTGATTACCAAATAAAGATTAACATGAGATTTGGTCTTGCCGAGCAGCAACATGAGATCAGGACTGATAAACATCCAGAGACTTGGAAGGGATGGAGACAAAACAAATGAGATTCGAGGGATAGAGCCAATACACTGACTAGGGATTGAGTTGATAAAGCAACAACATGATCTGCGAGAAAAGGTTCCATAGCCAGGGTAGATAGTGATTAGCGTTGCACTAGATCATCTATAGGAGAAGGAGCAATGAGGTCCGACAAGGATTCTTGAGCAGGGTCCACCCACACAGGAGCGAGACAACCATGACATAAGCAAACATTCAAGGGAACTAAGCTTGGGCTTAAGTTCAAGCAAAGGCATGGATACACAAACATTCAAGGGCTAACAATCACACATATAGGCTTAAGCTCCTAAGCAAAGGGAATCTACTAGGAGATAACCATGAGATTAACGTAACTTGAGTGTAGTTCTAGGATTAGGCCCTTCAACACTTGTATGCTCACCGTGGACAAAAGGGGTAATGACTATGATACTACCTAGGTAACAAAGCATCCATACATACATCATGGTCTTAAGCAAGCATTTGAGAACTCAATCAAATTAACTTAAGTGACTATTACTAAGCACAGAGCTCGCACATAACAAGTTGTTACCTACAGCAACACCACTACACATATCATGCAAAACATGGTGGTAAGGTACTGTTGTCTTTTATTTTCTTTTTATTGAGTAGGTGGATAACTCTTCAAAACAAGTTTTACTTACATTTAGCAAACTAGTTTTCGGTCATGCACAACATAATCATATGGTTACAACAAGTTATCCATTAATAGAACAAGGGTGACAGGAACATGTTTATGCACAAGCAACAATCATGATGCATGCTTGTCCTATTCGTCCTCATGAAATTCCAGCCTAAGGCGGCAATCACGTTCTATGTCGGTGGCATAACACGTACTCTCTCGATATATAGCTAGTCGTCAGCTACATTCAATCTACGCAATCGTGGTTAGCGTACCTGCAGAAGGATTTCATTTCAGCCCAACTCCACAATTATATATGCAGAAATAAAAGTCTGGGCTCTAGGTTGCAAGCTAAATACTTCCATATATATATACCCATATATATATACTTCCGTATCAAAGCTACCCAAAAGTAAATACGTCTATACATACATATAGAATATGCATATATAGCCAAACCAAAGCTAACCCACAATTAAATACTTCCGTATATATATGAAATATATATACTTAAGTATCAAAACTACCTCTCCCCTTTGATTGCACGCTCACATCTTGCGGTCATGCCACTCACCATCTTACCTGGGCATAGAGGTATATTGATACATACATTACCATTCAAACGAATTGCATCCATACAATAGCACGTCGTATGGACGACGAAATAAAGATTGCAAGAAAGTAAACCCCCAATAGTTAGTGTTAGTTTACTTATTGCCACCTAAAGGTCCTTAATTGGGCTTAACTGGAGGTTGTCGCTAGCATAGTTTTGCAAATAAGTTTTGACAAATTGGCCTGTAACTAAAGTTTTAGTCAAAATAGGCTTTTTAAAACCAAAACTTGGCTTTTAAAACTATGTACATGACAATATTATGCTTAATCTTGCTCTGATGCCAGCTATGATAGAACCACCCAATTTATATAAGATCAAGTATGGCTGTCCCCGTTTAACACGTTGATGCTCACATACTTTCACTTATATAAACCTATTAGTCCGTCGAGTGTCACGAAGGACCTTAGTAAATCTACATCACAACCAAGATCGCGTGATTAAGCAAATACACATCATATACATAGAGTTGCAGCAGAAATAATATTATAAGTTTGGGTTTCAAAACCGATTAAGGGAAACTGTCGACGAAATATGGTCGGTAGTCTACCTAGTGGTATACCCAAGGTAGTAGATTGTCGGCAGACAGATGCGCGCGCCACAAACAAGACGGTGACGCAAGATAGACACAAGGTTTTATCCAGGTTCGGCCGCCAAGAAGGCGTAATACCTACGTCCTGCGTCTGATTTGTATTGTTGTATGTCAATGAGAGATGTTTTTTAGAGGGGTCCCCTGCCCGCCTTATATAGTTTGGGGGGTAGGGTTACAGATCTGGAAACTAATCCTAGCCAGTTATAATTGCCATATGTGGCCGGATAAGGATTCCTATTCTAACCGACCAGGATCTTGATTGATCGCCAAATCCGCCTTGACTCCTTGCGCGGGACTCCGATCAGGTTAACTGGGCCACACGTCATCTTTTGGTGGACCCAACCCATCGATCCGGGCCGGCCCAAGCTTAGCCATAAGGGTATAGGGGTTAATACCCCCACAGCTAGTCCCTGAGCACCATGTATTATGATGCGACACGCCATTTTAACCTTCTCCGACAAGTAAGGCTTGAGCCCTTAACGTCTCTGACCACCGTTGTCACCAGAGAAGTCGGTTGTCCGAAGATTATATGGTGCTCTTAAGAAAAAAGAAAAAGATTTTTGTCTCGGGAAGTGTGCCCACTTGTATTTCTGAAAAGAAATGTAAGTGCATCTTGAAGCGTAGCGTCCTTGATCATCAGAGGCGTAGGGGTCGAAAAACAAACACATTCACCGCAAGGTGAAGTGTGCCCACTTAGTCCCCGAGCCTGGTAGTAGGTGACGTAGGCACGTGGTGCCAGGGTCTAAAATGAATTCCCAGTTAAGTTGAGAATCCAATCGTCGTACAGGCGATACGAGATGCACCGGCAGGTGCATCGTACCGATGTAGTCCCTGAGCTTGCTGGAAGGTGAGGTATGAGCCTTGTAGCAAGGTCTAAATAAACGTCTCTCAACTGTATGTGAGTACAAATCACATGTAGCCGAGAAGAACGATCTCCGAGCAGTGGTCGGGACAGTCCCCGAGCACATCAGTAGCCGGAGCAATCCCCAAGCGTGGCAGTGGTCTGAGCGGTGCCCGAGCACGGCAGTGGTCTGGGCAGTCCCCGAGCACGGCAGTGGTCTGGCCCATCATTGAGCTCAAGATATGCAGCCAAAAGAAAAGAACGCCGATTGTATTATTATTTGGTGTATTTATTTATCTCCTTACTCTGTCAAGTCCAATCTGCCACGTCTGGTCAAAAAAGCAGACGGATATAACATATCACTCTGCCTTCTTACTCTTTCTGACAATTAGTTGCTTGGCGCCTGTATGGAGGTGCGTCAGTGTGGGCCTTCTCACATTATCAACGAAGAGGCGCGTACACTGGAAACGAAGGGGCGCGTTTGCTGGCGTAGATCTTGAGGATGTGAAAACAACCGTCTGCGGCACGTGTGCACGCCTCCCAAGAATCTCGGGTGGGCGAAATGATGGAGCCCTTGGTTATTTATAATATAGAGCTGGTAAGTTACTTTTTACCGATCCCCATTGTCATTCACCACCGCAACCTTCTTCTTCCTCTCGCCGAACCCTACTTCTCCGAAAATCACCACCAATCCCTCCTCCACCGCATCCACCCTCTTAACAAAGGCAGATCAATGGCGAAGAGAAACACCCAGAAGAAAGGCGGAGTCATGGCGAAGGAGTGGTGGAAGTCAAGGAGCAATGAGCAGACCATCGAAGACCTCGTCGCCATGGGAGTACTCCACAACAAGGCACTCATGGGATGGCATGCGCCGGAAGGAGAAAGCTTCCCCGATCCACAACCAGGTGAGATTGTGGTTTTCGAGGATTTCTTCAAGCGGGGCTTTGGGGTTCCAGTGCACCCTTTCCTTTAGGGGCTCTGCTTATATTACGAGATTGGGATTTGCAATCTACATCCCAACTCGATTCTTCTTGTCTCCACCTTCATCCATCTTTGCGAAGCTTATGGTGGCTTCCAACCCCATTTCGACCTCTTTTGCCACCTATTCTGTCTGCGGAAGAAAGGGAGCGGAGGCTCGAAGATAGCCGGAGGCGTATACCTCAATCTGCATGACGGTATGAAGGCCCAGTACCTGCACTGCCCATGGAACACCTCACTGGATGAATGGTACAAGAAATGGTTCTACATCCGCGAAGAGCCGAACACGATCACCCTGTGTGACATGGGGTTGATTCCGGAGAAGAAGAACAGCTGGTCGGAGAAGCCTGAGCACTTGGAGCAGATCACAGAACTGCTCGGGTTGATCCCGTGGGGAAAACTGGATGGTCCAAGCGTGGTCGGGAACTTCATCAGCCGAAGGATCCAGCCCTGCCAAAAGAGGGTACATCTTGGCTTCGAGTACTAGGGTAGCGCAGATCCGACGAGGACCAGAAAAGAGGCGCTCGACAAGATAGAAATCAAGGCCAGAATTGGAGAGCTATTCAATCTAGCCGACCCCAATTATGTCAGGTTAAACGACATCAAACACGCCTTCAAGCTGGCCCGACCTCCCCCAAAGGTAAATGATGCCTCCTTGTACCTATAGATTTATGTTACAACAAAAAATTTGACTGTTGTCTCCTTTATGTTTCCCAGAGTAATGGTCATGACCGAGCAGCAGTATTCGTGTCTCCGCCTCCTGGCGTGGATTGGCCACAAATTGCCGGCTCAACCACCCAGACCAGTGCTAGTACCGAAGACGTCGACTGGGCGGTACTCGGAGTTGGGGAGGATGTAACGGCCAAGGCTGCTAGCAAGCGGCCAGATGCCAACAAATGTCGCCAGGCCATCTTCCCCCTTTCAGACGATGAAACAGAGGATGCGGACATCTTCTGACTCATCCCTCGAAAGAGGAGGAGACAAATGGGGTCAACAGAGCAGGGTAGCTCCTCTGTGCCAGCAGTGATCGCACCACCGACCACTGCAACACAGAAAACAAGCGGGGGAAGTGTCAAGCATCAAACCCCGACGCCAATACCGGTGGTGGAAAAAGACCCGGTGGAACCCGCCGAGCACATGGAGCAGGTGCGGTCAAAGAGACATTCCTTCACCACGTTATTCCGTGCTTCCAAGCTGTAAGTATCTGTAACCTTGATATAATATTATAATTTGTATTGAATACTATTGTCTTCTGAACTTTCTCTGGTATATTAGGTCGGCGTCCACCGAAAATCCTGACCAGATAGCCGGTTGTGGCACGGCTTCGCCAGTACTGGCGGAAAGAACTGCTCGGCAGCTAACTGCGGAGCAACCTGTAGAAGAAATTCCACAGGAACCGCAGCACACGAGCAGCCCAATGTCAGTCCCTGAGCAGCTGGTCGAGAAGACAGCCGAGCAAAGTACAAATGCTCCGAGCACTAGCCCTGCTGAGGCAGATACCTTGGCGCCAAGGGAACCAGACCGAGCCGAGGAGCAGCAACCGGAGTTGGCACAGAATACGCTTGTCGATGCTACGGCGCGTGGGAAAGCCATAGTGGTCGCGGAGACCACTATCTCTGGCCTAGCACCGCCCCCTGAACAAGAGGCCGAAGAGGACGAAGTCGAAGAGATCCTAGGCCATCCCAAAGACAAACAACAACATGTATATGTGTCGCGCAGGTAGAACGACGAGTGGGTTATGTATGAAGAAATCCCCGAGATCGAAGAGACCCAAAAAGTTGAACGAGCGGCAAAGCGTTTGGTGACAGAAGTCCAGGTATATTTGGCTTGACCACTTGACCCTGTAATGTAGTCAAACTGTCTGACTTAGCTTGCTTATATGCAGGACTTGATGAAGACCGCAAAGTACCGAAAGAGGTGCTTCGACCAGATTGAGGGAATCATGGCAAGCAATAGAGAACTAGCGGCCGAGGTGGAACGCTTGCGCCACCAACTTGAAGCCCCCGACCAGGAGAGGACAGAGCAAGAAACACAGAACCAGAACCTGGTCGGCCAGCTCAATGACAAAGAGCGTCAAAAAACAAGTTGTCATTTTGTCGCATCAAGTGTATGACACGTGTTGTTGCATTGTTGGTAATGACAGCTATAATGCAGGCTTAGAAGCTGAGGTAACCCACCTCCAAGAGGAGAATAGCTGCGTGACCGTAGAGTGTGGTCACCTGAAGGAGGACAACGAGAAACTGGCGCGCAGCCAGTCTCAACTCCAGGACCACACCACCAAAATCAAGGAGGAACTGAAGAGTAAGTATTCTAGGCCACCGTTCTCATTCTGTTGCCCGCCTTGACTTGTCATGCCTTTACATTTGATGTCTTGTATGGTGTGTAGTTTTAAAAGCCAATGCCAAGAGGCATCTAGAAGCTGTGATGAAAGAGCGTGACAGCTGGAAAGCACAATGCCTCGAGGCCACCGAGGATCGGGACACATGGAAGAACCGGTACTAGGAAGTGGCAACTGGCATTTTGCCCATCCTCGACCTTGTCGACCCGGCGCTCATAGAGGAAGAGCCAAGGACCCCCAGCTCGGACTGGTCGAGAGATGCAGACAAGCATGGGGATGGTTCCAGGAGTTCATTAAGGAGGCGGGTGAGTATACGGGCGCCCATGTGCTAAGCATGGTGCGTGCCCACTACCCTCTGATCGATCTCAAGCGCCTGGAGGCTGGATACCCAAAGGAAGTAGACCCAGACAAGGCGGAGGAGCTTTGGGTGGCCTAGCTGGATCTGTCGTCAAAGATAATTGGTGACATTAATCTGTGTGGAGGTGGGACAGCACCTGTACAGGGTATGCCATCGACAAGTCAGCTGGAAACACCATCTGTTGCTAGCCAACCGACGAAGCCTGTGGTCTCGACCAGCCAGGCATCGGTGGGGCCATCCCCTTTAGCTCGGCTAGCACAAGAGTCCCCGAGACTCGAGTAGAATATCGGAAGCAGCGAGCAGTAGGTGCCGCGCGCCCCGACCAGCCAATGTAATAGGCTTAGAGCTGTAGAAGGAGGACATAGTTGTGTTATTGTAAACTTGGGCCTCTTCAGGCAAGCTTGTAATAACGTAACTGTATATCATTATAAGCTTGTTTGCTTTGTATAAAGCGTATTTAAGCTTGAAACTTATGTTGGTGGAACTAAGTGAGAACATAATAACGTTCTGTTTAGTTGTACCATTTTACCCGACACATCATCCTGAAAAGTTTGTGCGGCCCTAGTTTGCCATGTGGTCGGAGTGTGAGGTGCGTGACCTGTGCACACGCAGACGTGGACAAGTCAAACCAAGGGGGACCTACCGATCACCCGCAACGTAGAGAGCGGATCCCATGCACGTGTTGGGAGGAACCGGAGACAGGTCCTGCTCCGAAAACCGTAGAAGGAGTGGTGGTCGGCTTTTACTGGCTAAGTTAGAATAACCATATAAGTCAAAGTGACACATTAGAGTGGTCGGAGAAATAATAATAGCTTTATTGAAGTAAATCGAAAATACAAAGGGGGTACATATCTCAGTAGTTAAGCATAGAAACGTCTAAGCTTGTCGATGTGCCACGAGTTTGGTACGTCCGTACCATCCAGGTGAGCTAACCTGTAAGACGTTGGTCGTGTGACCTCCTTGATCATGAAGGGACCCTCCCATGGGGTTGCGAGTTTATGGACACCAGCCTAGTTCGTCTTCCACTTTAGGACCAGGTCTCCGACCACAAAAAACCACTCTTTAACGTTCTTGTTGTAGTACTTGCGCAAAACAACAAGGTATTTGGCCGTACGTACACAAGAATCAAGCCGCTTCTCTTCTGCGCTATTCACTTCTAGCTCCCGTACTTCATTGGCCTTGCCTTCGTCGAAGTTCTCAACCCGTGCTGATCTGAAAGCTATATCTGTAGGGAGGACCGCCTCAGCGCCATAAACCATAAAGTATGGCGAGACGCCGGTGTTACGGCTGGGCTGAGTTCTGAGTCCCCAGACCATGGCTGGTAACTCTTTGAGCCATCTTCCGGGAGCCTTGTCATTTTCTCTATACACCCTCTTCTTCAACGCGTCCAAGATCATGCCATTTGCCCGCTCGACCTGTCCATTAGCTCTAGGGTGCGCCACCGAGACGTATTTTACTACTATGCTCCTTTCATCGCAGAAGTCCCAAAAAGCGTTCCCGGTGAACTGAGTACCCAGATCGGTTATGATGCTGTTCGGTATGCCAAAACGGTGGATGACCTAGTCGAGGAACATGATAGCCTTTTCTGAGGATGCCTGTACCAAAGGCATGTATTCTATCCACTTAGAAAATGTGTCGATCGGCACAAAGACGCATGTAAATTTCCCTGGAACCGGTTTGAAGGGCCCGATCATATCCAGTCCCCAGCATGCGAAGGGCCAGGAGGCTGGTATTGTCTGGATCTCATGTGCTGGTATGTGGATTCTCTTGGCGAAGAATTGACAACCCTCACAGTGGCGGACTAGCCTCTCTACGTCGGATACTGCTGACGGCCAATAGAACCCTGCTCGGAAAGCCTTGTAGACCAGCGTTCTTGAGGCCGCGTGGTTGCCGCAGGAGCCAGAGTGGATTTGGTCCAGGAGACGTTCACCATCCTCCTGGGTTATGCACTTCATCAAGATTTCCTCTTTTGCGTTCTTGCGCCATAGCTTTCCATCAACGAGCAGGTACTGCTTGCTGCGACGCATCAGGCGCTCGTTCTCTGTCCGATCAGTGTAACCGCTGCCATCTGTTAGGTACTTGATGAAAGGTATTCTCTAGTCAGGCTCATGAGTGGTCGGAGGGGGCTTGGCGGTGCTTGACGCCGGAACCATAGCCACCAATTGCTGGTCTGGAGGCTTGTCTGTCGTGGAATCTTTCTCTTCGATGGACGGCGTGAGCAGGTCTTGGATGAATATGCCATGTGGGATTTTTGCTCAGGATGATCCTAACTTTGACAGTGCATCCGCTGCTTGATTCTTGTCCCGGACCACATGTATGTACTCGATGCCATAGAACCTGCCTTCCAGCTTTCTGATCAAATTGCAGTATGCTTCCATCTTTTCGCTGGTTGTGTCCCAGTCCTTGTTGAGTTGGTTGATGACCAGAGCAGAGTCTCCATAGACGTAGAGACGTTTAACGCCAAGCTCAACCACAATGCGCAAACCATGTAGGCATGCTTCATACTCAGCAGCATTATTAGATGCTGGGAAATAAATCCTGAGGACGTACCGGAGCTGCTCCTTGGATGGTGATATAAAAAGGACTCCTGCTCCCGCACCATCAATGTTGAGAGAGCCATCGAAGTACATCGTCCAATATTCGTCGGATCCGGGAGAGGCAGGCATGCTTAAGTCTGTCCACTCGACGATGAAATTGACAAGTGCCTGAGACTTGATTGTAGTGCAGCTTGCAAATTCCAAGGAAAAGGGGCATAGCTCCATTGCCCATTTGATGATGCGCCCGTTCGCATCCCTGTTGCTAATGATGTCTCGCATAGGGTACTCAGTCACGACCACCACATGATATCCATCGAAGTAGTGTTTCAACTTTCGAGATGTTATCAGTATGGCGTAGATCAACTTCTGAATTTGTAGGTACCTGGTCTTGGACTCGTTGAGTACCTCACTAATGAAATAGATTGGCCGCTGTACCTTGTAGACGTGGCCGGGCTCGTCTCGCTTGACCACCATGGTCGTGGAGACCACTCGATTGGTAGCCGCAATTTATAGCAGGAGTGTTTCGTCTTCTCTTGGAGCAGTGAGTACCGGAGGTGACGTAAGGTATTGTTTCAGCTGTGTGAAGGCAACGTCTGCTTCCTCCGACCACTCAAACTTTTCGGACGCTTTGAGTAGTTTAAAGAACGGTAATCCTTTTTTGCCTAATCTTGATATGAAACGGCTGAGAGCGGCCATACATCTGGTAAGCTTCTGAACATCCTTCACCTTTTTGGGCAGCTTCATGTCCAAAACAGCTTTGACTTTTTCTGGGTTAGGGCGTATGCCGTCGCGACTGACGACGTTGCCAAGGAGTATGCCAGAAGGAACACCAAAGATGCACTTCTTTAGGTTTAATTTCCACTGGAATGTTTTAAGGGCTGCAAAAGTGCATCCCAGGTTGTCAACAAGGGTATGAGCTTCCTTGGTTTTGACAACTATATCATCAACGTAAGCCTCGACGAGGTCATCTTTTATCTCGTCTTTGAGGCAAGCTTGTATAGCGTGTTGGTAGGTAGCCCCGGCGTTCTTGAGCCCGAACGACATGGTCGTGTAGCAGTAGGCGCCGAAGGGCATGATAAAAGATGTCTTGATCTGGTCATCCTTTTTGAGAGCGATCTGGTGATAACCAGAGTAGCAAACGAGAAAAGAAAGGAGCTCACAACCGGCGGTTGAATCTATGACCTCGTCTATGCGAGGCAAACCGAAGGGGTCTTTAGGGCAGTGTTTGTTGAGATCAGTGTAATCAACGCACATTCTCCATTCATTATTCTTTTTGTGTACAAGAACTGGGTTGGCTAACCACTCCGGATGATACACTTCTTTGATAAATCCGGCTGCCAAAAGCCGTGTAACTTCTACCCTAATCGCCTCCTTTTTGTCGCGAGCAAACCATCGTAGCTTCTGCTTGGTAGGTTTGGCCTTGCCGTTGACATTCAAGGAGTGCTCAATCAAGTTCCGAGGTACACCGGGCATGTCAGCAGGTTTCCATGCGAACACATCCATGTTGCTCCTCAAGAACCTGACGAGCGCATCTTCCTATTTGGGATCCAGGTTGGCCCCGATAATGGTCGTCTTGCTGGGATCACCGTCGACCAGCTGGATCACCTTGTGCTCCTTGGACTTGATGTTCTTGCGTGGAGCCTCGAGCTCCGGGATCTCCTGGTGGTCGATCGAGGTCTTCTTGGCGTTGAGCACGGTCTCGGCCATGCGAATAGAGAGGTCGTGAGCCTCTGCTATTTTGAAACTGTCATCTTCGCAGGTATAAGCTGCGTACACGTTGCCTTGGAGGGTTAGAACTCCTTTCTCGGTAGGCATCTTGAGCACCAGATACCTGTAATGAGGTATGGCCATGAACTTGGTGAGCGACGGTCGACCAAGAATAGCATGGTAGGTGCCGTCGAAGTCGGCGACCACGAAGTTGACGTAGTCGGTGCGGAAGTGATCTGGGGTCCCAAACTGCACTGGTAGCATGATGTGCCCGAGAGGTGTAGAGCTCTGTCCGGGGAGAACACCCCAGAACTGTGCCTCGTATGGCTTGGGGTCCGCCTGAGCTATCTTCAGGGCGGGCAGACTGTTCTTGAACAGTATATCAATGGAGCTGCCACCATCAATCAGTACTCTATCGAACTGAACTTTGTTGATACAAGGATCGAGGACCAGGGGAAAATGCCCTGGCTTAGGTATTGCGGCCCATTGGTCCTTTCTGCTGAAGGATATTTCACGGTGAGACCACGGAGGGAGCCGCGGATCGGTGAGGAGATTGTTGGTGTTGGCCACGTTCAAGCAAGCACGGGCGAGCAGCTTGCGTTCTCGTTTGGTCTCGATGGACACTTTGCCTCTGATGATGGTGTGCACGTGATCGGTTGGCTTGACGTACTTGTGACGGGGGTCTACATCATCGTCGTCGTTATCCTTGTTGCGCTGTTCCCCTACGTCGTTAGGCTTGTCGGACGTATCCGGAGCTTGTTGACGCGTGTAGATAGACTTGAGGACGCGGCAATTCTCCATGGTATGGTTCGACTTAGGATGGAGCTGGCAGGGCCCCTTCAATGCCTTGGCATAGTCGTCTTCATAGTTACGACGTCCGCCACCCTTTTTAACGGTGTTGACCTCACCGTCGTCTTCCCGAGCACTCTTGCTCCTGTAATCGTCATGGCGGTTACGCCGCTGATTACGTTGGTCACGGTGGTCGCGGGAGTCGTTGCGCTGATTGCGGCGGTCAAAATTGTCGATCCGACCACGGTTGCCGTGGTAGTCATCGCGGTGTGGGGGGTGGTCGGAGCGCGGAACCCTTGCTGCTTCTTCAATAATTATCTTTTTAGTGTCGTCGACGTCCGCGTATTTCTTAGCGGTGGCCAGGAGCGCTGTGACCAAATCAGGTCTTTTGCGGAGGAGCTTGTCCCTTAGGGCATCATGGAAGCGGAGGCCAGTGACGAAAGCCTCGATTGCCTCGTTGTCGGAGATTGATGGGACCTTGATGCGCATCTCCGAGAAACGCCGGACGTACTCGCGCAGCGGCTCATCTTTTCGATATCGAATACGTTGTAGATCGTATTTGTTGCCTGGTTGTTCACAAGTAGCAATGAAGTTGTCGATGAAGGCTTGCTTGAGCTCCTGCCAAGAGTCAAAATAGTTTGCCGGCAGGCTGACCAGCCATTGGTGACCCACATGGCCAACAGTGACTGGGAAATAGTTAGACATGACGTGCTCGTCCGCCATGGCTGATCTGCACGCAGTCTCGTAAAGCATGACCCATAATTCAGGGTTTTCCTTGTCGTCGTACTTCTGAAGCTTCTCGAGCTTGAAATTCTTGGGCCATATGACTTGGCGAAGGTGTGGAGTAAACTGCTTCAAACCCGGCGGGCCGTGGGCAGTGTCATATTCCATACGACGATAACTTTCGTGGGATGCTCGATCGTCGGCTCTCTGGTTGATGCGAGCGCGTAGATCGCGTCCACCAAGGTAATGGCGAAGATCGTTATTGCCATCACGGCGATCTCGATCGCCATCTGGATTAGCCCTGCGACCGCGGTTATTGCGGCGATTGTCACGGTTGTCCCAGAAGTGGTTGTCGTCCTGGCCACCATCATGGCCACCGTTTCCTTCTTGATGGTTGTCTGATGGGTCGTTGTTGCACAAGCCACGTTGGTTGGGCGGCTGTGAGCGACTTGGGTGCTGGCGGCTGTGGCTTGACTCGACCGAGACGGATGGAGCCCAAACTTGGTTTACAATCTCCGCGGTCTGGGCCATAGCAGCCGTCAGATAGGCTTGTATTTCATCGTGAACTGCTTGGGTTTCCGGGGTGTTGGGTAGCCGTTGCATTGTTGCCATGGCGATGGCTACATTGGCACTTGGAGTTCTGAAGACCTGTTTGTCCCCCACCCTGTCGAAAGCATCGTTGAGGTCACGTGGCTAGACCCTTATGCGTCGCGCCTCCTGGTCTGCTTCGGCTTCAATTTGTCGGCGATTAAACTGGTCAATATTGTGTGCTTCGCGTGTAGTCCTTTCTTGTTCTGTTTTGCCAACTGCTGGCGGTTCGTCATCGCTGACAACATGGATCAGATCCCCTCGTCTTGGCGGGAAAGACGGGAATTGTGAGAACCCCAGGGCGTGGTCTGGGATATCCAGATCGTACTTGATGCCTTCATCTTTGTGATGCTAAAGCTCGGTGTGGACAGATGCATTAGATGCGGTGCCAGACGAGGAGCTGGGGTCACCCTCTTGGACTGTGTGAACGGATCCTTCTTGATAATCTTCAATCTAGATCATGTTGATGAAGTCGCGCGGCTTCGGCTGAGGTCGGTGCATAAGACACAGATCCAAGTGGCGTTGCAGGTCGTAGGCGTACCTGGAGGCAGCGTTTTGCAGGTCGTAGGGCTAGACCTGGTAGTTCTCCGTCGAGGCTTCATACTCAGAGAGCCGGAGACCCGTCGCGAAGGCTGGCCGGCGACGAGCAGAGCGCCCTTGAGGAGTAGATGTGACCACGATATCTGTACCAAGTCGTGCAGGACGACTGGTCTGAGCTGGTCGGGTAGATCTGTTGTGGGGAGCGGTTACCTGCTCATTAGGCTGACTTTGAAACATACTTACTAGAGCTAGGGTTTTAGCGAGCTTGGTGCCGACCCGATCGATGGAGTCGAGCAGGTCGGTGTTGTCGTTCTGCCTCCCTTTGTAGCGGGGAAGCGGATGACGAGTTGTCGGCATGGCTGAAGGTGATGCAGGCGTGGTCGGAGCCAGATGTACCATGGTTGGAGCCAGATCCATCGTGGTTGGAGCCATGTCCACCGTGGTCAGAGCCATATCCACCGTGGTCGGAGCCATGTCCACCGTGGTCGGAGCCGTATCCACCATGGTCGGAGCCGTAGCCGATGTAGGTGAAGCAGTGGTCGACACAGACTGAATCCACGCCTCCTCCGGGGTCATGGCGATGAAGTCATCGGAGCCGGTGGTCCAGGTGATCTGGCCAACGGTGAACGTGAGGCCGTTCGGTGTAGCCATGGAGCCGGAGATGATGACCGTCTTGTTTGCTTGGGAAGCAGTATGCACACCCCCTACCTAGCGCGCCACTGTCGACGAAATATGGTTGGCAGTCTACCTAGGGGTATACCCAAGGTAGTAGATTGTCGGCAGACAGATGCGCAAGCCACAAACAAGACGGTGACGCAAGACAGACACAAGGTTTTATCTAGGTTCGGCCGCCAAGAAGGCGTAATACCTATGTCATGCGTCTGATTTGTATTGCTGTATGTCAATGAGAGATGTTTTTTAGAGGGGTCCCCTGCCCGCCTTATATAGTTCGGGGGGCAGGGTTACAGATCTGAAAACTAATCCTAGCCAGTTACAATTGCCATATGTGGCCGGATAAGGATTCCTATTCTAACCGACCAGGATCTTGATTGATCGCCAAATCCGCCTTGACTCCTTGCACGGGACTCCGATCAGGTTAACCGGGCCGCACGTCGTCTTTTGGTGGACCGAACCCATCGATCCGGGCCGGCCCAAGCTTAGCCATAAGGGTATAGGGGTTAATACCCCCACAGAAACAACATAGCTTTCAATGATTACATTAATATAAGTTCCAAATACATTGCTAGCATAAGTGACATCCTCTAACAAAAGCATATAGATGAGAAATAAATATAGGGTCACCGAGCCCACCGATGGTTAGCCACCATCTTCCTCAGGCCTAGAATTTCACTTGCAACATGGTGGGATAAACCCTGAGTACTCGAATGTACTCAGCTAGACTTACCTTTCATAAACCAAAAATAAAGTGACTCCAAGGATTAAGCAAGGCTTTATAAGTGGAGCTAGCTTGACAACATTTTGCATAAAAAGCCACTAATTCAGCTATATATTTTTTTAATTCGATCATCAAGTTAATTATAGCTATTCATCTCTAGATTAGCAACTAACATATACTAAACATGTGGTATATCATTTAGTAGCATAACAATAGTCACCATAGCCGGTGTAATAATTCCATGTTCATCATAACCATCATATTCCATAATTCAATTACTACGATGTTGGTACTAGCCAAGTTTCTCACTGTATGGGACAGAAGACAATTCGAATCGATTTCAACCAGCTGGGAATTTATTCCTAACACAAACCCAGGTAGACCAGATCAACGGTCACCTTAGGTCACCTTTGGTACAACTCAGGTCCACATTTTGTGAGTTCACCCAGCGCTGCACAATCAAGGACAACCAGCTACCAGGACGTTCAGGCCCAGTCTACCCTTAGGCTCATGTCTGGCTCCCCGCACATACTTACTATCATCCATAGTGCGCACTCTAATAGAACGAGGCCCAGCCTGAGTTGAGCTACTTGGCTTCACGGTCGGAATGAGTTATCTGGCCAGCTAACTGAGAGGCATGCGTTCAATATTGTCAGAAGCGCCCAACAACAGTATGGTCCTTAATCAGCATAGACGGATTCACATGAGTCAACCTACACATAGACTCCGCCCGGCCTCCATTTACATTACCCCATGGTTCCTTTCCACGATAGCAAATATAGCCAACCGTGTTTTGGTATCCACCTATATCTCGCAGGTGAAAGGAAATCACCCGACTTCTACCAGTCTAAGCATGGCTAAGCATATATTCGATCCTAGACGTACACAGGGTTAAAGGTATATATATATAGACAAGGTAGTTCTATGCATCAAGTATTTCTAATCAACTCTTATCACCTAATGCATCAAACATAAAGGACTCAAGTGATATTTTATAAAACATGGGAGACTTAGAATGCTCCGGGGCTTGCCTAGGATCCAACACTAGGTTAGTGTTTGTTAGACGACACTCGCTTGGCGAGCATCTCCCATCTCGGTACTTGCTTAGTCCTTCCAACTTCTGGATGGATTCACCAAACTCCATCTTTGGGTTCGGCTCCAACATCACGTCCTTTACGTGGTGCATCTAGCGTACCTAGATGAGATAAAAAATGTAGATGTATGAATGCATAGAAAACAACTTATCATGCATTGCAACAGGCATACAAAGGCAAGGACAAGGTAACATCATATTGACTTAAGCACTAGAGAGCAAGTCATTTAACTAATTATTGCACAGGCCTATCATGGTAAGGTAGCAAGAAAATAACACCAAGCATTCACCAATGAGGAACACAAATTAAGCTACTTTAAGGAATCATCTAGCACAAGCTAATCCTAGTAATCATACAATCAAGATCAAGCATAACCAATCAACTCCAAGTATATGCACAAAATCTGAACAGCAACATAACAGCCACTCAATTTAACCATAACTAGAGTTATAGGCCTCCAACAAGGGTGATCCTAGACTTTCTGGACAGCTACTGAGATTATCTAAAACTTTGTTATTATCATCAAAGGGTGACTTCATAGCTAAAAGGGTTAAACAACACAATGAAGACATCTCTGTCCTGATTTGGACAGAACCTGCCATTACATTTTGAATAGCAATAACTAGAGTTCTAGACCACCAAAACTAGTGATATCAGACATATTAGAAAGATTAGGAAAGGCACTAAAACATCATTTGTCCACGAAGTTATCATCACAACAGAAAATGCACATGCAGCTATTTTAGAATGTAACAATTTGATGTTTGACTTGTTTTGCTAAAAAAGCGCATGCACACATGAGCCATTCAAGTACTTCAACCACCACTAACGTACTTAGCAACACTTTATTGAACCCCAATCACTCAAAGCATCACCAAATACAATTACAAGCTTTATCTACAATTATACTTTTATTAATCCTTTTTCCCAATAAACATATATATAATTTTAGTGATATATGAGAACAACTAGTTTGGGGCTGAGACTTTCATGAGTTGTAGATGTTATCAAAACATCGCTACTGCACAAATTTCACATGCTCAAGTTTTTATAGATTAATTATTACAAAAAAGACAAAATGCTAATGCAAGAAAACATGTGAGAACAAGATAAATCTAAAACACACTTTTTTCTACAAACACATGGCCATATTATGTATCAACATGACACAACAACATCATACCAAGGTAATGGAACCATCTTTTCCATTTTTGCATCTTCATAAAAATTATAACTTATTTAAAACCATTTATCATGCAATAAATAAGTTAAATCAATAAATCAATCATATTGCACCCAATCACCATGAAAGTTTTACCACATCACACACATAGCATAAGTAGCCTACCAGAAAATTCACCTCATTTGGAGCACCACAACTTTTGATATGAATTAGTCCCTAGAAAACCCTGATTAAACTAGATAAATAAAAACAACAAAAACTTCTACTAACACATATAATATTATGACTCTACTGCATAGATCTCACAAGTATTCCAAAAAGTCTACATTTTCCATTTTACGATTTTTCTACAATTTATTATTATTTTCCAAAGTTTCAGCCATAAAAGAAAAACAAACTTGCCCCGAGAACCCTAATCTTCCATGAAAATAAATCCCAATGAACAGGTCCTTCCAGGCACTGTTCAACTGAGTCACAGCTTCTTCACTTAACCCCTGCACTTGCTTCTATTTGGGCGTGACGTCCTTCTTCTTCTTCAACTCGAAAAGAGCAGAGGAGATGGCCGCGGCTCGTGGTTCTGGCCGACAAGGGTGACATCATCAACGAGGGTAGGCCGCACAAGCACGGCGGTGTGTGGCCCCACCCATGGTGAGGCTTGGCTCAACACCAGGCTGACTGCAGTGCCCTGGCCACCTATAGGCAGCGGCCCAAGCAAGGTGGCAGCGGCGGCGGACAAGGGAGCCGCGGTGGCGAGCCAAGGTGGAGGATAAGGGCGCGGAAGGGCAGCGGAGCAGGGACCAACTGAGGTGGAGGCGAATGGGAGTTGCAAGGGGGCTCGACGGAGGAGGAATGGTAGCGACAACGGAGCTCTGCTCGGGAGCCAGCCATGGCGGTGCGTCCGTGCTCGCGAGTTGTAGAACGAGGAAGGGAGCGAGCAGAGGCGAGGAGAGCGAGTGTGGGGATGGGGAGCTTGGGCGTCCACCTTTGGAGGGCACAGGGGCACAGTAGGGAGGCAGGCACACGTGGCAGTGGTGCTTGGTAATGGTTGGGGTGCGCTCTCACACATGGACAACGTGTCGGCATTTCTTCGAGCACGTGGCGTGCAGCAAAGAGGGCAAGGTGGGAGCCAAATTGGGCTGGCTACGGGGCGATTTGGACCTTGGGCCCAAAAGCAAAGTTGAAGCCCACTTGATGATCTACAAAACTCATTAAGGATGTCTGGTCATTAGAGCTCTCCATTAGCAGCTAATTAAGCCCCAAGTTGATAGTGTCAGCGACTAAACAAGGGTTAAGCTTCGCTCTGCTTGTGCTCCAATTACTTGGTCCAAACGTGGTCAAATTTGATCCAACTTCTTCATATTCCTTCTTCATGATGTAAACTCCAACTTTTATATTTGGCTCAACTTGAGTTTCTTAAAAAAAATCCGAGAACACGAAATGCCAATCATCATCGACATTGTAATCTCAGACTTGGCCAAACCTTTGAGATCCAAAATAGCACTGGGTTTAGTTTTGAGGCCTCAATTTAACTTAGGGACCAAACTAGCTTTTGACCCTTAAACAAAGTTTGTTGTACACCTCTTGTTCTGCAACTTTGCTTAAAGGATCACAGACTTGTTCAGCTTGGTTAGGAAGGTACAATTCTCCAAAGTGGGGTACACAAAACTGAAACCGAGATTCAGTTAACTCCTGGAAAACAGTTAGTCTTTGCTGATTTTGAAACTAACTTCGAAGATCCACATGAACTCCAAACTTGTTGAGACTTGCTTCATTGTTTCCAGCACAAAGTGTACTTCAACTCATATTAAGGAATCTAGTTGAGTTACCATATGAATTTGGAAGATAAAAATGTCACAACATGTTAACTCGCTGTTGTCAATCAGGGACTTGGAAATATTTCAGAGGGGCCAAAACAGCACTGCATTCAAACTTGAGACCACTGTTTGAGCCACTTAGGAGTTGAATTAGGTCTTGATCCAAAAATAAAGTTTGTTGTGCTCCACTCAAACTTCAACTTTTATTTAAGGTCCAACTCCATGCAAGCACTCCAGACATTTGGTCAACATAGGTCAAAACCATATCATGAAAAGGACAATTTTAGCTATTCCCACACTTAGAATCATTTTCTTGACATTTGCTCAACATGAACCCTTCATGACTTTTGTTCATGAGTTGAATTAGAGTTGTTTGAGAAAGGTTGTAAGGTTTGGTCAACATCCCATGTTTCCATTTGCTAAATGAAGTAATTTAAGCAAAAATGTAACTTATCATTTCATGTGACTTCTTGGCTCCAAACTTCATGAAACTTTTCCACTGGTCAAGATGGATGCATGTTGATGTAATGTACATGAAACAAGCTTGTTTAACATTACTCTTGCATAATCTTAACAAGGGTCCGCATGTAAGCAAAGTGTATTGTCCAAGTCCAAGTTGGGGCTCATTTTCATATGTTTGACCTCAATACCTTCATCATTACTTCTAGATTATGAACTAGAGATCATAAGCATTGCTTGACATATCCTACTTAAGTCTAAATTCACTGCTTAACCTGTGACTAACACCCAGGGTGTTATAGATGTGACCTAGGCATTCCCTATGAGAGGTACCTATGGTGGGTACATGTGAGATGAGGAGGTCCCAGGGTGGAGTGTCTTTGTGGGATGAAGCTCCGGGATGGAGGTGCCTTCGAGGCACGGGGTGTTGGATATCCCTTTTGAGAAGATATCCTGGTATGTCGAGAGAAATGGATCATAGGACCCTACATACACACCACTCGCTCTTGAATGGCGGGGGACGGTTACCCGACCAACTAGGATTGTGCTATTACTGCTCGGTTGGTAGTGGATAGTGTAGGAAGGTATGGCGTATGGCCCACACCCTCCTAAGAAAGCGTAGTGACCTCTAGGGGCCTGGTACTATGTCTCATAGTCTTAGCATGCCGGTGGACTCTAGGGTGGCCCAGGGTTGAGTGGTAGGGTGGCACCATACCGGTTAGGAGGCAGTCAGTATTAGCCTAGGCGGGGCACCGCCAATGATGATCAATCTATATGTATAGCCATGTCCACAGATATGGACATTCCTATGACCTACGCTTCCCTTGATTAGAGAGAGTCTGATGAGGACATCAACCCCGACACGGGAATGGCTACTCCAACTGAACCAGCACAGGCGCCACCAGGACCACTCACTCGAGCTCATGCACGTGAATTAAACTTCGTGATGATTTTGAAGAATGAAGGACCAGAAGTTTCCTAAGTGCATGTGCCATCTATGCTCATGATGAACCTAGCCAGAATAATGTCTAGGTGTTGCGCCACCTATGTGTTTTTTTAGTTTTGTCAAGAAATAACCAGGAAGGTGCTGCGCCACCTAAATCAGGAAAGGGGATCAAGGAGATGGTGTGTAGCTATTTGGGTGCCTATTCCCTGCCTAGTGGGCAGGCTGGGCACCTACCTTCCTCATGCCTCCTCCCCCTATTTAGCCAGGGGCTGCGCCCCCTCTGTTGCTTGGGTTTTGTTTTGCTTAAGTTAGCCATTGCTACTTCCGAAGCTTCGTCTTCGTGTAATTCAGAACCCCACCTTCGAGTAATATTCAGGGTTGCTCGCCTCAAATTCTTGCTTGTTCTTCGATTGCCAACAGGAATTGATCTTTGTGATCAGGTTGATCTAGCACCAGCAAGGTAAATAACCATCGAGAGTTGGTTCAGCGATTGCTAAGGCGCCACGGACTTGTTCGTCGTAGTTGGATCACGAGGGTCGACACCCACCAAATCGTAGTTATCCTCCACTCACCGAAGGATCGGGCACTCTAGCTCTATCAAGTGGTATAAAAAATCAGGTTGATCGGTGAGTTTTATCGAGTTTATCCTTTAGTTTCTAGATTGTTCATCGTCCTATTGTCCACAAAACCAAAACAACAATCAGGTTCGACCTTTGTCCCAGCACCTTTTGAGCCTTGCACATTTCATTCAGTAATTTGCGTTGTTGAATTTGTGTGCTTTTGTGTCAATAGTTGCTGGTCACTTTGTGTTCGTCGCCGTTGTTTTTCATCAGCGTTTCTGTCCACCACCACCACGCCGCCCTCTTCACCATCTTCCCCCTCCCTGGTGCACGCCCTCTCCCTACCACGGTTTCCCTTCCTAGTGTCCCCCCCCCCCTCTGCCATATTTTGGAAAGTTTGCCTCAGTTCAGTTAAGGCAAGTTTTGTTTGTGCACCAAAGGGAAAGTATCCAGGCAAGAAAAAAAAGGCAAGGTGCCAATATATTAAAGAAACAAGGAAAAAAAAGAAGGAAAGGAAAAACCGCACCATACAAGGCAACAGAATTACATTTGGGGACAGGTCTTTTCCCCTGTTAGGCGCCACCACTCTTCCCTGTTTTGGGATTTGGTGCAATATTCTTCCTTATTTCAGATTGTCAAGTTTTGGAAAGAAGAATTCCGGCTGTTGTGAGCCACCCTGATTTGGGCGCTGGTCTTCCTCTCTGGACAGGAACACACCAGGGCACCTCCCCCCTTGGGTGCCCCCACCTTTGCTGCCTTTGCACGTTTACACTTGTTTCCAACAACATAGCGACGTGTTTAGCACTATTATTCAGCCTTGCATTGCTGTTTGGTTGTGCTAACCCTTGCAATTGAGTGCAGCCTTCCCAGAACTCCACAAATTTTCTACAGCGATCAAGCTCTGTGTCCTCTGGCAATCGCTCCATTCAATCTTTGGAAGGTTGTACCGCTGGTTGCATGTCACCCCTGCGAGCTTGGTAAGAACGGGTAAGAGTTTGATAACAGCTTTAGTTTGAGTGCCTTGATCAGCACCACATCCTATAGGCTTTAGGGCACATACTTGTTTTCATGTTCGTTGTTTTTCCACTAATAATGATAGGGGAGCCAGCTGATCAGGACGCCATGCCTCAGTCCCCATGCACTAAAGGCATCATTCACCACTTCAATCGCAAGATGAACGAGCACGTGGAGGGCTTGGCAGAGGAGATTAGGATTGCCAACGAGCAAGTGGGTCAATTTTAGGATGCTCAAATGGCCACAAATGCTACGCTCGCCGAGATGCAGCAAGCACAAGCTGCCCACGCCACCAGTCTTGCCACTCTCACTACACGCCTAGATGAGTTGGTACAACAACTTGCTGATCAACGTGCGGAATGATTATGGTGGCGATACCGAGATTGACGACCAGGACCGCCATGGAGGGCGCCACCGCAACCGCCGTGGTGAGCGCATGGTACGTAATTGAAATGACTCATTTACTAAGATTAAGTTCACGATTCCTTCATTTAATGGCAAATATGATCCGAGTGCGTATCTTGATTGGGAACTTGCGGTAGATCAGAAATTTCATTGTCATGATGTTCCTGCACACTATCAAGTTAGGGCTGCTACTAGTGAGTTTATAGATTTCGCATCCATTTGGTGGCGTGAGCATCGCAACAAACACCCTAATAACATTCCCACAACTTGGGAGCAATTAAAAACTGTCATGCGACACCGATTTGTTCCTTCCTATTATGCACGAGACTTGCTTAATAAAATGTAGCGTTTTCAGTAAGGAACCAAATCTGTAGAAGAGTATTATCAGGAGTTGCAAACCGGCATGATTCGTTGTGGTTTAGTTGAGACTAATGATGCTACGATGGCATGATTTTGTGGTGGTTTGAACCGTGAAATTCAGGATATTCTTGATTATAAGCACTATGATGATATTACTACTTTGTTTGCATTTGCTTGCAAAGCTGAACATGAAGTGCAGGGACGATGAGCAAGGACCCATTCTAACTCTTTTGTAGGTCGCACTACTTTGACCCATTCAGCCCCTACGGCGCCCTCCCCGCCTAGCAGTATGTCACGTGACAAGGCAGTAGCTCCACCTCCAGCACCCCTTTCAGCTAATAAGAGCGCCTCCTCTTCCACTAGCTGCACAAAGGACATTCAATGCCATCGTTGCAAAGGTTATGGGCATGTGATATGGGACTGCCCCAACAAGCGTACGTTGATTATACGTGACGATGGTGAGTATTCTTCCTCTAGTGATTTTGATGAAACTATATATGCTATGCTTGCTGCTGATGTTTCAAGGACATGCGGAAGAACACGTGGCTACCACTGACGCTGACAAGTATGAGAGTCTTGTTGTGCAGCGAGTCCTCAATACACAGGTTGCACAGCCTGAGCAGAACCAGCACCACACTTTGTTCCACACCAAAGGCGTTGTGCAAGAACGATCCATTCGCATCATCATTGATGGCGGTAGTTGCAACAATTTGGCAAGTTCGGATCTGGTGGAGAAGTTGTCTCTCCAAACGCATCCACATCCCTACCACATTCAATGGCTCAACCAGGGTGGCAAACTCAAGGTAACACGCTCGGTACGTGTTCACTTCTCCATGGGTTCTTATTCTGATTATACTGATTGCGATGTTGTTCCTATGGAGGCATGTTCGTTGTTGCTTGGTAGGCCCTGGTAATATGATACTGATTGTTTACATCATGGTCTCACAAATCATTATTCATTACTGTTTAAGGGCAAGAAAATTATTCTTCATCCAATGACCCCTGAACAGATTGTGAAAGATGACATTGCTCGGGCTACTAAAGCATTAAAACAATGCCAACAACAACCAGCCGCGTCTAAAGAGATTAAGCTACATGCACCTGTTTTACTTGCTACACGTGCTGATTTTGATGAACTACATGTTGATAATATGCCTTGCTATGCGCTTGTATGTTCTCATGTGCTAGTTTCACTCGATGATGCACCATCTTTGGATATACCCCCTGCTGTTACTAAGCTTTTGCAGGACTTTGCCGATGTGTTTCCGAAGGACTTACCACCAGGTCTTCCTCCCATTCGTGGCATTGAGCACCAGATCGACCTCATCTCGGGCGCCCAGCTTCCCAACCACGCCCTTACCGTACCAATCCCGATGAGACAAAGGAAATTCAGCGCCAAGTCCAAGCGCTACTTGATAAGGGCTACATTCGTGAGTCTCTTAGCCCTTGCTCTGTTCCTGTACTACTTGTCCCAAAGAAAGATGATACCTGGTGCATGTGTGTAGATTGTCGAGCGATTAACAATATCACAATTCGTTATCATTATCCTATACCTCGCCTTGATGATATGCTTGACGAGCTTAGCGGTGCTGTTATATTCTCCAAGGTAGATTTGCGTAGCGGGTACCATCAGATTAGAATGAAACTTGGGGATGAATGGAAAATGGCTTTTAAAACAAAATTTGGCTTATATGAATGGTTAATTATGCCGTTTGGATTGACTAATGCTCCCAGCACATTTATGCGCTTAATGAATGAAGTTTTGAGGCCTTTCATAGGATTGTTTGTGGTTGTTTATTTTGATGATATTCTAATTTACAGCAAGTCTATGAAAGAGCATTTGGAACATTTGCATGCTATTTTTTATTCTTTGCGCGCTGTGCACTTGTTTGGTAACTTGGACAAGTGCGACTTCTGCACACAACGTGTTTCGTTTCTTGGCTATGTTGTTACTCCACAGGGCATTGAAGTGGACATCAGCAAGATTGACGCCATCCAGAGCTGGCCCACGCCGACGATGGTTACGCAGATTCGGAGTTTTCTTGGGCTTGCAGGTTTCTACCGACGGTTCGTGCGTGACTTTAGCTCCATTGTCGCCCCATTGCATGAGCTCACCAAGAAGGGCGTTCCTTTCTCCTGGGGTGCGGCACAGGATGAGGCATTCACCATTCTAAAAGATAAGTTGACACATGCCCCCTTACTATAGCTACCTGATTTCAATAAGATGTTTGAACTTGAATGCGATGCTAGTGGTATTGGCTTAGGCGTGTGTTTTGTTGCAAGAGGGCAAGCCATTGCTTACTTTAGCAAAAAATTAAGCGGTGCTAGTCTGAATTATTCAACTTATGATAAGGAGCTTTTCGCTTTGGTTCGCACACTTCAAACATGGCAGCACTATCTTTGGCCTCATGAGTTTATAATTCATTCTCGATCATGAGGCATTGAAACATATTCGTAGCCAAACTAATCTGAACCGTCGGCATGCTAAGTGGGTTGAATTCATAGAGTCTTTTCCTTACATCATCAAACACAAGAACGGGAAAGACAACATTATTGCTGATGCTTTATCGTAGATACACCATGCTTTGTCCCAGTTAGACTTTAAAATTTTTGGTTTACAAACTGTGAAAGAACAATACGCCGATGATCCTGGCTTTAAGGACATCATGATGCATTGCAAGGATGGTAAACCATGGGGTAAATTCCATGTAACCGATGGGTTCTTGTTCAGCGCTAACAAGCTATGTATTCCGCAAGCTCGGTTTGTCTTTTGTTTGTTGCGAAGCGCGTATGGTGGCGGCCTCATGGGACACTTTAGCGTTTACAAGACACAGAGAGATTTTGGCCATGACGCTTCTTTTGGCCCCAGATGCGTCATGCGATGGGGAGCGTTTTGTTGCACGCTGCACCACATGCCAAAAAGCTAAGTCACACATGAACAACCACGGTTTGTATATGCCGTTACCTGTCCCTACTTCTCCTTGGCTAGATATTTCTATGGATTTTGTTTTGGGCTTACCTCGAACTAAGAAGGGGAGGGATAGTATCTTTGTGGTTGTTGATCGATTCTCTAAAATGGCTCACTTCATACCATGTCATAAAACTGATGATGCTAGCAGCGTTGCTGAGTTGTTCTTTCATGAGATTATTCGTTTACATGGTGTTCCAAATACAATAGTCTCAGATCGTGATGCTAAGTTCCTAAGTCATTTTTGGAGATCTCTTTGGAATAAACTAGGAACGAAATTGCTTTTCAGCACCACTTGTTACCCACAAAACAGATGGGCAAACTGAGGTTGTGAACAAAACCTTATCTACCATGCTTAGGGCTGTGTTAGACAAGAATCTGAAACTTTGGGAGGATTGTTTGCCCCATGTCAAGTTTGCTTACAATCATGCTACACATTCCTCCATGAAAATGTGCCCTTTTTAGGTTGTCTATGGTTACATTCCACGAGCACCAATTGACTTGTTGTCCTTTGATCCTTTGGACGCCCCACATGTAGATGTTGTTGCACGTGTTAAACAAATGTTGGACATCCATGAGCAAACACAGCAGAACATTGCGCACACTAATGTTAAAAATCAGGCTGTTGGTAGTAAGGGACGTAAACTTGTTACTTTTGAACCTGGTGACTTGGTTTGGTTGCATTTATGCAAGGATCGCTTTCCTAGTTTGCGCAGGTCTAAGCTGATGCCCCGTGTCTGCTGGTCCGTTCATGGTGTTAAAGAAAATTAATGATAATGCTTATATACTTGACCCCTCCTGAGACTATGGTGTTTCCTCTAGTTTTAATGTTGCAGATTTGAAACCATATGCGGGCGAGGTCGAGGAGCTGCCGTCGAGGACGACTTCGATTCAAGAAGGGAGGATGATGAGGACATCAACCCCGACACGGGAATGGCTACTCTAATTGAACCAAAGACAGCGCCACTGGGACCACTCACTCGAGCTCGTGCACGTGAATTAAACTTTGTGATGATTTTGAAGAATGAAGGACCAAAAGTTTCCTAAGTGCATGCGCCATCTATGCTCATGATGAACTCCGGCGAATAATGTCTAGGTGTGTCACCACCTATGTGTTTTTTTAGTTTTGTCAAGAAATAACTAGGAAGGTGCTGCGCCACCTAAATCGGGAAAGGGGATCAAGGAGATGGCGTGTAGCTATTTGGGCGCCTATTCCCCGCCTAGTGGGCAGGCCGGACACCTACCTTCCTCACGCCTCCCCCCTATTTAGCTGTGGGTCGCGCCCCTCTGTTGCTCTCGGGTTTTGTTTTGCTTAAGTTAGCCATTGCTACTTACAAGCTTCGTCTTCGTGTAATTCGAACCCCACCTTCGAGTAATATTCGTGGTTGCTCGCCTCAAATTCTTGCTTGTTCTTCAATTGCCAGCAGGAATTGATCTTCGTGATCGAGTTGATCTAGCACCAAAGCAAGGTCAATAACCATCGGGAGTTGGTTCAATGATTGCTAAGGCGCCACGGACTTGTTCGTCGTAGTCGATCGCGAGGGTCGACACCCACCAAATCGTAGTTATCCTCCACTCACCGAAGGATCGGGCACTCCAGCTCTATCAGAGTCCTTTCTTCTTCTTGCCCCCGGGTTTTTTGGATTTCGACTGTTAGCCAATAAGGCAAGGCACGAGAGGGAGCCGTCCTTGCCACCTAGAGAGTGAGAGTGTGGTGAGATGTGTGTGATGGAATGGGTGAATGTGTGGATGACATGAGTTAAAACTTGATGAACTATTATAAAATATTGATGAACTTGCATAGGAAAACTATAGCCATAATAGGTCTTTTGCTCTACCCTTGCATTCCACTTACCACAAAGCAAACGCAAAGCATAGGGTGGGAGCTAGTGGCCAGTACAAATCGTACTGAAAGATATTTGGTAGGTTCGGATGTCTTCTACGACGATGACAACAGAGATTAGAAGGAATATGTGGTCTCGTTAATACGCTCAAGTTTGGTTGAGGAGAAGAAGTCTACGCTCGCTGACATTCTACGCCAACTCTGATGATTGCCTGTGAAGGAGGAGCCTTCACTCGATGACGCACTACATCGACTCTGATGAAGACCTGTGTGCGTTTCTACTAGAATAACGATGTACTTAGGTGCATTATCAAGTGTTGTAATGCCTTATAAACTTGTATTTCCATGATGTATGAACTTTGGAATCAACTGAATAATGATAATGTGATAGCTTGGTCTTCCTAGACTATCACATTATGATGTAATCTGTGGATTTCCCTTCGAGAAAATCATGGATCGTTTCAGTTGGTATTAGAGCCATACTTGACCCTAGGACAAGACCTTTAGGACCAAACACTAGTATAGAAGCAAAACATCCTTTCTATCATAAACTATAGGTGCTAGCACTTGTTTCCCTCCCCGCCTTGAGTTCTACCGCTAACCCACCCCCTGCTGTGGAAAGGTGACCTATAGAAAACATTCGCATTACCGCCTTGCCGCCTCGGTAGTTGTGTGAGACTTTGAAGGCCTAGGAGTCACATTAAGTCAACGCTATGCATATAGGAGTTGTAATGCTATTTGATTGCCTAGATCTTGTGTTGTTATGCTTCTTGTGCTTCCTAACGCTTTGAGTGTAGGCTATAGAAGCTATTTTGTGTGGTGTATGTGAGGCTCCAAATCTTAGTTATCTTAGTCACCTAACCTAAGCCATCCTATGACTAGATAAGTAGCCCCGACTAACTAGAGTTGAGAATTTAAAGTCGATGCATCATATCCTTACCAAACCATTTCAAAACTATTTTCGACTTCCTAAACACGTTTTCAAAATTGTCGTTCCTTCTTTTGGTTGTAAAAGTTCCGTCTTTAACAAAAGCAATTCTATTTCAAAGGAAAATGGTTTCAAAACTTCTTGAAAGGTCTTCCCTTTTTCAAAAGAGAGCAGTTTTAGTTCTATTCTCCAGTTGATTTGATTGAAAAGCTACCTACAAAATAGTTTGAAAATCGGTCTCCTTTCAAAAAGTGTTACAAATTTGCTTCCGAAAAACAAAATTTTTCCTTTCAATCAACAAAGTGTTTTCAAACCAAAGATCTTTTGGCTCGATTTTGTTTTAAACGCTTTTGATCTTACCCTAAGAGCCAAATCCTTTTCAAAAATAAACCTTGCCTTCAAAAAATTGGTTTGCGACTGATTTATTAAACAAGTCCTTGTGAAAAGATTTGTTTGCAACTGTTCCAAAAAGGTTTGCAAAACCAAAATGAGTTTTCAAAATCTAGTTTCAAAAGTGTTGTTTTGAAAAAGGGTTTTCTAAAATCCAAGTTTGATTGCGAAAGCCTTACTTTTGAAATAAGAAATGGTTTCAAAAACAATTTTAAAACTGGTTTTGTCATTCAAACAAAAGGGGAGCAACACTTTGTTTCAAAAATAAATTGTGTTTTCAAAATCACTTGATTTGAAATCATTCAAAAAAGGGGGTGTGTTTTGTTTTATAAAAGAAAGACCTTCAAAACATTTTGTTTTCAAAACTTGCATTGATTTCAATCCTTTTCAAAAATCTGATCTATCCTGGATTTAAAAGTTTTGCAAATCACTCCCTCATTATTCAAGCAAGATTTCAAAACTAACCATCTTGAAAAGTTTTGGGTATTTGCAAAATGTTTTCATCAAAATGATTTCAAAACTCCGCGTACTCACTATTTTGAAACATCTTTTGTCCAAAAAGCCTATTTGGAAAAGTTTATAAAATGGCCTGAATTCTAAGACAAGGCACGAGAGGGAGTCGTCCTTGCCGCCTAGAGAGTGAGGGTGTGGTGAGATGTGTGTGATGGGATGGGTGAATGTGTGGATGATATGAGTTAAAACTTGATGAACTATTATAAAATATTGATGAACTTGCATAGGAAAACTACAGCCATAATAGGTCTTTTGCTCTACCCTTGCATTCCACTTACCACAAAGCAAACGCAAAGCATAGGGTGGGAGCTAGTGGCCAATACAAATCGTACTGAAAGATATTTGGAAGGTTCGGATGTCTTCTACGACGATGACAATGGAGATTAGAAGGATTATGTGGTCTCGTTAATACACTCATGTTTGGTTGAGGAGAAGAAGTCTACACCCGCTGACATTCTATGCCAACTCTGATGATTGCCCCTGAAGGAGAAGCCTTCACACGATGACGCACTACATCGACTCTGATGAAGTTCTATGTGCATTTCCGCTAGAATAACGATGTACTTAGGTGCGTTATCAAGTGTTGTAATGCCTTATAAACTTGTATTTCCGCGATGTATGAACTTTGGAATCAACTGAATAATGATAATGTGATAGCTTGGTCTTCCTAGACTATCACATTATGATGTAATCTGTGGATTTCCCTTCGAGGAAATCATGGATCGTTTCACCATAGAACCTTCCAAGGACATCATTTGTGATGTTGATCCCTCCATGATAGTGATGGGCAGTATGCCTGATTCATCAGAGGATTTGGGTGGCGCTTGAGGCCACCCAATATTGTGCTACACCAAACTTTTTATGCTCTAGCTTTTAGTGTCTTTAGTTTTTTTTTATGCTAGTTTTAGCTTTGGCCAAAATGAAACACTTTGATTGAGTCCACGCTAGGTCTTGTTAAGTCATTATACCATTTCAAGCCCCTATGAGACATTGATCGATCAAGAAAAGTATGAGTGGGGGACACGTATGGTTATCATTGTAGCCCCCAAGCACGTTGATAAGTTAGTATAACATGTGAACGTGCTAGATAGGAACACAACAGCTGTAAAGATTAGCCCCTGAGCAACTTAGAGAGGTTTGTCGTAAGGTGCTCAAGAGATCATAATTTATTCATGTAACAAATAAATGCTCTTTTGCAAGATGTAAATGATAACCGAAATTTAAGCAAAAATAAAGGGGCCGACGTAACCGTGGGTCATTGGCTGCCTTCTCACAATCCAACGGTGAGGGCCGCTGGGGTTGGGGCCTGCAGCAAAGTCGAGGATGACGGGTCGAGGATGGCGGTGGGTTGTTGTCCTGAAGCCATTGACAAGTGCTTCTTCCCTAGCCGTGAGCAGGGGAAGCTCGGTGCCCCCAAGTCTAGGTTATTGGCTCCACATAATCGATGGCGTCCCTCTCGCATTGGTAGGCGCTCTAGAAGTTTCCCGACACCATGATTATGCCGCGTGGTCCTAGCATCTTCAGCTTGAGGTAGGCATAGTTCGGGATAGCCATGAACTTGGCATAGCATGAGCTCCCAAATATGGCATTATAAGGTCCTTGGAAGTCGACAACTTCGAAGGAGAGTGTCTCCTTTCGGTAGTGTACCACATCTTTGAATGTCACAGAGAGATCTATCGTGCCTAGGGGCATGATGCGCCACCCAGGGACGATGCCATGGAAGGGGGATAGCGATGCTTGCATCTTCCTTATGTCCACGTTGAGCTTGTCAAAGGCATCCTTGTAAAAGATGTTGATGCAACTTCCTCCATCCATGAGGATCTTTGTCAATGCGTGTTCTCGATGACTGCAGTTACCACCAGAGGGAATTGGCCTGCCTCAACCACCCAGTCTGAATGATCGGTTCGATCATAAGTAATTGGCCATTCTGACCAGCGTAGGTATAGCGGGGTGGCCTATGTGGTCGCATAGATCCGTCTATGAGTTTACTTCTGCAGCCTTTGATCCCGGTAGGCTTGAGGGCCATCGAAGATGAGCATGGAGTCATGGCCTTGATCATTGTCATGGTCTCCCAAGTACCCTTCTTGATCTGTCCACCTCTCGACTTCCAAAATGACACATTTATGATAAGCGACACATTCTTTGGCAAGGTGGGTCACAACGAAGCTATGATTCTGACATGGGTTGTTCATGATCCTTTTGAACATATCTCGATAAGAGTGCCTCTTGTGAGGGATCAAGGTTGTTCTCAGGATGATATACTCGAGCCTGATCGGCGACTAAACCTGCTTTTCGGGAGCTATTGAATATTCGATAGGGCTACGAGTATCACTCTCCTATTTTCATGCGTCAATCAACAAGCGACCATCTTGCCCGTCCCCTGGTCGACCATAGATTGGGTTGGGGGGCAATATGCTCTAGGTCCTCCCATTGGTTGGCCCTGGTTCCCGAAAGGCGTTGCCGGCGATCGCGCGGGTCAGGCCCGTGGCATGCCTCGAGAGTCTCCCGACTGAACCGTGACTTTCGAGTAATTCGGTGCATCGTTTGTTCATCCTTGGGAGCCAATTGAAGCAACTTAATGGTCCCATAGGGACTATTAGCCAAGTTGTGGCCACCCACGGGATGGGTACACTCAACTTGAATCTGCCGAGTGTTAGGAGATTGGTTGAGCTATTGTCAAAGGTGATTGTTCTCCTCTTCGAGATTGTTGCTTTGACGAAGGAGACGCAGGCATGCCTCGTCGCTGGTCTTGTATGGAGTGTCTAAGACGGTAGCGTCTCTCGACGGCGTAGTGGCGCTTTTGAGTGCGAGCTTCTTGAGTGCTTCCTAAGGTGGCTCGAGGTCCTGTAGATTCATATAACACTCGGGTTGCTCTTTGGACTTCATGCCTCCCTCTTCCGGTAGTCCCTCTTGTACCTCTAGGTTGTCGAGGAGGAACTGGTCGTACTCATCGAGAATGAGATCTAGGATAGGCTCATCGTCCTCTGCATGTTCCCAATCTTCCTGCGTATCGGCCATGTCTTGGTCGCCGTTGGCGATCAACCCGACGAATTGGGTGACCAGGTGGTCAAAATGCTCGGGAAGTGAGAACAATAGATAGAATGATCCTCGGTGCAAGGTTTGGTGGGTTTTGCCAGGGCTTGTTGAAGCTAGCTAGAGTAGGTTGCCGCCGCTTTCCTTAACCTGGCTGAAAAGCCAGGAAGGAAGTAATCGGGTGGCAATTGTAGATCTGATCGGGGGGTCTAGTTCAGATCTACCTAGAGTCAGAGGGTGGCCTCGAGATCACTCTCTCGGCTGAGCTTGGTGAAGACATCGCGTTCGTAGCAGTTGAGATGTTGGGCAATAGCACAGGGCCAAACATTCACAACTTCCTCCAATCTGGCGAAGAATGCGTAGATCGGGGAAGGCTGCTCCTCCTTCTCCACGGGTAGTTTGGGTTTTTGTAGATGCAAATCCCCAAACTAGTCAGCAGTGAAGTCAAGGCTGTCGAAGGTGATCTTCTCGCTCGGCTACATCCTTTTCGTGGTGTTGTCAATGTTGATGATGATTCCCATCTAAAACACGATATTAATCTGAACGCAAAAGGATCCTACCTGATGCGCCAACTGTCAAAATATTTAGCTCCGACAATGCCTAGCAACGTGATCGTGTAGATTGATCCAGATGGTTGCACACGAGACATAGAGATTTATATTGGTTCGGGCCCTCGGGAAGCGAGTAAAATATATACGTTTAGTTGCTACTTCTTGTATTCGTATGCTCGGTTATAGGGGCTGTTGCTCCTAACTATGATGTAGATTGGAATGAGGCGATGGTGTCATGGTGGACATGATGATCGCGGAGTCCTTACCCCTCTTTATATAGGCAGAGGGGTAGGGTTACAACGAGGGCGATCGATGCTATAGATTGGATTCTGAGTTTGTTACAACAAATCAATTCTATCCTACCATAGCTGTGATGGCAGCAGATATCCTTGATACGTCATGATCTCCAAGTTGGTAGTTGCGCCTAGTCCTCACGGGCTTTCTCCTCGGTCATCCTCCTTTGATGGGCCAGATATATGGACGATGAGGGTATCCCAGGCCCATATCTCTGACAACACCCTTGGCTATGTTTGAAGCTGCCGCTTCAAGAATCCAATACCTTACTACTCCAAGCATGCAGCCACAGACGGTGCAGCTCCTGTTTGTAGTATAGCCGATCAGGCCAAAGTTCTACTCATAGCTGAGTACAAGAGTTACATGTCTAGCATGTTCAAATTTACACTGCTCGGACTATCAGGTGAACATACGGTTTACAAGAAACATGTAAACGTCATTTCTTCTAATATCATAGAGGGAAGTGGTCGAGGGAAAAGTTGTGAGCGAGAAGGTTGGGAAAAATACAAATGGGTGAGGGAAGGGGAGAGCCAGAAGGTAGGAAATTGATGCAATGCTATCGGATGAGGGAAGGGGGACGCTCCTTTCATATAGACCTTGCACGGCTTATGAGAGTGAATCAAATACGGCAAGAAAGCTAGACACGAGAAGTGAATCGAGAGAAAGAGCTTTTGACCACCATGACACACTTGACACCTGAATAAATGGTGCAAATGTGATAGGTCTTTTTTGTACTTATTTCACTCCAATCCAAGTAGTCACAGCAGTCGAGGGGCAGACTTATTGCTACTCTATACGACACTTTATTCTGTTCTACGAGATCAAATACTCAGTGGGCGGACATTCTTGTGTTCACAGTAAAAGTCAATAGCTATGGCTCCTCCGTTCTGCATTAGATCAAGACGAGCATTGTTTAGATGAACTCCTTGCTCCATGGTTGTTTCAAGGTCAACAAATTTTATCGAAGACATGAGTTGGCCTTAACAGAGAACAAAGGCACTCATGAATGTTTAGCATATTATAGATCATATCAAAGACAACTAGAAAGAAATCTGTAGTGAAAAGCAATCAATAGGGGCTAGAGACCAGCAACAAAATGACCAAAGGATCTGAGCTACACCACGCTCAATAGAGTTTAATCCACCAAATACAAAGTTTAACAAAAGTTAACACCAACACGCAAATAAGAGTTCACATATTTGCAAGGGCGTCCCACAGATCAAACCTATTCATGACTACTAATACTACTGATACGTCCCATAGATAGGGTCGAGGCTGGCATGGAGGATCAGCTCCATGTCCACCTTCGCTAAGATGGCATTGGCGGACGGCTCAAACTCTCGACTAGATCAGCGATGTCATCATCCTTCAATCCCAGCGGAAAACCCTGCTCCACCACCCGGACATTCACCGCTACGCCAATTTGAAGCTGGGCAGTAGCCAGCGCCTTGGCAGCCCCCTAATGAATAGCTTCAGTCACCACGGCTCGAAGGCACTCCACTGCAGTGACCAGATTGTCTGTTGTTTCCATGGGGAAGGCCACGTCATAGGCAGCTTGTGCGCATAGCTTCAGGGTCTATACACGTGTCCATAGTTTCACAAGAAGATTCATCATGTTATGGGCCTGCTCCTTGACCATCGCCTAGCTGGCTCACGCCTAGGAGGCCTCATTCTCGGAAACTTGAAGTGCGTCGTGCGCGGCCTCCAGCTCACCGCGCAACATCTCTACGTTTAGCCTGGACGATCACAATAACGCTTGGACCTTACGGTAATCCTTCAATAATTGATGGCAGTCTACATCATCTGAGTATTCATGCTCTTATATGATTTTCCCACTTCAGAACTAGAGGGTTGTGCGGGGATACACATGCTCGGCGGCGGTGAGCGGTGATGGGACAACTCTCTAGCAACACCAGGGGGAAGCCCCACAACCGGGGATGGCGCCATCATGGAGAAAGCACTGCACAATGCAAGCCAAGTTCAAGCCCATATAGGATAAGGGGGAGAGCAATCAAATTGAGAATGCAAACGATTTATACCGAACTGACCGGCACAGCATGGCATGGAATCGTGGGTGGGTGCCCCCACCGGTGGATGCCTCACGGGGACGCTTTCCGAGCATGACCGCGGATGAAGAACTAGGCTCTAGGGCCAACGAGGCTCGGGACGCTGTCATGCCCATGTTCACGTGTTGAGAAAGTAGGCACATTCCAAATACTAGTTAAATTAAATAGCATGAACACATACTAGCTAGTGTGAGCATTGCTCGCACATTCTAGTTAAATGAAGATAAACAACATGAACAGCGGTACGGTGATGATCCACCTTTGAAGGGGGAACTGGTGGTGGGTTAGAGACCACACCGATGAGAGGTCTGTCTGTTGGAGGAGGATTACCGGTGTGCAAGGTATCCAAGGCCTCCCCATCACCACAATCCTATGTGGACACTCCAATAGCTATCATCAACAGATCATTTACCTCCTCCAAGCAGATGGGGATGCTCGACTCGATTGTAGCGTCTGTCACTATCATGGGGGTCATCGAATTCATGACTTCGAGGACCCTAGGAGCGCACTAAGCAACTCCTCTTTAGGATCAGGATGAGTGGCATACGACAGTTCACATACCAAACCAACATAGGCTAATGAATAATGCTCAAAACATCTTATACTAGGTAAATTACAAGAGAAAGTTTACATGAATTACATGTCCTAGTCCAACCAATGGACGAGATCATGTACCCTTTCTAAGGTTGGTCACTCAAGATCACTCAAACAAGGCTTTAGAGTTAACTTGCAGCACACTCGGGTTCGCCCTTCCCTGATGCTACTAGGCGGTGGTGATGGAGACTCGGCTCACATCAATCTAAGGTGTTCCTGCAAAACAACTTAACAGCCACGCCGTGAGTACATTTTGTACTCACAGGACTTAATTCCAACATATAATATTTAGTGGATGCATAGGGTGGTTATTAGGCATCTGTATGAGTGCGAAAAGCAATGATGTTCATTAAGAGTATGATATGACATGCTCAACATTAGGATTGAAGCATTTATCATCATAACAAAGATGCTCATAGTCCATAATCCATTCTACCATGGGTATAGAAAGAAAGAACAACCGAATAGTTCCATCCCGAAGGACTCTAGGCTTTCAAGACTCTGCAGAGGTGTACAACTATACCCACATGGAGAAATAGGATGAACCTCCATATCTCATGCACCAGAGATAAGGTTGCCTCACGTCTCCAACCTTTCTATAATCCAGCCTGAGTGTTCAACGAAAGGTTCGACTGGGTTCCTGGTCAGTGTCCCAGACATTCCCGACCGATGCCACCCCCCTTGCTAGTTTCATGGATAAACAGGTCACAACTAGTTACTTGGCTTGTCAACCCCATCCATTATATGTGGTCTGTACGAGTGGTTACCCGGACTTACGTATCCCAATACACGGTCCTTACTGCTCCATGAGCTGTCGTCTGAGATCCCACACTCATGATGACCTACCCCTCGCATGAGCAAGATATTCAAGTGATCATCAAGATTATCACATTAGGGATATTATTCCTTAGCTAGATTAGTAAGATGAGTCAAGTTGTACCCTCATTGGTTTTAATAGTTAATTATCTAAGTGAAGCATCCTACATGCGCGAGTATGAGTTCCCTTCTCATGCTCAACTTCTACCATTGCCCAAGCAACTAAGCAATAAGCATTAAGCATTCCCATTCCCGTTGTTTAGATGAAAGGCTTCTAACAGATTAAAGAGTTACTCTAAGTGTTATGTGAAAGAGTTCATTATCCAACTCTACATGCAATGCATAACTCATAATGTGACTTGATAGGTATCCAAACTAAGGTTCATAATAGTGGGGTGCCTGCCTGATGGTGCTACTGATCTAGCATCTTGAGGCTAACGATGATGACATATACACGTTCCTTACTTGAGATGATCCTGAAAGAATATGAGAGGTCGACTAAGAGATACATCGACGATCAGAACGATGAGGACGATGAGGAGGAACATGTGTGGATAGGATTAGGTTACCACTTTTGGACTTAGAGAGAGACATCTAACTATGGCTCTACTACTGCATTGGGTATGACTAAGCTCTCTTGGTTGTTGGTTGGTTACTCGGGTAGGTTGCTTACGAAAGCTCATTCTTCCAGTGACTAGCGAACGCTCCATGGAGTTCATGGAGACTCCGATAGGTTCTAGGACTGAGGTTATTCTAGGGCTCTATGCCCACATTGGATAGTCCGATTAGCTAACGAACTCTCTAGTACGAACTGGGTGCTCTCGGATTACTGGGTATTTATTCCTATAATTCAACGGATGCTCCGTTGTGAACGATGGATGCTCCATTGTGCTGTTAGGTGCTCTCTGATACTTAAGTTTCTCTTTGCATGGGTTAGCGGACTCTCCATGAAGTACCACGGACGCTTCGCTGTGTTGAGCTGACAGGGGATAAGGTTCCTCAGTGGTTTCTTAAGGGCTGATGGACACTCCATCACACGAGCGACAGAACCTATGCTCTAGGGAAATCCTAGGCTTCAAACTTAGATTTGTGGAGTGGTTCATCTTGCATGTGCCAAACATTCCTATGGTACTTTAGGTGGCTTACTAGGCTCACTATGCCTATATTATAAGCTAGTTTCACTAAGTGTGGCTTAGGACTTAGGAATCAAACAAAACTCATGAGATAAGGGATAAACCTTGAGATTGCGGTAGAGATCCTTGGCTCTAAGATTAAGAGCTTCCAAAGTCAAAGGATTGAAGATCCAACTCTTCTTCCATCCAAGCCTCCATCATTTACAACCTCCATCAAAAACTACACATTAATCACTTTGGGGAAAATCAACAAAATGAGAGCTACTCTCTTGAGCTCACCATGACTATGTTGAAGATGTTGATGGAATCCATGGGAAGGTGCTTATACTTCTCTTCTTCTTCCTTCTCTCCTTCTTCAATCCCTTCATTCTGTTCTCTCTCTAGTTCTAGGGTAATTCCTTTTTCTTGAGAGGTAGAGAGAGAGGGGGTGTTTGCAAATGAGTGGATGAGTGAGAGGGTGAGTGGGAGAGTGCTCCTTCTATTGGTGAAGTGTCACAACTCATACTAACATGTGGGTCTAGGTCCATAAATAAGAAACAACTTAATTCCACTTAACTTTGTTCTATCCTAACTCCTATCGGATGGTCCGGTATGTTGGCGGATGGTCTGATGTTCCCTGTCTTTGCTGAATTGACTAAGTCATTGAATGGATGTCATTGATGACCATGGCATCATGCTAGGGTATGTTCTTAGGGTGATTGAGTGTTTATGATGTCATTAGGAGGATTGCTAATCCATGCAGAAGTTCTCTTCCAATCCAAATATGAGCCTAACCATGGTTATCTTGGGGTTCTCACAAGGTGCTTTGGTGGTTTCTTGATGTCGGGCGTTGCATTGCACGTTGTGAGTCTGAATGGATGGTCGATAGCTGACTCCTTTCACTAGTCAAAATGGTTACCTAGGTTGCAATGAACTTGGGTCATTACAGTCGTGCCCTGGAACTCCCACTGGGGGTGGCCCCTCATCTTCAAGGGGAGGACCCGACGGCTAAAGAAGGTATGGATCACCCTCGGCACCGTTAGTCCTTGGTCCTTCAGATCCTCGGTCGCATCCAGCAATAAGCGCAAATGCTATGGATCCGACAGGGTTGGTGACCTCGACCATGATTCCAGCATGTTAGGACGCAGCCGGTTGTTGACGGTAGTTATCATCCAACATAAACAGTCAACTTTACTTGTATAAATGCATAAAAAGGATCACCAACATAGACTTAGGGGTTTAAACTGATAATTTCCATGAGTTTTGGTGAATCTGTGTTATTAGCAGGGTTATTTCAAAAAACCATCAAGGAGGATCAAATTGTCAAATAAAATCATGCTTATCCACAGCGAAATCAACTCCAGAAGGCTCTAGAGGACACCAGAAGCCACAACACCAAAGCAGAGGGCTAGAGGCTGCTAGGTGGGGACCTATAGGTCACTCGACCTCTTGGGCCCACATGTCATCCTCTGCTTCGATGTCGGTTCCTCCACCGCCTCCTAGATTCCATCTACACTATTCTTTCAAGTCGGTTTGATCAGAGGGCTTAGGATTAACGCTTTGGACTATATAACTAGCCCCTACCCCCCCTCTAGAGTTGGCTACCATAAGTAAATAGTAGACCAGAAATTAGGGTTTCTAGAGAGAAGAGAATAGAGCTCCAATTCTTTAAGTTTCTAGTATAGGCTAGCTAGCAAGGTTCAAGTAGAGTGTGGGCTATTGCTTAGGATTCCAGATCTACCGTCTGGAGAATGGTATAGCCATTGCATCTCTTTATTTAAGACTTTGTGCTACTTCAATATTATGTTGCTATTTATTATGTTCCTAGTTTGCTCTAGTAATATGCTTGATATAGTTATGATTGATGATGAATATATGCATATGTTCACAAAGCTCTTAGCTTAGTTCTTGAGAGAGTTAAGTGGTCGACATTATGTAAGCATGGCTCTTAGATATTGTTTGCCTGTGGATGCATTTTGCACTCTAGGTCATGTGGTAGATCACGGATGTGACACTTCCATTGAGTCCTTTGTAGTCCACTCCCCATTTGTAGAGCACGTAGAACGAGATTGTGAAGGAAGACAAGCTCTATTCATAATCTTCCTTAATAATGTTCCTTATGCATAGATCCAAAGTTAGTTACACTATAGATGAGAGTGTATATACTTGGGTGTACAAAAGACTTAGTAGATAGTAATGACTTGGGGATCTTTTGCTCTTAACGAATCTCCTACTTAGCCTTACTACATTTTATGAGTATCTATTTCTCTCTCTAAAATACCATTATTACCTTACACTTATCATTTATTTATCACTTGACTTACCCCTGCCATAGCATGAGAGTGGTTTGATCATAAGTATACATATTTGTCAATATCTCTATGCCAACACAACCCCATAGCTCCTCCCTATGGATAAAATATAAATAACGATATTTGGTATACTCTCGGGTGAAATGCTACAATGGTAAATTATATGTGCGCTTGCGGATAACTTATATATATAGTTTACAAGTGTTCTCATAATTACCAACAACACATTTCTGGCATCATGCTAGGGATGACAACTTAGTTAAGAGTGATGCTAAGAAATGTCAACAAGCATTTTTGGTGCCATTGCCGGGGAGGGGCACATGGCTAAGAGAATTGACTAAATAAATACTTATAGATAAAACCATAATCTTTGCTTTAGCAGGCTTACCTTTGTTTTGTCTTTGTTCATATCTTATACAGGGTATTGCAGGATTGGTTGTGATTCAACAAATTCCATCAATCAGAATCGACCACAGTAAGAGGAAGCTTAACACCAGTTTCTGAAGCCTTGGCTGGCAAGACTCTGCATGAGTTCTCTACTTCAAGCACCGAGAACATTCGCACTAGACCAACACTCAAAACCGATAATCTTGAGTTCGAGCTCAAGCAAAGCCTCATCAACATGGTGCAAGCTACCCCATTCAGCAGAAAGGCACATGAAGATTCTAGTGCTCATCTTCAAAATTTCCTGGATATAAGTAGCACGGTCGTCATCAAGGACGTTGCTCAAGACATCGTACTACTCCACCTCTTTCCATTCTCACTTGTGGGAAGAGCGAAGCAATGGTTCTACACCAACAAGGATCACATCAATACATGAGCAAAGTGTTCAAAGGCCTTCCTAGAAAAGTTTTTCCCTGTAGGCAAGACCAATGCCTTAAGAGGAAAGATTTCAAACTTCCAACAGCAGAAAGGAGAGACCATTCCAGAAGCATGGCAACGTTTTCAAGAATATGTTTCAGATTGCCCTCATCATGGAATGGAAGATTTATTGCTCATGCAAAGTTTCTACCATGGATTAACTCAGAAAGCCCATAAACAACTCGATGCCACTGCTGGAGGATCATTTAAGTCACTCACCCTTAGAAAAGCCAAAACTCTTATGGAAAAGATAGCCTCTAATCAAGGCTGGTCATCATGCAATATTCAATCATGCAATAAGAGTGAAGAAGTACCAAGAGAGGTGTGTGCACTGTCAACCAAGATGGACATACTGTTGAATTGGCTCGAACAGCGAGACAATTACGAGAAAGATCGTTAGGCCATTCAAGATGCTTTCAATACTCAAAACACATGTGGAGAGTATTTGGGAATTGAATTCCATGAATCGTAAGAGGATGTAAACATCATTGGCAATAATTTAGGTTCACAAAAATAGAGACAAGGATGGAAACAACAACAACAGTCAACTTACCAAGGTAAGTATGCAGGTAATTACTACAATTCTTCTAATCCCAAGCAACCATCCTTAAGAGACTTAATCTTAGAACAAGCTAGGATTAATGAGAGTATTTCTAAAAAGCTTGCTTTTAATGACAAGGTCCTAGAAAATATAAATACTAAAATGGATAGTTTTTCTTCTACCATACAAGACCAACTTAGCTATAATAAAAAGATAGAATCTCAATTAGCCCAGTTGGTTGCTGCTCTGCCTTTTGCCACTAACCTTGAGAAGGTCAATGCCATAACCACAAGAGGTGGCAAGTCTACTCGTGATCCGCCATATCCGACAAGGACAGGTAAGACACTAGTGGTAGTGCAGGAAGAGGAGAACAAGAACGACGAAGAAGTTGGGCCACAAGAGCAAGAGTTACAACAAGATTTTCATGACATGGCCCTCCTACCATTTCCACGTAGAAATCGAAAAGCCAAAATGGATGATTAGTTTGGTAAGTTTGTAGAGGTAATTCAAAAGTTATATATCAATATTTCATTGCTAGATGCCATATAGGTGCCTACCTATGCGAAGTATCTTAGAGGCATCCTCAACAACAAAAGACCACTACCCTCCACTGAGGTAATCAAGTTAACGGAGGAGTGTAGTGCAGCCATCTTAAACATAGCATCTATCAAGAAGGATCTATGATGTCCCACTATCGATTGTTCGATCGGGAGCCAGAACTTTGAGAATGCGTTATGCGATCTTGGAGCAAGAGTTGGTGTCATGCCCAAAAAGGTCTTTGACAAGATCAACTACTCAACGCTCACACCAACATCGATGTGTTTGTAACTAGCCAACCAATCGGTCCGCTACCCTGCAGGAATCGCTGAGAATATTCCGGTAAAAATATGAAATTTCTTTGTTCCTGTAGATTTTGTGGTACTTGACATGCAGGAGAACATGAAGACACCACTCATTATTGGGAGACCCTTCCTGAGCACTACGAATGCGCACATTGATGTCGAAGCCAGAGAGATCAAATTCCATATTAACGGAAAGGAAGAGCGGATCGCTTTCAAGCCAAGACCAGAAAAATGCTCCAATTTGGAGTGTCTTGAGAAGCAAGTATCAAGGTCTCCATATCCAGGACCAAAGGATACACCTAAAGAATGAACCCAAATGGAGAAGTCTGGCTCGGTGGACTTAAAATTCTGACCCCTCGCTGGGCGGTAACTCGATAGTTATCCATATTTACTTTTTGCATTATATTTTTACTTCGGCATATTTACTTCTTAGAACTTACATTAGAAAAATGAAATAAACAATTCTCATCATGGCATATTTAAAATTAAAGACCCATGTAAATAATTTTTACGGAGTGTAAAAAACCCATAAGAAATATTTACTGTGGAGGCGTAAAAATATAAAAAAACACCATCATTCATCTTCTCATATTTCATAGTTTCACAAAAGTAATTTTGCAATGCATTTTTATACATGTATACGGTAGAAATATGGGAGACACAAGGGGCCCACTCAACCACCACCCATCACTTCCATCACCAACATCTCCACTCAACCTCCATTATCACCTCCATTTCCACTCTCCTTCTCTCTACTCCATCCAAAATCCATATCCACCGAAAGGAGCACTTCACATGCTTAACCACGAAGCAAAGAAAATACCTAAGAGAGAAGAGGCCATTCGGACACCCTATGGGGCTGGCTAGCCCCACCACTAGGTTGGCCGGTCTACTACTTCCCCCTCTATAAATCCCACTCCTTCCTTGCTGCTCTCGGCCTCCAACACAACACAAGACAACCTTCCAAGTTTGAAATTCCAGAAGAAAAATTCGTAATTGAATTTCCTTTGGTAGAGGTATTGTTGGAGAAAGAAAGAGTGTGAGAAAGTTTGGGTGAGGAACTAGTGCAAAAATCTTGAGAGAAAGTTGGAGAGGTGCTGCTAAATTTAAGCAAGGAAAATAGAATTTAAGAGTGATAGTGCTATTCACATTAAGAGAGGAATTTAAAAAGAATTAGGGTGGAAGACATGCCAAAATTTGATTAGAATATTCACTAGGCAATCTCGGACGACTAACCTCTGAACGATTAACTTTTGGATGGCTAACCACTAACATTTTTATCTTGTTCCACAAGTTGTTTTGTTTTTGTTTATTTTGTAGGAAAATGAGCAAGATCACCGGCAAGCTCAAGCGGGTGATATCGTTCCATTCAACGAGAAGTTCTTCGTCCTGAGCAAGCACCGACATGGAGGTTGATCCTCTGTCTCCCGCTATTGAAGCACCATCCCGATCAGCCCCCACGGAGAGGAATGTTCTTCTACAAGAAAAGCAGCTCAAGCTCCGAGATGATAGGGAGAAGAACATCTACAAAAAGCTGAACGACTGGGATTTCGTCCTCACCCCTGCCATCGATCTAGCCCTACTTCAGTCCATAGGTATGGACTCTGAATTTGAACTCATTTTCAAGGCCGTAGGATGGGAGGATGCATGGGAAATAGATGAGTCAGGGTGCAAGCTTTTGACTATTGAATTTTTGTGCACTTTACAAACCATCGACTCGAAAGTCTCATTTAGGTTCTTTGGGAAAGAATTTTCTTTTCCCTAGAAGAACTTTAGTGAGTTTCTAGGATTCCCTGCTCAGTGCACAATTTATGTAGCCTCAGCTATACAAGACTTTGATAGGAATAAGTTTTGAAGGGAGATATCGAAAGAAATTATTTGCTACCGCCCTCACACCAATGACATTCACCACCCTACTTTGCGGTTCATGCACAAATGGCTAGGATTTTCTCTTTTTCCTAGAAATGATTTCCGCATAGTAAGGAATGATGAACTTAAACTGCTCTATGCTATGGTTAAAAGAAAGAAGGTTTCACCTGTAAAATTCATGATGGCACAATGGGTAGAAATTCCTGGACTTCAGGGAGATGTTGGGTGCACTTCTTTAGTCACCCGCATAGCTAGAAATTTGGGTTTACTAGCAAACGCTTCTATTACATACATTGATAGTCCCCGATGGATTATTGATTATGGCTATTTTAATCATACACAAATGTTAAAAAAAGGCAAGGATGGGAAAATAGTCATGATGTATATGGACTACATAAATGAGTTTCTGTTACCAGACCAGAACCTCGGTCTGTATGTGGTTGATTTGTTTGTCTTTGATTTGCAGAAAATAGAGCAAGCACCTCGTAGGAGTGCCTCTGCAAGGATCACTCGCAACCCACAGCCTTGGTACTATGGAGACGACCCTATTCTAGAAGGACATGCCTTCACCAGCTATGTAGGATTTGATCAAGCAGGACCTTCCTAGATGCATCTTCCTTAGCATGAAGGTTGGGACCAGCCGGGATCCTCCCACATGCACCAATCTGAGCATGCTGGTTGGGAGCAGCCCGCTCCTTAGCACGCTAAGAGATCTTGGCATCAAGGCTCAAGTGCGCAATGGTAGGACGGCAATTTCGACTACTACCAGCAGCAGTATGAGCTGGTCTCTACAAGGATCACTCGCAACCTGCAGCCTCGGTACCATGGAGACGACCCCATTCCAGAAGGACTTGCCTTCACTAGCTACACAGGATTTGATCAAGCAGGACCTTCCCAGGTGCACCATCCTATGCATGCAGGCTGGGACCAACCGAGATCTTCCCATATGCACCAACCTGAGCATGCTGGGTGGGAGCAGCCTTCTCCGCATCATTCAGAGAGTTCCTGGCAACAGGGCCCCAAGTGGCAATGGTAGGACGGCAATTTTGACTACTACTATCAGCAGTCTTATGAGGAGGTCTCCAGTGGCCACCAGGGAGGATGCATGACCTTCTCTGCCCATGGCTACCATGACCATCCCACAGGTTATCATGAGCAGCAGATGGAGTACACTTGTTTCAACACCAGGCTCACCACCATCGAGGAGAACCAGCAGATCTAGAACACTCTTCACCAACATTCCCAGTGGCAAGAAGAAGCAGGACAACGCCTCGTTGCCATCAAGCAACAAGAGCAACATGAGAATGACAACTGGAACTACTTGTTTGGCCATCTCCACATTGACCACCCGCCTCACTGAAGGACCATAGCAACACCCAGCTTGGGGGAGGAGCCCCCATTTACCTAAGGTAAGTTTTCTTTCTAGTATTTTATTATTTTCTTTAGTTTATTTAATTTTCAAATTTGTATTAGTTAAAAAAATGCAAAACTAAGAAAATAAAATAAAAATTTGCCTTTGCCTTTTATATATATATTACTATGGTATGATCTAAAAAATGATAAAAACCAAATAAAAAGAGTGTGTATATAGTTTGCTTAAGTTGTGCTTTAGTTTGTTATCTTGTTTTTAAGAGTCAATAAATAAATAGAACTTGAAGATGATCTCACATGATGGAAATGATGAATAGTTGCTCTATTATAATTCCTTTCAAGTACCTAGTTTTCACCCTTGAATTCTCTCGAGTTTTGGATGAGATTGATTTGACATAAAAATTTGCTCTGAACTTAAAACTCGTGGGTGGCATATGCTTGATCTAAGTCTAGGTAATTGACGAATATAATATGAAAATGTCTGAGCTACTATTTATCTTGTTCCAAGTGATACTAAATTCTAGAGATTTCTTTTGAAAAACATAAAAGAGCAACATGATGAGATCCTATATGACAAAGCTTGAATTTCTACCAGAGCCAAACATGTTTATCTAGGCTAGGAAAACTTCCACTTATATGCTACTTATTTTGCATTGAGTTTAGTCAAGCTTTGTTGATGTCTTATGCGAGGTTTGTCATACTCTTAAAATCAAGGTCATGTACACACCACCCACATATGCACTACTCCTACACTAGGGGTAGGCGTAAAAACAAGCCTTCCATCTAGATCCACCCAAACATGTTTTAATCATACATTGGAAGAAATCACCAAAAATATGCTTCATAGGTTTCCACCAAATAAATGCTCCAAGTTCTTATTGCTATCTCTCAAAAGTTTGCTGTAGAAAAGAGGCATGGGCTATGCAAAAGTTATTCATAAAAAAAGAGAAGAAGAAAGAAGAACTGAAAAAATGGACAAGTGTCCAAGATATCTAAAACAATGGGTACTTAGATGCCCGCCTAAAAAAAGGAGATGAATAACATAGCCCATATTTTCTTGCAATTGTTTCCAAGTTTAAAATGAGAGATATGTTTTCAAGGAGCATAGTAGAATTAGGCTAGCCACCATATTCCATTCACATGCACATCTTGATTTGATTATATGACTTAACTCTCTTTGGATCCGAGGTTTGACTTTACAATATATGTATTGCAAGTATGCTCTCTTCATACAATTACCACTCCTACAAACTCCACATAAGCTTTAGTTGTAGGAGAAGAAAAGGTATAACATCATTCATTACCTTGGTGAGGATCCACAAATACCACATATATGAGAGACTTGAGAGTGTCATACGAAGGAATCTCTGAGTTTTTATTTTCAAAACTTATAAAACTCCGTAATAATGGTTGAACAAAAGAACCCGAGACATAGTGCTTGACTTGATCATTCGGTCTTTCAATTGCTCAAGATCCAAGTGAAAGCTAGAAAGCCCCATGGTTGAAGGTAATATGGGTAAGTTTGAAAGTCAGATCGATGAATTTTAATCTAGAGAAGAATTCTTGTTTGAATGCATGTGTACTTTTAAGGAGTTGCATCAATATTTTCAAAAATCCTAAAACTCTTGATCCACTGTTAAGTTTAGTTTTACTCAGGGACGAGCAAAGGTCAACCTTGGGGGAGTTTATTGACGGTAGTTATCATCCTACATAAATAGTCAACTTTATTGTATACATGCAAAAAAAGGATCACCAATATAGACTTAGGGGTTTAAACTGACAATTTCCATGAGTTTTTGTGAATCTATGTTTTAGCAGGGTTATTTTAGAAAACCATCAAAGAGGATCAAATCATCAAATAAAATCACGCTTATCCGCAGTGAAATCAACTCCAGAAGGTTCTAGAGGACAACAGAAGCCACACCACCGATGCAGAGGGTAGGAGGCTGCTAGGTGGGGCCCACCTGTAGGCCACCCAGACACCTAGGCCCACATGTCATCCTCCACTTCGACGTCGGTTCCTCCACCGCCTCCTAGATTGCATCTACACCATTCTTTCAAGTCGGTTTGATTCGAGGGCTCAGGATTGATGCTCTGGACTATATAACCAGACCCTGCCCCCCCCCCTCTAGAGCAAGCTGCCATAAGTCAAGAGTAAACCAGATTTAGGGTTTCTAGAGAGAAGAGAATAGAGCTCCAATTCTTTAAGTTTCTACTATAGGCTAGCTAGCAAGGTTCAAGTAGAGTGTCGGCTACTGCTCAAGATTCATAATCTTCCGTTTGGAGACTGGTATAGCCATTGTATCTCTTTATTTAAGACTTTATGCTACTTCAATATTATGTTGCTATTTATTATGTTCCTAGTTTGCTCTAGTAATATGCTTGATATAGTTATGATTGATGATGAATATATGCATATTTTCACAAAGCTCTTAGCTCAGTTCTTGAGAGAGTTAAGTGGTCTACATTATGTAAGCATGGCTCTTAGATATTGTTTGCCTGCGGATGCATTCTGCACTCTGGGTCATGTGGTAGATCATGGATGTGACACTCCCGTTGAGTTCTTTGTAGTCCACTCCCCATTTGTAGAGTACGTAGAACGAGATTGCAAAGAAAGACAAGCTCTGTTCTTAATCTTCCTTAGTAATGTTCCTTATGCATAGATCGAAATTTAGTTATACTATAGATGACAGTGTATATACTTGGGTGTACAAAAGATTTAGTAGATATGTAATGACTTAGGGATCTTTTGCTCTTAACGAATCTCTTGCTTAGCCTTACTACATTTTATGAGTATCTATTTCTATCTCTGGAATACCATTATTACCTTACACTTATCATTTATTTATCACTTGATTTACCCTTACCATAGCATAAGAGTGGTTTTATCATAAGTATACATATTTGTCAATATCTCTATGCCAACACAACCCCATAGCTCCTCCCTGTGGATAAAATATAAATAACGATACTCGGTATACTCTCTTGTGAAATGCTACAATGGTAAATTATCTGTGCGCTTGCGGATACCTTATATATAGTTTACAAGTGTTCTCATAATTACCAACAACACATTTCTGGCATCATGCTAGGGATGAAAACTTAGTTAAGAGTGATGCTAAGAATTTTCAACACTGGTCATGAGAAAATGTCAGCTGCGGTGGCCGCTCATTGTTGGGGATGTAGAGCCATCGGTGCTCCCAATCTAGGTCTGCGGCATAGTGGCTGTCAAGGCTTAGGTAGCACTCCTCCAATCAGGGATGAACTTTGATCGAGGCGCCCCCCATCGGACAACGATGGTGCCAAGAGGACATTGATGGAACCACCCAGAAAAGAAACTGCCATAGATCATAATGGGCAGGTATTCCTAGGAAGCCCTCGCACATCATGATGAAGACCGAGAGGTGGAGGATCCCCTCTAGGGTTAAGTCATGGAGGCAGAGCCCATAGTAGTAGAGCAACCACCTTAGTAAGGGGTGCGTCAATAGCCTAATCCCAAGAAGGTGGAAAGGGATAAAAGAGATGACCTCATTTTTCCTTCGGCTTTGGCTCCACTTCGCTTCTCGCTGGGACTCCATCCGAGCTCCCCGGTGGCCTCTAGGATCGACCCCCTCTCTTGCAACTGGTCGAACTTAGCTCGGTCGATAGACGACCTCATCCACTCCACCATGGTCCTGGCAGGAGGCGTCAGCGGCGCAGTAGGGTGGAAGGCAAAAGCTTTGGGATAAAATTAGGAGCTCTAGAGAGAAAAAAAGGCAGCAGGTGTAACCTTCCCTCTTGCTCATTGTCTCTACTACTATAGTTTGGGGGCCATCGACCACCCCACGACCGAGAGGTTTGTGTGGGTGGGCGGCGAGGCTTCGCCCCGTCACGTCAATGCGACGGGCCGGGAGGCAACGTTCCCTGCTGCAATAGGTTACTGATGCCACCTACGCGTGTGCGCCTGTGCGGGAATACAGGAGCACATCGTCAAGGTAGTCAAAATTTCAGATGGTCGGACCTTGTGTGATCCTATAAAGTATAAAAATTCTGAATAAAAATAATCCTTGATGCATGGTTCTTGCAAGTTCAACAATCTTATCAAATACACAAAAATAAGATGAGTTAGGTCCAACACAGATCAAAGCCACTCATGACTACTACTACTACTAATACAAATGTTGTGACCGAGTGTACTCCATAGGCAATAGTTTTACTGATAGCTCTGTATTGTATAGTGTCCGACGAGATCAAATGTGACGCATTCGGACTTTCTTGCGAGTGTAGTAAAATATGAACAACTATCTGGCTGCTCCATTTTGGTGGCTCGTTTCTCGACATGTTTTTCTCAGAAGGCGTGCTCCTCAGAGATCATGGAGATGTGGCCTCGCCTTACCTCCCGCTATCGCCCAGCATATGCTGGAAATCCATCAACCATGCACATCCCCTGCTATAAATAGAAGAAAAATAGGGGAGCTAGTATAGTTGCCTTGTAACTTTGCAAACTCACCTTTCTTGCTCGCCCCTCCTCCCTAGCACCTCGTTCTTCAAGCTTGAACCATGGTTGTGGAGAAACGTCCAAGGGAGGAGATGATGGTGTGGGACCTAGACGTGACCAGGCAGGCTCTCCGCGTGGAGAACCGGGAGGCAGAGTGGCTACGGTCGTGCCTCTCCACTGTGGAGATGGCACTCGCCGCAGCCGATAGGGAGACAGCCGTGGCTGAAGCTGTAGTGGGTTAAGCGTAGGTGCAGCTCGCTGGTAAGGCATTGTCATTACTGTATCTTCTTGTTTTGTGTGGCACCACATCTTATTAATTGGTAGGGTTTTCTTCGTTCTTGCTCTTTCAGCCATCATGGAGCAGTTGAACGCCGTGTCCATGCTGTCGGCGGGGCCGAACTTCCTTAAGCGCATCCGTGCTCTACCGGTGTGGATCTGGGAGGTAGTGACACATGGTGTTCACCATGGGGCTACGTTAGCCCTGGCCACCGCCCACCTCCATTCAGACACGGACTTGCGTACGGTGGAGCCAGGGTTCCCACTGGAGCGGTCGGTCCAAAGGGCTTCATAGGATTTTTTTTCCTATAGGATTTGGATCCTTCAAAATTCTTGTTTCTCCTCCATTCCAAAGGAGCCATAAGTTTTTGAGTTTCGTTTGTCCATTTCTCGGGATTCCATTTTGTAGTGTTGGTGGGCCCCGAACAGATGGGGAGATCTGCCCGCGCGAAATTTTGATTTTCGGCGAAAATTTCGCATAGCGCCGAGCAGTACCGCCAACACGCACCAAAAATTAGATGTCTCTCTTTTGCCCTCCGCGCGGAAATTAGGTTTACCATGACATCGATTTCAAACAAGGGCATTTTTGGTACTTTGATGGCCACATAAAAGCGCAACGAGTCACCGTCTCCGCCTCCACCTCCATCTCCATCCTCCAGCCACCACCGTCTCTCCTCCCACTCCAAATCCTAGCCCCATGGCCTTCCTCTCCACTCTCTAGCCGCCCCCTCTACCACCCCTCTTCGGACCCTAGGCGCCATCGGCACAGCAGCTCGACTCATCAATCTGCACTCTCCAGCCGCACCCTCTCTCATAGCTTTCTGAACCCTAGCCGAAGCCAGATCCCTTCAATTCATCGATAGTAGGTCAGCTGACGGTGGAAGGACCACCTCGACGACGGTATAGGCCAGATTTGGATCCCCTACATCAGCACCTATCATGACCAGCTAGATCTGAACCCTAGCCGGAGCTAGATCTGGTACCCCTTCGTCAACACCGGCCGCACCAGTTCCACGACCACGATGACAAGATAGCTGTGCCGACAATGAAGCGTAGCCAGGGTACACGGAGGAAGAGGTACCCAATTTCCTTTTATGATGTGTGTTGTATTGTAGTGGTTCAACCTGGGATATGTAGATAGCGATGGGATTGCATATTTCCTATAGTTGAGTGTAGTTGACATGTGCTTTATTGGTTTAGTGACTTCTGTATAAGCTATAGTTACTAGTTAGGCGCTTATTTGCATACTCTTGCCCTCTATTATGTTGACATTCGCTAGAAGCTTTAGTTAATAAATACCTTTGTAATCTAGATGAACAGCCACTAAATTCTTTTGAACGAGAGCGGGAGGCACAAGTCATAAAGAATCATAGGAAGATGGAAGAACTAGGGGTGGTTATTGAGGGATTTGGTGATACAGATGAAATATATTCATATTTACAAGATGAGACAGTGGCCCTTGCAGTTGAGGTGCTTGCTCTACCTTGTATTGAGTTCGGGCAGGAGGGGCCAGGGGTTACAGATACCAATACAATACTTTGCTATCTAGATAGCAATGCAATTTGTACATGCTTCCTGCTTAAATTTGTTTCTCCAATTTCAGCGTCTGATTTGAAGAAGCCGCAGAGTAGGCTCTGCTAGCAAGACAAAAGGCAGTGCTGATATTAGTCCTAGAGAAAGGCAGTCCAAGAGAGTCAAGTCAACACGACCTGGAGAGTTGACTCGTGGATCTAAGAAGAACAAGCAAAATCGTGCAAAAGTGAAGTACCACCAGGCTATAGGATCTCGTTCCTATGCTGTACAGCTGCAATCATTTGTAAGTGATGGTTGTGTTTTATTGTTACTCTAGCCTTTGTATAAACAGAAACTCATGTGCATTGTTAATAGAAGCAATAGTGGCAGGAGCCTAAGGCCCCCTTTGGAACACAGGATCGGAAAAACGTAGGAACAGGAAAAATACAGGAATATGATTGGAATGCATGTGAAAACAGAGGAATGAAAAAACAGAGAAATTTTGTTAGGAGTGTTTGGTTTTGTACAAGAAAAACATATGAAACCAATACAATGAGGTTTCACTGGATGTTTTCCTTTGTTTTTCCTATGAAAGTTAAAGGATAGGAAACTTTCCTATGGTTTTCATTCCCCCATTTCTTCCTGTGAACCCAAAGCATCTACAGTGCCGATTCTGTAGGATTACTGATTCCTATATTTTTTCTTTGGAAATCCTATGAACCAAAGGGGCCCTAAATTTGGCATCATCATTTAATTTTGAATTTGCAATACCTGTGCATTATGCTTATGTAATCCATATCTATAACCCATTGTTTACTGCTTGAATTTTGCAGTATGTAATCCATATCAGTACCTATGTGTTGTGCTTATATAATCCATATCAATATGAAACTTGCATTACTTGTAATGAACTAATCTCCTGGGTTTTCAATTAAAGTCCTCTTCTACTATCTGCAACCTAATGTTTACTGCTTGAATTTCATAGGAAGCTATGAAAACTATGCGAGCAGAACCTATTGCTGATGGGCACGAACCAATGATAAGTGCTGATGTTGTTCCCAAGGTCCTTTGCCTCTCCCATGGCCAGGTCCACTCCTAGGCCAGCGGCAACACCCTTTTTTTGAAGAATGCTGATATCTCGACAAGCTCCGCCAGAATAGAGACATCGGCGGAGAGAATGCTTTGGGAATAGTTTATTGTTGAAAAGGAAAGTTCCGCTAACCTCATCGAACAAGTGGATGAACTGAAGAGGAAGATAGAAAAGACTAAAAGGGGTTTGAGGAGTTCAACATACAGCAACAGGAGGAGTACAATAAGATACATGAGGATATCATGCACTTCAGCTCTTTTTCTGGTAACTCTCAGTCGTCAACTCTGTTGGCTTGATGCGGTGAACATTTGTGGTTTGATGTGTGTACTCATGTGCTGGTTTGATGTGGTGAAACTGTCAGTGCATTGCTACTGATGTGTAAACAATAATTGTTGTATTTGATTGTTATGCTGAATAATTATGTAGGCATCGTCGAATAATTATGTAGTCAATCTGTGCAGCAGTGACGATCTTGAATTACTTTTATGATGAATTGATTGTTGGACACATGGTAGAACCTGGGCAGGCGCCCTGATCAAATAAAAATGCTACACGTGGACGAACCAGTGCATGACACGTGAAATATCCATGGCACGACACGTGGGCTAATAAAAATCCGACACGTGGAAGGAAGTCATCAAGCCACGTGGCTGAATCAAAAAATGAAACGTAGACGGACAGCACCGTGACACATGGTCGAATAAGAAACGGCCACGTGGACCAATAAAAATACGACAATGGTCCAATGAAGAAATGACACGTGACCCAACCGCAACACGACACGTGTGCTAATAGAAAACTGACATGTGGAACGACAGGGGCCCGACATGTGGTCCATTAAGAACCTGAAACGTGTAAGAACCAGAGATGGCCACATTGACTAATAACAAGGTGATACGTACCCGAACCATCTCCAATGCAACCGGCTATAGCAGGTACACGTGGAAAGCATCTCCAACAGAAGCAACCACCAACGTGGCTGCCCTCCTGCCACGCATGCCAAAACATTTTTATGACAATTAGTTTTTATCATAGATCTATCCACTTCTATGATGATTTTCTAGAATCATCATAGAAGTTCAAGAATGATGCGACTTCTATGATGAACCGTTTTTTGTCATAAATTCATCATAAAATCGAAATTATGATGAATTTGGCTCCTTCAATGACAAAAGTTGTTCGTCATAGAAGTGGATATTCCTAGTAGTGTTCCTGTGTTGCGATCGATCGAAGGAGAGTTGATCAAGCTGATCCAGAAGAAAAGTACAACTGTCTGAACATGTTTTTGAAGGCAAGTGTCCTTGACCATCTTGCACCTATATTTATTTTATTTTGAGTTAGAGTAGTAAGACCATTAGCTGCATGCAGAGTCTTAATTTGAATCCCATGATAGGGTTTACTAGTCTTTGATTATATCATCCTTGAAACCCGGTTTGGATGGGTAGTTGTCATGCTTAGGTTGTAGTCTTGGGTTGGGAAGGTTGTAACTTAATGTTGATTAATGATCTATGGAACATAGGATGGTAATCTTTTACTAACATGGTGACTAGGGAATCTGAGCACGATGGCCAGATTGGTATGATGGTTATTTGGTTCTGGTACATAATGGGGTTCCTTGGGTTGGTGCTCGTACCTGCTCTAGATTCTAAGGACCGGTTCTCAGAGCATGTAACCCAGTTTAACAGCGCAACCATAAGGTCTGGATGGGTTGGACCTGGCTAATTAATTAGTTCCTCCAAGTTTTGGTTTACATCAGGGCAGGTTTTGTGGCACAAGAGGGGGGCCCTGGGGTCTTTGACTTAGGTACGGGGCGAAACCTTAGTGGAGGTGTAAAACATGCATGGAGAGGCTTTGTAAAGGCCTTGTACTTTGACCCCGCTAAGCACCTTGGTAGTGTGAAGCATTATCGGGAAAACGTGACTCATAGTGAAAGTGTGCAACCTATGCAGAGTGTAAAACTGATATATCAGTCGTGCTCATGGACAAGAGCGGCTTGGACTTCTTTAGGATTAGATGGCTCTGGTTTGTGGTTGTGTGGTTCCCTTGGTAAGGGAACGGGTGGTTCAGTTGGGAACTTGGATGGAATCCAAGTGTTGTGCTTGGATGGAATCCAAGTGTGGTTTGGTTCTCTAAGGAGAAGGCAGAATTTCACCTAGTAATTAGGTGCTAAGGAATTAGGAAATTAGGATGTGTCGCTTAGGCACTTGTGTCAAACAAAGTTGGCCTATCCTTATTATAAGCCTCATGTCATATTTTTCTTACACTTGCGGAGTACATTTCGATGTACTCACCCTTCCTCTTTGTCCCCCTGCTACCCCACCCAGACGCTAGAGATGACGAGGAGTACATTGAAGACGGTGCCTTTGACTCCGATGACGTGTTCTAGGCTGGTGATACCCCCGGTCAACCTTCCTATGAAGATGGTGTCCATTTCCGTTGGAAGATTAGTAGAATTTCTTTTAGACCCACGGTTTTTGTAATAATGTTTCGTTATGTAAGCAACTCTGATTTTGATACTGTAATGAAGTCGACATATGTATGAATAATTGATCATGCCATACATATGTTGTGCATTCGATTTTATCCTTAAAATCGGGTGTGACAATCACCAAAAAGGGGGAGATTGAAAGCATCTAGGCCCCTAGTTGGGTTTCGGTGATTAATGACTACACAAGATTACTGTGACTAATGTGTGTTTTGTAGAGGCAGTTGAAGTTAGGTCATGATATTGGTGATTGATTGGGCAATTGTGATTTTCATTCCCCAGTCAATGGAAATCGTTTCGGTTTTCAAAGGATGGACGACAAGGTTAAGGACGGACTAGTTCTAAGTGTCGTTTGACGTTGAGAGACACTTAGATTAGTTGTAGGACTTTGTTTTTTCCTTTTGTCGTACTATAAAGGGAGCATAGATGGGTAACTTGACCAAGGCATGTCTAGTGAGAAGAATGTGGTGCACATTTGCCAAAATCTAGTGCTAGGTAGCTTAGAGGAAGCCCAAGTTCATCGGAAGTCAGAAACCGTTTTGAATCAGAAATTGAAATGGAACGCAACACTGCTGGTGGCAGCGGACTGGGCGGTGTGCACCGCTCTGGTCGCCGCCATCGGGGTGGCGGTACCACCGCCCCGTTTATCTAGAGGCTAGGTATTCTTGGGTGGTCACCGGATAGGGCACCGCCCCTGGGGTGGCGGTGCCACCGCCACTATTTTCCAGAGAGCACCTCCAGGCCATGGTGACACTGGACAGGGCACCGCCCCTGGGGTGGCGATGCCACCGCCATATTTATCCTGAGAGGGGGTTTTCGTAGACTTGGTCACCGGCCCTAGGGTAGCGGTGCCACCGCCCACTAATGGCAAGTTCAAAAACTAGCCGTTGGGGTGGCACCGGACAGGGGGTGGCGGTGCGCCACCTTGCTGTCTGATGACCCCGACTTTGCTGAGTTGGAGGGTAACGGCTATTCCTTGGCTTGGGGCTATTTATACCCCTCCATCTTGTGCATTTAGGCCCTCTTGCCCATTTGTTCAGCTGAGGAAACACTTTAGAGTGCAAGAGAGAGCAAGAGCCTAGGTGGGTTGTTGAGATTTGCTAATCCAAAAATAAGAACCTCATTAGTGCATAGAGAGTAGCAAGTGTGCATCCACTCTTCTCATTAGGCTTGGTTGGGTCAAGTGAGAGTTCGTGCTTGTTACTCTTGGTGATTCGCCATCACCTAGACGGCTCGGTGGTGATTGAAAGCTTGGTAATCATCCGGCGGAGCTTGTGGATGACCCAATTCATGGTGTGAGCGGTTGGGTGCGATTCACCGCGATGGAGTATCAAAGAATCAGCCCGTAGAGAGCACTTGATCCTTGCGCGGATCAAGGGGGAGCTACACCCTTGCATGGGTGCTCTAACGAGGACTAGTGGGGAGTGGCGACTCTCCAATACCTCAGAAAAACACCGCCGCGTTCATTTCCCTTTCTTTACTTTGAGCATTTATATTTGAGCAATTCAATTCATGTCTTTACATTTTTAGAATTGTCATACTAGAGTAGGATTGGAACCTAGGGTGCAAAACCTTTGTGCGGTAGAACAATAGATAACACTTTTAGGCACAAGGGGTGAAATGCGCTAAGTGTAGGGCTTAATTATTGCAAGAAATGTTATGTTAGCCCAATGCAAACCCCCCTCTTGGACATCTTGATCCTTTCACTTGCTATATTTCTCATAAAAATAATAGCTCTAAATTTAAGACCAATTACCACATTTAAAATTGGAGAAGAATTTTCCGTAGATGTATTTTGAGGAGCCCTGGGCTCATCATTCTCCCTTCCTTGAAACAAAGCCGTCCTCGGCTTTGAGATAAATTTAAGAGTCTCTTCCATGAGGTGATCAGCACCATTTATTATGGTCTTACCTTGCACAGAAGCAACCATAACTTGATCATCTTTCTTCTCATCAACAACTAGGGGTGAAAACGGTACGGATATTTTCCGACCGTATTTGAGACCGAATCCGTTTAGAGGAGTTCAAATCTGTCCGTATCCGAGTCCGGATATTCAACATCCGATACCGTATCCGTATCTGAATAATCAAATCGCATATTTATGATGTCTATATCTAATTATATCCTATCCATCATGGTTGACAATATCCGTATTCGAATCCGAATCCGGACAGAAATATGAAAACAAATGTAATATCAATGATATCCGTTCGTATCCGATCCGTTTTCATCCATATCAACAACCAAGTTGCCAAACTGATTAGCATCTGAACAACCAGAATTTTCTGGAGTAATAATTATTGAACTGATTGCAATCGTTGACACATCTTGAGAAGTATTACCAGCTTTAGGGTCGTTGCCTGAATTCCCACGAGAAGCAATATGAGGAATTGCAGCCACGTCATTCACAAAATTAGATAGGATGCCAAATTGCAGGGGTGATTTATTTGAGTCAATAACTACACTTTCAGACTCCTTGCAATAACGTTGAGTTTTAGACTTATTAGCTGCATAAATCATGTCTGCCCCATCAGAGCAACTAACAGCAGGTACTGCAACTTTAGGATCCACATATGAATTTTCCAGTGCAATTACCCCAGCAGCTACAGTCACATTATTCTCTCCCTCTTGAAGCAAAGCTGTCCTCGGCTTTGGAGTAATTTCAGCAACCTTTTTCTTCACTCTCACAGTAGAAAACACCTCAGCCTTGATAGCACTATCCAGCATTGGTTTGAGCACATGATGAACTCCTTTGTGCACAAACGAATAATTATTGGAACGACCACCATGAGTAGCATCAAAATCAAACTGCCACAGTCGACCCAACAACAAATGACATGCACTCAATGGTGCAACATCACAATCCACAGTATCAATATAAGTTCCAACTGAAAATTTAACTTTAGCCTTATGAGTAATTTTCAGTGTATCACTTTGATTCATCCATTGCATATAGTGTGGCATTGGAAGCCTCCACGTAGACAAAGATAATGCATTCACTAAATCTGAACTAATAACATTAGCAAAACTACCCCAATCAATAATTAATTTGCATACCTTGTCTTTAATTTTGCACTCCAACTGAAATATATTGGACCGTTGTCCCTTCACACTTGCAACGGTACCATCACTGTGTATTTCCTTTGCCATCATAGATAACCTATCTGACGCATCATCTGTATCATCAAGTTTCAGCTCAGACTGAGTATCACAAGAGGAAGCACAAGAATGCACCCTGGATGCTAAAGAAAAAACAGCACTCCCAGGTAGGACTGTCGGTTCAGGCACTACAGCCTTCTGTAACAACTGAGAATCTGCTTTCTTCAGTTGCTTAGAACTATCAATTGGCTTGGTGGTTAGATATTTTGAGCCACAAGCAGCAGTGACCATTTTCCTTGACCAAAATGAAGAAAGAAATAGGCTAGTTAGCACAACCTTTATATCACTCCATGTCCAACAAGGAAAATTTTTATCATAGTGAATCCACCAATGCAAAACATCTTTAGCTAAAGTCTATTCTGCATAATATATCTCTGGCTGTTGGAGTCGACGACCCTGGAAGAAATTCTCCATACTTTCTTCCCAATCAAAATACTCCAGGTGTCTAGATGCTAGAGATAGTTTTGGAAAAGATTTAACTTCTTTGAGCAATTTCAAATAAGCCATTGAAAAAGAAAATTCTAAATACACCGTGAGTAACCCAGAAGCCGATACCAACCGATGATAACACGCCTACGATGGCCAGATAAATTTCCCAATCTTTCACGGTACGATAATAAATTATAGCTTCTCTGAATTATCAGTTCGATTCAGTTGAGTCAATAGAAAATAATAAGTGTTGCAAGGCTCGAACCAATAGATGCTAGACTGAATTTCAGAGCTCGAAATATATTCGCACAAGCAGTCAACTAGTAATCTGGCACAACCATATTAGAGCAGCATCACGGCCAGCAACAGGACACGTGAATCTCACTAATAATCATATATTAAATTCACGGCAACAAACTCGCTCCAAATAAGATTGTGTATATTCTCCACACAGTTGGAATAATTTCTCCAGTAAATCAAACACAGCAGTAGCAATATTATTGACAGATAAAGGGATCAGCTTACAATAGATAATGCAAACCAAACCCTAGGATAATCCTTCCACCCGCGGCCACGACGAACCACGATAAGAAGACGAGGAATTGAATCAATTCCAACACGAGTCCAAGGATTAATCCTCGGTCACACATCAACACAAATCCACGCAGGGATCTGGAACGACAAACCTCTAGGGCTTCACACGTGGCGGCTCGATGGGGAATAACTCCACGAATAAAATCCAATCTAACCTCCTACAGAGGACGATTCCTAATATACAGCCTATTCGCTTGCTCGTAAACGATCGTAAATTTTCAGCCGAAAACAGTGTTTTTCTCTCACACCAAACCTGCCAGCAGTAAATAATCCACGATACGGTCTCCGAACAGGCTAATAGGCACGAAGGCCTCAACGTCAACTCAGACTCAATGCACACCATCTGGTTCGACTCGACCGTATGGTGCACGCGTACATGACAGAACGTAGCTATAGGAAACTAAATAAAGAAAATTCTAAAATATTGCGGCCACGATGCAAATCACACCATTAGCATTATGAACCTCCGTACTAGCAACTTGCATGCAGCGAATTCGGTCCCAATAATGGTTCATGTGACGTCAACCTGAATGCAATCAATATAAATATAGTTTCTTGGTTTCATATTTTCTCCTTTCATGAATTTTGCACCACCAAAAAACATATTTCAAGACAAACCGACAGTAGTAAATTTATCCATATTCTTGCAATATTTCTCATAAAAAATAATAGCTCCAAATTTAAGACCAATTACCACGTTTAAAATTGGAGAAGAATTCTCCATAGATGTATTTTGAGGTGCCGTGGTCTCATCACAAACCCTAATATCACATCTGTTTCACAAACACTAGTTGTTGTTGTAATAGTTTTGTCCAAAGTCAAACGTATCTATCTTTAACCATCAATTACTCTTATAATTTGTATATAGTTGAACATGTAAATTAAATGAAAGTACTTCTTAGGATGAATTTAGAAACATAAATCTTAGTGTTAAACTATACAATTTATAGAAATTGATGATCAAAGATATAAATGTTTGACTTTGGAAAGAACTACAACATATAGAGTAGAAGCTTCTTTTTTTCTTGAATACACAAGAGAGTTGTGCATTTTATACTATAATAAGAACATAACTGAACGTGTTTCTAGCCCCGTTGTGGGTTTTGGTGGATTAATGACACATAATCAAAGGACTAATGTGTTGACAAGGCGTTTGAGCGGGTTTTAAGTCTATGAAATATGATATTTGATTACTGGTGGCCCCCAAATTCTTATAAGATGAGATACAGCGGTTGAAATTAAAATTAGAAGATTTAAATTCTTCTATCTTTTGAATATGAGTTTAGAAGTGCTAATAAAGGGGATTCAAAACCATTGTCTTGCATGTGTTTATATTCTAAAAAAGAAGCTAATAAACCCCTTGAGAGACACTAACACCCCTTAGGTTTTTCTGGGATTCCAAAGCTCATACCTGAGGTTTGGTCTTGATGGATACTTGAGGTGTTGCTTGGGACGGGAAAAGGTGTGGGTTGAGAGATTTTAGTGCAATAAATTCATTCCCATTCCTTTGAGCACTCAGAGACTCCTCCAAGGCGTGAATTTGAGTTTGTTACTCTTGGATTCATAAATCATAGCCGACTAGGAGTTACTCATTGAAGCACCCATCCTTTTTGTGGAGTGCTCTTAGAAGTTTGTATTACCCCGACAATTCTAGCAAAAACCTCAAGTTTGATCTTTGTGAATTGCTTAAGAATAGGATAGGATTGGAAGAGATCCAAGCCCTAGTAGCTTCCTTGTGAATTGCTTAAGAATAGGATAGGATTGGAAGAGATCCAAGCCCTAGTAGCTTCCTCAACAACAAGGACATAGGTACTCCTTTGTGATTTCGCTGAACCTCGGGTTAAATCTTCTGTATTTTGTGTTATTTGTGTTCTTGAGCTTGTTCTTGTTGACTTGTAGAAATTTTTCCTGATCTATTGAACATACTTGAGTGTAAAAAATTCATGAGGATAACTCTACACATCTATGTGATGCTTGGTAACAAGTAGACCTAAACTTCTTTGGTCAAATTTGTAGATCTTCTAGGTTTTTCAGTTGTCTGATCAGACATATGGTTTCTGGTGGAAATTTGGTATATACTTAAATTCAGTTGAAACTAGACATCTGTCCATGTACTAATTTCCACTGCAAGTCTTGATTTAAATATTTAGGTTAGACCTATTCACCCCCTCTCTTGGCCACAATCCCTATTTGATCCTTTCAAGAAGTACACAGATGAGGAAAAGGATTATGAGAGGGGGTGTGCACAACTGTCTCACTATGGATGTCTCTATAAATGGAAAATTTTAGAGTCCGGAGTGCTAGGTAGAAAACTGCTCTTCAGAATCTCAACACCAAGAATTTGTGCAATATTTTGCTAAATGTGTAACTGAAACTCCAAACCAATAAGCTCCAAGTTTGGTCATGATCTTTCTGAATTCTGTCTACAGGAAGGTTGGAACTTTAAAGTACCAGGCAGTCATCCACGTCTCCTATTTTAACACAATTACCGATGATAGGTGATTGCCGAAGTCTCTCTACCATTTTGTTCCTTCTTAGTTCTGATTGCCATCTCTTGCGGTGACTTTGACTTTGCCTCACGGTGTTATAGTAGCAAGCAGAGGCCAATGTAGACATTTGAATTGTTCTTTTATTCATAGAGCTAAATGTAATGCTCAGTTATTCTCTATTTATTTATGGATGGAGTACAAAAGTGTGTAATGAATACTTTTTATAATGGCTAATGTATAGTAATAAAATGTCTATATGCATGCAATCGTGTGTCATTAGAGTTTAATGACCAGAATCTTTCAATTTGGTTCCTTTTTGAAGAATTTTTTTGTTGCTAGAATGCATTTCCTTGGGGACCGGTGGTCAAGGAAATCAAATTACCTTGACATTTAGGGGCAGCCAAAGAAAATTCCTTGGAAGTCAAGGGCCGCCAAGGAAATGGTCATTACCTTGATGGTTCAGAACATTTCCTTGGGGGTTGCTGGCACCCAAGGATAGTAATTTGCTTGGGGGTTGCAACATTTCCTTGACATATTGACAAATTAGGTACATTCGGAGTTTCCTTGAGGCTAAAAGGAAATCATCCTTGAGTGCCAAAACTGCCAAGGAAACTAATTTCTCTTATCTTCTATCCTTGACGGAGTTTGCTTGACGGTTTGTGGCCAAGGATCATTTGCTTGGTGGTTTAGGCATTTTTCTTGGAGATTTTGGGCACTCAAGGTGATTCGGGATTGTGGTAATGAAAATCACAAAAATTCTTAGTCAAATAGCGTAACCCAAAGCCGATCTAAAATCTTTTTTACAATCTGTAACCAAAATTGCAAATAGAATGGTAATGCTTTTTAATAGGGGTGATTGAGGGATGAGGATTCAAAAAAAAACTTGCCTTATGTCAATCACAAGAATCAGTTTCCCTCTACAAGGAATAATAAAGCCGTGTCATTAGATTTGAATCCCCTAACTACCAAACCGTGAGAGATACAAGAAAACTAGAAGAAAAATCACTTGCCTTTTGTGCTGCAGTTTGAACATATCGCCACTCTGCGTTCATCCATTGAGATAGAACAACAATAAGAAGAAGAGGGGATAAATTAGAGGAGCACAATCCAAGCAACAACAGGGAGAGAGGATGGGTAGAGCAGCGCCATAGAAGAAAGGTGAGGGTAGCGAGCAAAGGGCCTGTGTTACCTGGGGGAGAGAGAGAAGGAAATGAAGTCAGGGTAATGACAAGATATATATATATATATATATATATATATATATATATATATATATATATATATATATATATATATATATATATATACACACACACACACAAGGAGGAGAACAGAGGTATGGAAAGGTCGATAATATAGATAGTAAAATAATGGACACTACCACGGCTCAAGGTGCGCTCACAAGATGTGACTTCATCGGCACTCCTCCTCTTTCCCCGCTGCATCCCCTTCTTCCTCGACGTTCGTCTTCATCCTCGCTGACCCCTTTTCTCCCATCCCGGCCTCCTCCCCGGCCTGCGGCTCCCTCGCCCGAACATGCCGCCCACCTCCCGGCCCCACCCGTCGACCCCACCCCCTCCTCAACCTCGCCCGCTGCCCACCGCCTGCCTGCAGGCAACCTCCTTCTTCCCCACCTCCCGCCGCCACCATGGCCTTGGATGCCCCGCCCCGCCCTGGCCTGGCCGCCTCTCCTACGCCAGCGGTACCCTAACACCGCCTTCTCGCCGTCCGCACCGCCTGGTCGACCTGCCTTCCCTGAGCCCATTCTAAGTCTGCAGGAGTTGGGGAAGATGAGAGGGTGAGAGAAGGCACGGGTCACGCCGTCGCGATACAGCGCGGCCTTCTTCTCCGCCGGGGGCAGTGCCAATGACGGGTGAGTTGGCCTGCCTTTTTGTCTTCTTGTGCGTGCACGCAGAAACGTTCTCGCACGCCTGTGCGAAAATAAGTGTTTGCGTAAAATAATAACTCTGGTTAAAATGGTTTATATACATACACGTCCTGCTCGTTGACAAGCACAAAATATGTTATGGCGTCTGTGCCGAATTTTAGTGCGGCTGTGACCTCAATACACGTGTTGAAAATCAAGGTTGCAAGAGGTATCCGTTGGCAAAAGTCGCAACTCGCAACTCGGTCAAGGTTGCAGGAGTAGCCGGGCAGTGTAGCAACGTGCGGGTGTGTCTGCGTGGTGGATGGCGTCAGGGCGTCATAGTATATGGCTGCTTTCTTTAGAAAGCCCATATTACAATGTGTCAGCCCACAAGCCTCAAGGCCCCCAAAGCCCAAACAACGGGTCTTATCGTTTCTTACTCATGATGAGTCAAGTACGCTGTGTTCGTCGCTTCATCTAATCGTTTCTTACTCATGATGAGTCAAGTACGCTGTGTCCCCAGAGTTTGTAAACAAGCAGCCTGTTTGTCTGGCTATGGCTTGTCTTAAACGATCATAAATTTTCAGTCGAAACAGTATTTTTCTCTCATACAAACCAGCCAGTCATACTTCTTCACGAACCAGCAACGAAACGAACCAGCCAACCGAACAGGCCGCATGAGAGAGCAATTCTTGGGTGTGCTTGTGTGGAAGAGTCTGAGCAAACTTTGAGCTCGGTACCGGGTCATATTGCTGTAATTGTTGCTGATGAGCAATCAGCACATGAGTAATGAAAGTCACCCATTATAAAAAAAAGTACGCTGCGTGCCTGCGTTCATCCGTCAGGATCCGGTGCATCATCCCTGACGATTTTAAAAGCTTTCTTAAAAGGAACCTTGTTGAGCAATCAGCATATGAGCAATGAAAGTCACACATTTAAAACTTTCTTAAATTTGATTAGATTTGTAGAAAATATTAGTAACATTTGTATTTTCAAAAAATATATTAAAAGAACAAAGTGGTGGAAACTGAAAGGGCAGACGTAAGAGGTATTTAGGGAAAGAGTTATAAAAAGGGCTCTTGGAAGGAAGAATAGGACATAAACAACATGTGAACGAAGATGACAACCAACATTCGGAAGGTGACCTTAGAGGTGTGTGAAGTAACCAAAGGAAGTGGAGGCGAGGCTAAAGATACTTGGTGGCGAAACAAGTAAGTCCAAAGGGCTATTAAGAAGAAGAAAGAATGCTATAAACGCTTGTACCATGACAGGAGTGTGGACAACATAAAGAAATACAAGGTGGCAAAGAAGACTGCAAAGTGAGCTGTAAGTGTGGTAAAGTGCAGAGCGTACGAGAATCTTTACCAACATTTGAGTATGAAGGAAGGAGAGAATGATATTTATAGGATGGCTAGGGTTCGTGAGAGAAAGACAAGGGACTTCAACCAAGTTAAGTGCATTAAGGATGAAAGGGAGCATCTCTTGGTGAAGGAGGATGAGATCCGACATCGATGGCAAGAGTATTTTGATAAATTATTTAATGGTGAGAATACGGACACAACCTTTTAGTTGGATGACTCTTTTGATGACGCCAATAGACACTTTGTGCGGAGAATCTAAGAATCTGATGTCAGAGCGACGTTGAAAAGGATGAAAGAGGTAAGGCGATGGGACTGGATGGTATCCCAATCAAGACGTGGAGATGCCTCGAGGACATAGCTATAGTATGGCTAACCAAGTTGTTCAACCATATTTTTCGACCAAACAAAATGCCTAACAAGTAGAGGAGAAGTATATTGGTACCGATCTACAAGAATAAAGGGGATATTCAAAATTGTACTAATTACCAGAGAATTAAGTTGATGAGCCATACTATGAAGCTATGGGAGAGAGTTATCGAGCATCGCTTAAGAGCAATAACGCGGGTCTCTATGAACTAATTTGGTTTTATACTCGGAAGATCAATCATGAAAGTCATTTTCTTAATAAGACAAGTTATGGAGCGATATAGGGAGAACAAGAAGGACCTACACATGATTTTTATTGACTTGGAGAAGGCTTATGATAAAATACCAAGGAATGTTATGTGGTGAGTTTTAGACAAACATAAAGTCCCAACGAAGTACGTTGGGCTCATTAAGGACATATACAACAATGTTGGACTAGTATTCGAACAAGTGACGGAGACACGGATGACTTCTCGATTAGGATAGGACTACATCAAGGGTCAGCTTTAAGCCCTTATCTGTTTGCCTTTGTGATGGATGAGGTCACAAGAGACATATAAGGGGACATCACTTGGTGTTTACTTTTCGTGGACGATGTAGTGCTAGTTGATGAAAGTCGGACTGGAGTGAATCAGAAACTAGAGTTATGGCGGAAGACTTTAGAGTCCAAAGATTTTAGACTCAGTAGAATTAAAACTGAGTATATAAGATGTGACTTCGGCACTACTACTCAGGAGGAGGAACATATTAGTTTAGAATGTCAAGTAGTGCCTAAGAAGGATACCTTTCGATATTTAGGATCAATGCTACAGAGAGACGGGGATGTTGATGAAGATGTTAGTCATACAATCAAAGCAGGGTAGATAAAGTGGCGCCAAGCATCTGGTGTCCTATGTGACAAAAGGTACCACAGAAGCTAAAAGGTAAGTTTTATATGACAGCGATTAGACCTGCTATGTTGTATGGCGCAGAATGTTGGCCTACGAAAAGATGACATGTTCAACAGATAAGTGTTACGGAAATACGTATGTTACGTTGGATTTGTGGTCATACAAGAAGGGATCGAGTTTGGAACGATGATATACGTGATAGATTAGGGGTAGCACCAATTGAAGAAAAGCTTGTCCAACACCGGTTGAAATGGTTTGGACATGTCCAATGAAGATCTCTAGAGGCACCGGTGCGTAGTGGAATCCTAACCCAGAATAGTAACGTGAAGAGAGGTATAGGAAGACTGAAGTTGACTTAGGTAGAGGCAATAAAAAGGGACTTGAAAGGATGGAATATACCCAAAGACTTAGCCTTAGATAGGAGTGCTCGGAAAACAGCTATTCACGTGCCTGAAACTTATTGTTTGTGTTGGGTTTCAACTCTAGTCTACCCTAACTTGTCTGAAACTTAAAGACTTTGTAGTTGTTGCAGTATCTTTAAATTGGTTTATCTATATTTAATAATAAAAAGGTAAAATTTCAGCTTTTTTTTCTAGCCCATTCTTCGGCCTAACTGTCTCACTCGTTCCGCGGCCCTCTTCCTCGCTTCTCTAAAAAAGCCCACTCTCCCTCATCCGCTCCGTTCTCCCTCCCCTCCGTCTCTCCCGCACGGCGCGGATCTCCCTAGCTCCCGTCTCTCCCGCACGGCGTGGCGCGGCCCGTCTCTCCCTCCTCTGGTCCATCTCTCCAGCCATGCCCGGCGTGGAATCGAGCTGGATTCCATCCCTCTGCGCCTCTCCGCTCCCTCCGAAGGTGGCAGCCGCGATCCACGCGCTCGTTCCCTCTTGAGGCCGGCGCGACGCGACTGGAGATCGACGGCGGCGCGGGCACAGGCCGGAGTAGCGTCTCCTCGCCGGGAGATGGACGGCGGCGCGGGCGCAGGCCGGAGGAACGTCTCCTCGTCCTTTGGATCCAGGGCGGCCACCGTGGCCACACATGACGGCTCTGCCGGCAACCCAGGCCGCTCAGCGCGGCCACAGCCGGTCGGCCGGCTGGCCGCCCGTCCCGGCCATCACAGGCCCCCAGTCTGTTCCCCTGCGGGAACCTATGCTACCGACGTCGCCGTGTTGATCGTCAGAGTCAGAATCGGATCGGAATTGGATTGGAATCAAAGCAAACACCACATCTATGGTATGTTACGAACTCCACGTTCTACACGAATTCCTTTTGCTTTTTTCTTCGGTTGGATCTTCTATATAAAACTAGAAGGTGCCATTGGGATTTCATCGATGAGCAGAACAATTACTTGATCTCGCCGAGCAGAACAAGTACCTAATCTCGCCGAGCAGAGAAGCTCCCGATCTTGCCGTACAAACCTCACCTTCAAATTCTGATTTCGCCGAGCTGAGCAAGAAACAAATCTTCTTGCCATAGACACGATCGACAAGGTTAGCTTCCTTACTAATTATTATTTTGATAGCCAACGGCGCAGCAGGTTATACATACTGCCCCACCATGCATGCCATGTCAGGCTGTCAGCACTAGGCGTCCTGTGTCTTGTTTGTCCTGCAGCGATTTCGCTACAGCTATCACAGCAAGTTGGTGTGGTGTTGTTCCGTGCGATTGCTTGCATTGCATACGATGCTACTATTATTGGATTGTTAATTTGCAAGTCAAATTGGATATAATTGGCTCATTGATTTTAGTTTGATAGAGGTCTGCTCGGAAGCTCCATGCTGATCGGTTAATGGCATCAGCTGGCCTGCTCTTAGCGTTGATCAGCACGCATAAGAACTGGAATTCTTGTTGAAGCCTGAGGTACATGTTATAGATAGCACAACATATGATGGAATAAAGCTCTGATTAGAGAGATAACTAAGTGTTTCCTCTGGAAATCTAGATGCTCCTAAAACTGACTGGTCCTCTGGGGAATGAATGAAGTTTAATCTGATTCATTTGGTGGACCAAAGGATTTATTCTGGTTCATTTTGGTTGGACCAAAGAATTTTGTGTTTTTTCAGCCAATCTTGATCATTCAATATTTTTTGTTCTTATAAAGTATATCTGCTGCTGCTGTGTATGATTAAGTTCAGATAAGATGATCTTGCTTTCTTCCAACTACACGCTAACAGCGTACTGTTTAGCTTCATCTTCATAGTTCTCAAATCAAAAGCATCGTGGTTGAGGCTCACCTGCAAACTTGAACCATCCATGTCAAATTAATTTGGAGCAACAAGATGTACGTCTGTTCTCCATATATCAAATTAGCCATCACAATTTACTTCTCATCTTCGGTGAAGGCATATGTGCAGCAGCCAGAGAGCAGTAAGCTGAAACTTGCACAACTGGAGCAGGAACTCCAGAAAGCTCACCAGCAGGTTACACTTTCATGGTTGCATGTATGTTTACTGAGTGCTTGGAAAATAGTACCTTTGTGCTGTTATTTTGACTCTCTTTGATATTACTTTCAGGGAATCTTAATTTCCAGCTCTGGAGATCAAACCTATGCCATGAGTGGAAATGGAAATATTTTAATTCGTTATATCTGTGTGGCTCTATGTGTTTCTGGATTTAATTAATCTATCTTGGTTGAGTGCTATCTTTATCCTTAGAAGTGCATCTGAAATTATAAACTTGTTGCAGGAGTGTTTACTTTTGACATAGAATATGCTAGATGGCTAGAGGACCAAAATAAGCAGATAAATGAGTTGAGTACTGCAGTGAATGCTCATGCAAGTGACAGTGATCTACGACTTATTCTAGATGGCGTAATGGCACATTATGATGAAATATTCGAGGTCCAAGGTGTTGCTGCAAAGGCTGATGTATTTCATATACTTTCAGGCATGTGGAAGACACCTGCTGAAAGGTGCTTCCTGTGGCTTGGGGGTTTTCGTCCATATGAGCTTTCAAAGGTGAGTGAAATATTCATTCTCGGTCTTTTGTTTTTCCTGTGCCCTCACTGGGAATTTAAAATTGCTGATTTTTCAGCATAATTAAAATTTTCAGCTCCTAGCGAATCACCTCGAGCCCCTAACTGAGCAGTAACCAACCTCCAGCAATCTTTCCAGCAAGCAGAGGATGCGTTCTCACAGGGCATGGAAGCATTGCAGCAATCTTTGGCAGAGACTTTGGCTGGATCTCTTGGTCCATCAGGTTCTTCAGGAAATGTGGCAAACTACATGGGTCAGATGGCCATGGCCAACTTGGGACACTAGAGAATTTTCTTCGCCAGGTGAGCATCTCTTTGTATCCTTGTGGGCAATATGTTGTCATTCAACAACCTATGTGGTTTTAGGCTGTCACTTCTGTTGTGTACTGTTTATTTAGTTTTGTTGCATTAATTTTGAAGAGTAATTCTTGCCATCCATGAACTCCGCCGATGTTGTCTTAACATAGCAGGTCCCAAGCCCTGATAAAGAAGGATGGTTGTGATAGGCGTGGCGAGCCAACGTTAAATCTAGCAATTCTAATGGAGATGAAACCCGAAAAAAACTGTTAGGGTACCCTCTTAGCGACGCGCCATATCGGAACCCGGGTATGGTGTTAAATGGGTAAGGGCTGGGTCCGCATCCCCTTGGTGACGTGCCATGTCACGATCTGGGCATGGTGTCAAGTGAGCAAGGATCGGGTCGTCGCTTCCTTAGTGGCGCGCTACATCGGCGCCCGGGTGTAGTGAAAAATGAGCAAGGGTCTTCATATCTGAGTCGACGGGTGCGAAGGGTAAGGAAGCTAGTCGAACCAACTAGGATCCGTTTAGGTAGTTGGAATGTAGGGTCGCTTACAGGTAAGTTAAGAGAATTAGTTGATATCGCGACTAGGAGGCGTGTAAATATATTATGCGTTCAAGAGACTAAATGGAAGGGTCAGAAGGCGAAGGAGATGGACAATACATGTTTTAAGCTTTGGTACACAGGGACAGTCGCAAATAGAAATGGAGTAGGAGTTTTGATTGATAAGAGCCTCAAGAATGGTGTGGTGAGAGTGAGAAGGCAAGGAGATATGATTATCATAGTCAAGCTTGCCGTTGGTGATATGGTCTTGAACGTAATTAGTGCATATGCCCCCCAAGTAGGCCTTGACGAGAGTGCTAAGAGACAGTTCTGGGAAGACTTAGATGGCCTGATTAGAGCTGTACCTAGTAGTGAGAAGTTTTTTATAGGAGGAGATCTTAATGGGTATGTAGGTACTACAAGCGCAGATTTCGAGGCAGTTCATGGAGGTTTTGGGTATGGTAGTAAGAATCAGGAGGGGAAGTTCTGGATTTCGTGGTAGCTTTTGACCTGATGATAGCCAACACTTTCTTTAGAAAGAGAATCTCATCTAGTGACCTTCAGTAGCGGACAACACTCTAGCCAGATTGACTTTGTCCTCACAAGAAGAAAGGACAAACGAGCATGCTTGGGTTGCAAGGTGATACCAGGGGAGTGTGTTGTTTGTCAATATAAGTTTTTGGTGGCAGACTTTCATTTTTAGGTGCGTGCCTGTGGGGATAAACAAGCTAAGATTGAAAGAACAAAGTGGTGGAAACTAAAAGGGGAGACGTCAGAGGTATTCAGGGAAAGGGGTATCAAAGAGGGCTGTTGGAAGGAAGAAGAGGACATAAAAATGTGGGAGAAGATGGCAACTAACATTCGGAAGGTGGCCTCAGAGGTGTGTGGAGTAACCAAAGGAAGTGGAGGCGAGGCTAAAAATACTTGGTGGTGGAACGAGGAAGTCCAAAGGGCTATTAAGGAGAAGAAAGAATGCTATAGACGCTTGTACCATGACAGGAGTGTGGACAACATAGAGAAGTACAAGGTGGCAAAGAAGACTGCAAAGCAAGCTATAAGTGTGGCAAAGGGTAGAGCGTACGAGGATCTTTACCAACATTTGAGTATGAAGGAAGGAAAGAAGGAGATTTATAGGATGGCTAGGGTTCATGAGAGAAAGACAAGGGACTTCAATCAAGTTAGGTGCATTAAGGATGAAAGGGAGCATCTCTTGGTGAAGGAGGATGAGATTCGACATCGATGGCAAGAGTATTTTAATAAATTGTTCAATGGTGAGAATACGGACACAACCTTTTAGTTGGATGACTCTTTTGATGACATCAATAGGCGATTTGTGCGTAGAATCCAAGAATCTGAGGTCAGAGAGGCGTTGAAAAGGATGAAAGGACGTAAGGCGATGGGACCGGATGTATCCCAATCGAGGTGTGGAGATGCCTCGGGGACATAGCTATAGTATGGCTAACCAAGCTGTTCAACTATATTTTTCGATCGAACAAGATGCCTGACGAGTGGAGGAGAAGTATATTGGTACCGATCTACAAGAATAAAGGGGATATTCAAAGTTGTACTAATTACCGGGGAATTAAGTTGATGAGCCATACTATGAAGCTATGGGAGAGAGTTATCGAGCATCGCTTGAGAGCGATAACATGGGTCTCTATGAACCAATTTGGTTTCATGCCTAAAAGGTCAACCATGGAAGCCATTTTCTTAATAAGACAAGTTATGTTGCGGTATAAGGAGAAGAAGAGGGACCTACACATGGTTTTTATTGACTTGAAGAAGGCTTATGATAAAATGTCAAGGAATGTTATGTGGTGGGCTTTGGACAAACATAAAGTCCCAACGAAGTACGTCGGGCTCATTAAGGACATGTACAACAATGTTGTGACTAGTGTTCGAACAAGTGATGGAGACATGGATAACTTTCCGATTAGGAAAGGACTACATCAAGGATCAGCTTTGAGCTCTTATCTGTCTGCCTTAGTGATGGATGAGGTCACAAGGAACATATAAGGTGACATCCCTTAGTGGATGCTTTTCGCGAATGATGTAGTGCTAGTTGATGAAAGCGGGACAGGAGTGAATCAGAAACTGGAGTTATGACGGGAGACTTTGGAGTCCAAAGGTTTTAGACTCAGTAGAACTAAAACTGAGTATATGAGATGTGACTTCGGCACTACTACTCGGGAGGAGGAAGATATTAGTTTGGAAGGTCAAGTAGTGCCTAGGAAGGATACCTTTCGATATTTATGATCAATGCTACAGAGAGACGGAGATATTGATGAAGATGTTAGCCATAGAATCAAAGCAGGGTGGATGAAGTAGTGCCAAGCATCTGATGTCCTATGTGACAAAAGGGTACCATAGAAGCTAAAAGGCAAGTTTTATAGGACGGCGATTAGACCTGCTATGTTGTATGGTGCAGAATGTTGGCCTACGAAAAGACGACATGTTCTACAGATAAGTGTCGCGGAAATACGTATGTTGCGTTGGATTTGCGGTCATACAAGAAGGGATCGTGTTCGGAACGATGATATACGTGATAGATTAGGGGTAGCACTAATTGAAGAAAAGCTTGTTCAACACCGGTTGAGATGGTTTGGACATGTCCAACGGAGACCTCTAGAGACACCGGTGCGTAGTGGAATCCTAAGTCAGGATAGTAACGTGAAGAGAGGCAGAGGAAGATCGAAGTTGATTTGGGTAGAGGCAATAAAAGGAGACTTGAAATGATGTAATATATTCAAACAATTAGCTTTAGATAGGAGTGCTTGGAAAACAACTATTCACGGGTCTGAACTTTGATTGCTTCTGCTGGGTTTCAACTCTAGTCTACCTTAACTTGTTTGGAACTTAAAGACTTTGTTGTTGTGACTTTGATGTTGTTGTAATTCTTGCCATCCATGACTACTTTTCGCTGTTGTGTGCTTTAAGTTCTCTGTGGCATGCTAGGACGCGTGAATAACGAAGGATTGTCGCTGTTTCGAGTTCCCTGTGCAGGTTGTTTGGAATTCTATGGCATGCAGGATCCCAGCGACGCATTGCAGGTCATTGGAGGTCTCCTGTTTGTCCAAATTGTACTTCAGTGGTGTACAAGTAGGTCAATCCTGTAAGTTATGGTGATTTATGGGTGTGTTAGCAATAATAATTAGAGAAATCAGGATCAGAGCTTTTGTTGTTTGTACTGGTTAGAGATTTTAGTCCTAAATGTAAGTCCTGGGACATGGGGGCACAATGGGATGAGAGTCAGAATAATAATTTTAGCGTCAGTAATGGAAGTTCTGTTGCCGCTGTGTAAACGTATGTACTGTACACTAGCTTGCTGATCCACGTCGGCGGTGGTGTGGTGCGGCCGCCACCACGTACATGGCTGGCACCTGTCGCTGGGGTTCAGCGGGTCACGGGTGAAGGAGGGGTTGGTGCTTCATGCCGATGACACGAACCAGCTATATTTTGATGTTCCCGCTATAGGCTAAAGATCTTTGTGTGGCGGACAATGGACAATTCAAACGACCAACTCCTTGGCAAGAATACAATCGGATATGTGTTCTATTAAACAAAGGATATTTAAATATTAAAAAAATAGTCGACATACTGTACTTGGCAATAGTCGACATACACAATATAAAAGAAAAGCATGATAGATACATGTGTAAAAGACAAAGATATATAAAATAATAATTGTTGACTGCTATATGCGTTGATTTGACACATCACTTGCTCCAGCAACAACAGAGCTTATCAAGACACCATGGAACGACTCTCGGAACATTGACAGTTATTAAAGAAAAAGATGTATACTTTGGACGTTATATTTTCAGTGCTCTACAAAATATGTACGAGAAAAAAGTCTGTCATAATGCATGTTCATATATAGTTCAAACAGTATATTAGTGAATTACTTATTAATTTCCAACATATTCTATCACGTATTTATTGCTGAACAATTATCTATTCTACGATGATGCCGTGACATATTTCATAAAAAAAAGTTAGTTTTCAAACAAGGGTCAAATTCAAATTCTCAGTTGGAAACAATGAAACAGGGAGATAAAAATTACAAATCCGTAACAACGCATGGACATATTTACTAGTTATAAAAATATATTCAACGATTTTATATAATGATATATTTTCTTTTATATATTTAGTCAAAGATAAAATGATTGACTCCTTATGAAACCAGAACTACACTTATTTTGGGATAAAAAGGGAGTATGTGTGTGCAGTGCCATCTTTTGTCGTCAAGACACTACTAGAGAACAGACTTTAGAACGATGTCTCAATTTGGCATTAGCCTCTGCATTTTTTGCCCCCGAGACTAAAGGTTTCTTTAGTCCCGATTGGTAATACCAACCGGGATTGAAGGTTTCTGCCCAACGGTCGTCCGCGGGGCAGGGATCTTTAGTCTCGGTTGGTATTAACAATCGGGACTAAAGGTAATACCAGCCGGGACTAAAGCTTTTAGTCCTGGTTTGGGTGATGCCCCGGGAATAAAGATTAATCTTTAGTCCTGGTTTGGCCCCCTAACCGGGACTAATTATCCCAGTTTTTCATTTGAGGTCATTTAGTGTCTCATTTGAGCAAGTTTGACCAAGTCAAATTTGGTCAAATGAAAAAACAACATATTTACTCTAGTATTATGAACTCTAAATGACTTTAAATTGAAAAGTTTTTTGAATACCAAGTTTGTTAAACTCATCAAGATCTACAATTGTTGTTTTGGTTAACTTTCCATTTGAGAAAGTTTGGACTGTTCAAATTTGTGATTTTTAAATTTCGACGCCTACAAACTAGTTTTCGGAACCCTAGATTGTCTCAAATTGAAAAATTTTGAATACCAAGTTTGTTCAGCTCATCAAGATCTACAATCCTTATATAGGCTATTTTTTCATTTGAGAAAGTTTAAATAAAATGTAGTTCAAATTTCACAAGTGTGTGACATAGTTTTAGAATGTCTATATGAGATTCAAGAATTTGTGACTAGTGTTTGATAAAACTTTTTCAAATGGGAAAATAAGCTATGTAACAATTGTAGATCTTGCTGAGATGATTAAACTTGGTATTCAGAGATTTTTCATCTGAGGTCATTTAATGTCTCATTTGAGCAAGTTTGACCAAGTCAAATTTGGTCAAATGAAAAAACAACACTTTGACTCTAATATTATGAACTCTAAATGACTTCAAATTGAAAAGTTTTGAATACCAAGTTTGTTAAACTCATCAAGATATACAATTGATGTTTTGGTCAACTTTTCATTTGAGAAAGTTATACGGTTCAAATTTGTGATTCTTAAATTTTGACGCCTACAAACTAGTTTTCGGAACCCTAGATTGTCTCAAATTGAAAAGTTTTGAATATTAAGTTTGTTCAACTCATCAAGATCTACAATCCTTATGTAGGCCATTTTTTCATTTGAAAAAGTTGTAGAACAAAAATACTACATTTTTTTATAGGTTCAACAAAAATTTCCTGTCAATTTTGGTCAAAAACCGAGAAAAAATTGAAACATTGACGTTACAATAATGTGATAATAAATTTCCTATCGAATAATATTAGTTTTATTAATTTTAAGTTACAAATATATTTTTGCATTAACAAAATACTTAGTATTAGTAACATTTATATTCTATATTCATAAAAGAAATTAAAAACTTTAGGTTACAAAATTTTCCTATATACAATAAATAATTAGTTAATCAATAGTATTTTTTAAAATAAATATTGCAAAGTATTGAAGTTGCTATAGAATTAATTGATTAGCCTAGTATTAAACAAGGAGAACAAAATCAAAATCCCAGGCCTTTCCAATTACTCTGGCGGGCTGCCAAAATTTTCAGGCCTTCAGTCCCGGCTCAGGCCAGGAACCGGGACTAAAGGGTGGACGGCAATTTCGGTGCCCGCCCAAAAATACTTTTAGTCCCGGCTGGTAACACCAACCGGGACTAAAGCCTTTAGTCTAGGCTGGTAAGCCGAGTCGGGACTAAACGGTTGGACCTTTAGTCCCGGTTCGGCTTACCAGCTGGGACTAAATGACGTTTAGTCCCGGCCTATATATATCAAACGGTTCCTGTTCTGTTTATCTTCTACTTTTCGATCTACACGTCGATCATCGCCGCCGCCACCGCCATCTTCGATCTCGCCTCCGTCGCCCAGAACCGCCCGGCTGTCGAGCTCGTCTCTGCCGCGCCGCCGCCGCCGTCGTCCCCCCATGCCGCACGCCATCCGCCCGCCCGCGCATCATCGCGCCGCCTCTCTCACAGATCCGTCTTCGCCACCGCACTTTTGAGCCCACCTCTCGTCGCCGACCGCTTCCGCCCGCCTCGTCGTTGAAGCCCTTGCTCGGCGTGCCGTTGAGCTCGCTCGCGCCATGCCGTGGCTCGCCGTCCCTCGCCTGAAGCCACCAATCCGTCGAGATCGATCTCGGCTCCTCCGTCGTCGTCGTCCTCGCGCGAGGTGCTCAGCTCGGCCCCGTGGCCGGCCAGCACGCCCTGCCCGGCCCGCCATCTGCCCCAGCTAGCCTGCTAGCTAGCTGCTCTCGGCCATATTTTTTTTACAAAGTTTCTAGTTTTTTAGATTGTTTTTGATATATATAGTTTCATACTTTATTCGAATATAATAATGCTCGAGATGAGAATTAGATGTAATTATATGCGTGCGTGTATTTATATTAGCAGCGTAGAATACGTACATAAGAACATATTATATATTAACTGAACTGAAAACAAATTAAACAAAAAAAAGGAACCTTTAGTCTCGATTAAGGTTACCAACCGGGACTAAAGGTGCAGCCACGTTTGCTCGACTGGAGGGCATTTAGTCCTGGCTCGATGACCGGAGACTGAAGGTTCTACCTTTAGTCCCGGGATCGTTGTCTTAACACGGTAACCGAGACTAAAGGCCGTTACCGTTCGGAACAACAAGGCCATCCAGTAGTTGTGAGAGTAGCACTCGGCGGTCGCCTCGAGCAAAGGGCTGTGCCGCGTCACTGGTGACTCGCCTGGTTGTACCTGTTTCTAGTTAGCACTACTCGTCACATTTTCAGATCATTAATTTGGTCGGAGCGAACGTGAAGGGGGACGACGGAAGCTAATTAAGCGCCAACATGCACTGTCAAGGTTCACTGTATACGTTGCACCAAACGTTCGTCGATCCCACACGCTAGAGCGAGCAACGGCGTTTCTCTTCTGAAAACAATGTGGATGTATAGCGGCTAAATAAATAAATAAATAAAAAGTAATACGCCAGCCAAGAACGCTTGCATATGCATGTGATGTTCCCTTTTGCACTCGATCACAACCCGTTCGTTTGTTGGCGGAATTACGAGTACGTACTGACCTAGCGACAAATTAAACCACGTCATTGCGTATAGTATTATTTGTCTATACCAACATAGGACGACAAACCTAAAATTACAGTTAGTTGCAGTCATAGATATGTATGCTTGTGTACAACAAAAGCGTCATTATCCTAGCTATACTTTCTGTTTGATGTATACTATAGATTAACACGCCTCTCTCACTCGATCTCACACGCTTCCACTTTTATTAGGAGTAGGTGTTATTAGGTGCGTCTCGTGCCTTGTGTCCCAGCCCACACCTCCCTTTTATGGCGATATGCGACCGGGGGCCACCAACCATGGAACGATTGTAAGCCCCCACTAGTACAAAAACGAGCTTTACTCTCAATTGAGAAACCCCTTCAGTCCCGATGTCCTAACCGGGAGCACGAATGCGGGATTAAAAGTTCCCTCCTTTAGTCCCGGTTTCTCGCCCGAGACTAAAGGCGGTTGGTAATATCAACCGGAGCTAAAGAGGTCTCCCGGCCTGGCCACGTGGGCCGGCCCTTTAGTCCCGGTTGGTATTACCAACCGGGACTAAATATTTTTTTTTCTATTTTTTTCTATTTTCAATTGATGATTCATTTTGGTTTTCGAATAGGTTGTCGAATACGCATTCTACGCTGCTAATAATATACATATTCTACACGCTTATAATGTTCGAACATTTTGTACAAACTAAAGTATGAAACTAACGTATATATTACATGCATATACATATATTGTACGTTATTTTATATACATATAATATGTATATATATTACAAATAAATCTTGCATTGTATATTCTATCATATCATTGTGATAACAAATTCACTCCATCTAGTTTGGCTTTCATGTTTCGTTCACGTCATTGTAAAACTCGTCGGCGGGGTTTAAGACCTAGTCTTTAAGAAATTCTGCTATGGTCTCTTGAATTGCTTTCAGTTGGTCACGTCGTATGACTTTTTTCTTCAACCATAGAGTCTTCAATAAAAGTTAAAGGAAAAGTATTAATATATATATATATATATATATGTATATGTGTGTGTGTGTGTTGGTCACGTGATTACTTATATATATGAGCAATAAAAGAAATTGTGAATATATGAATATATTTATATAACGTACTTTGAGGATCTCTTCAGGAGTTATTTTTGCGTACGCCATGATGAACTCGCAAACATAGTATCCGCAGTAGTTGTTCCCCTGTTCTTACCTCAGAACCCACTTTTACGAGAAAAAAGATCCAATGAATTGAAAATATGCATGGTGTTAATTGAATTATATATATATAAATCTAGCTAGTACTTACTTTGTGTGCGATTACATCCAGTGGCGCTTTGCAATGTTTCATGTGGTGTTCCTCAATAAAACTTTTCCAAACACTGCGCCCAATAAAATAAAAAATTAATTTGGCCTTTAATAATTGTTGCAGTTAAGAGATCGGGGTATATATAGTTGCTAGAGAGACCAAATTACCCTTGGATAATATATATCATATTTTGGTACTCTGTTTGCTCTTTTCTTAACAAGTCTAAGATGCTCAACCGACTATTGGCCATATCGATGACCATCAATATCCATTGATTGTTGCATATGTTTTTATACACAAATATGATTGACATTAACTAGAGTCAACATATATATATGGGAGATAGCTTAGCTAGTAAGCAAATAATTGAACAAATGTTTATATGATCGACATTAATTATTTAACACTCACTTAAAGTTATAGGGGAAGAGTATATTCTTGTTTTGTTGGTTCACTAAGAACCTCATGAGATTTTTCTCGAGTTCAGCTTTCCATTGAAGCAGGGGATTAGGGTGTTTGAATATGACATTTGGATCAACGAAACTAACATCATTATCCTTTCTTTTTCTGAGTTCTGTCATCTCATATCTGCATATATAAAAATATAGTGTGAAGATATATAATTTATATATATACATGTAGCTTTATATATATACACTTTAATAGTAGAAAATAATCACACTTACAGACAATAGCAGCGAATAAGACTTTTGTTGAGAGAGTCTAGGTGGCATAGTTGTTGTAATTCTAAAAACTCGACATATATAACGTCATCGCCATGGAAGTAATGTTGGTTTCTCACTCTGACAGAAACAAAGTTCTCTCCCCGTTCACACGCCGCCATGTACCACTTGTTTAGCAGGTACATTTGCGTACCCAGTTTACCTAAGGCCTCAGGGTTGTATAGACTCTTTCCATGTTCAAATTTCTTCCAAGGATCCACTTTCGGAGCAGATGGTCCTTCAGCAAGCACTTGGGCAAGGTCCAAACCGGTATCCCCGTAAAACCGAGCCAGGTCCTCAAAATCGACATCCAATAAGTCTAAGTTTGAACCATATTCATTACGAATGACAAGAGGGGGGGCTGATTGTTGCGATTGTTGTCCGAGTTGTACAACACCTTTTCCTGCTCTAGTCTTTTTCTGCGCCGCCTCAAATCACTTGGTGAGAGAGCGGTCGTAATCCGATTTTGGCAAGGTCTTTTGAGGTTCCCGCTTTTTCTGGTCCACCTTCTTTCTTAGAAGATCTGGAGGTAGGTAGAAGTATGGTTTCTCTGGGTTCTCCCTCGCTTCTCGTTGCTTTTTTACTTTTTCGAAGAAACTGCTCACATCTTTTTGTACTGCAGCATTTAATTCCTTTTCACTTTTCTCGTAAGACAGTTTTTTGGGAATAACTGGATTAGAGGAGGCTTTCTTCTTTGCCGGCTGGTGGGCCAACGGCTTCGTTTACGGGGCGAACCTCTTAGGAGCTGGCCGCTTCTTGGTCATGAAGGGAGGCGGGGCAGCCGTTGGAGACCTTAGAGGTGGCGGCGGTGGCGGCATTGCATAATCATTGCCTAGGGCACTATGATGATCTAGAGATTGAATAATTGGACTTAGGTTGGCAGAGGCCCTGCTGTGTCAGTACAAAAAAGAATAATTAGGTATAAGAAATTGTTATTATTAATCATGCATGTCAATAGAAAATTAGTGAAAAAATTGTTTCGTTCACTTTTGTCCGCATCTATTGTCTGGCAGTTGAGGAAGCGGCGGTGGACTGACCCTAGGAATAATAATGTAGCGCTTGCGCCATAGTATGAATGTCTTCTCTGCTTCTCCTAGAGTCTTCTCCCCATCACCTCCTGGAATGTCAAGAGCGAGATCACTAAAACCTTTGTTAACTCTATCCACTGAGACGCTAACATATCCAGGTGGTATTATTGCTCCATGGATTCTTGGTGTCTTGGTAGGATCTGGAGGAGAAAAAACACCGAGAGCCACCATGATTGTGGCATTCTCTTTTGGAATATGTAGCTCACATGATATAAACGGTGCAGTGATGTCATCCACGGGGAAACGTAGTATTACGTCATCTTGATTTGGCAACTCCGTGGAAGCGCAACTACTTTTCAACTGATCAGGGGGGCTAATATTAATGTTGATTCCTAGACAAGGCCTGTCTTTGGGCACTCATTGCTATTTGCACTTGCTTTATGATTTCGTCCCGCATTCTAGCTTGCATATCTTTTTCGCGCTCTTGTGCTTGAAGCAACGCCTCTCGTGACCCACGAACATATTTCTCTAACCTGCTGATCCGCGCTGCTTCCTAATCCTTCCTTCTCTACCGGCTTCTGTAGGTATCTCTGTCGTTAGAGAAACCATGCTCCCAAGAAATGTTCCGTCCTAAACCTCTCGTTCGGCCACTGTGTTCAGCAGTCCCGATGGCATACGTCAGTTTATCCTTCTCTCTATTGGGCTTGAACGCACCAATATCTTTAGCTTGTAGAGCATAAGAAAATCTTTGTGTTGCTCTTTCGAGTTTTGAGCCATGAACCAGCTTTCCGGTCTCTAGGTCCAGTCTTCCCCCATGAGAGAAAAACAATTCTTCGTGCATTTGGGCCAATTGAGTGATTCTGGTGTTGTACCCTTGGCAAGAATGTCCGCTTCCATTTTTCCCACTTGGGAATGGCAGTAGCGTAGCCACCTGATCCCATGCCATGGTGGTATACCTTATGTCGGACATTCTCTTGGTTCCTTCTCACCCGTTCCTCACCCTCTTCCGATGTCTTGTACTGTATAAAATCATTCTAGTAGGGCCGCCTCAACTTTACGAGCGGGCCCGTAGTATTGAAATTGGGCGTTAGGTTCTTCTTGACGTATTTCGTGTATAGTGATTTCTTCCAAGTCTGAAATTGTGTGGCCATCTTCTTCATAGCCCAAATGTTGAAGGATATCATCCCAAATTAAATTCTTATCAAGATCAGAGACAAAACTAACATAAGGCTCATTAATCTTTTGCTTCCATTCACGGGCACTGATCGGAAGTCTATCCCTTACAAGGTACCCACAGTGTTGCACGAATTTCCTTGCATGTGGACCAAGTGGTTCGCCTGTCTCGATATTGAATTCTGATATTATGTAGCGCCCCTCCAATGGCTTTTTCGGGCCTCGAATATTTTTTCTTTTCGCCGTTGTGGTAGTCGATCTAGAGGGCTACATATAAAAAAATATCATGTGTACACATAATAGATGATAGATATTCAAATATATATATATATATATATATAATATTCAAATATATATATATATAATATTCATATATATATATAAATATATATACCTCGCGCAATATTTTCTTGCATAATATTTTGTTGGTTATCTTCAAAAGTCAGGTATTGACTCCCGTCATCTACATCCTGCTGGTCACCATCGGCAAATTGAGTGCCGGTGTTGATAATATTCATTATTTCTTCATCCATGTTATCTCTCGGGGCAGCCATCTAGCTTTTACTCCACTAGATATATCTATAAAAAATAAAAACTATATCTATAAAATGGACTCCTACAGGACGTGCCACCTCGAGGATAGTAACATTTATAGATAACATTTGTAGGTCTGAAGTTATCAAATATCCATCAAATTCTAGCTCAGAAACATGTTTAAATAAATAACCAGCCGTACTAGTTGACCTTGCTTACGTGATCATCTCGACGAGCATTTCTCCACCGGACGGCACCGTACTTGGCCAAGGAAGAGCCCCGATTCTACGAGGAAGGGAACACGATCTTCCACGACCGTTGCCGCTCTCCCTTGTAGAATCAAAGCTCCTCCTTGACGTCCATTACCGCTCGGCAGAGAACATGCTAGCCGAGATGAACACGGTCCGCAAGTTCAACTAGTACGGATTTTCTACAATTTTCTAACTATTTTCTAAGTTTTTCATTTCATGGAAAAATTAATTCTAAAAAATAAAAGGCATGCTTTCTAAGTATTTCATTTCATGGAAAAAATAATTCTAAGTGACCTGCTCGACATCGGCGAGCTCGCGGGCGTTTCATGAAAAAATTAATTCTAAGTGACCTGCTCGACAAAATTGAGAAAAAAACACACGCTCTCATGACCTCACACATCTTCTAAGATCACGTAAGCCGCCGCTTTGTCGATCCGATCCAACGAGGTTTCACCAGCGATGAGCGTCATTTAGGTTGCCTTGTTTGACGGTTCATTCATGATCGATTCATGCTACTGATCGGTAGGCACATACAAGAGATCAAATAAGACCTAGCTAGTTATCGTAACACAGACCCAATTGATGTCAAGCCGCAAGAAATCAAAACGAGCAAAACACAGACCCAATTGATGGCTCCGGGGCTCCTCCTCCGCTGCGGCGTCGCTCGGGCCAGGGACGCTCAGTGTGGGGAAGGCTCGGGCGCGCTCCGATCCGGTGAGGCAGCGCGGGGAAGGCTCCGGGGCTCCTCGTTCTCGAAGGTGCGGCAGCGCGGGGAAGGCTCGGGCGCCCTCTGGTGGTCGCCTAGGGGCGGCGATGGTGAAGGCTCGGGCGCGCTCTAGTGAAGCAGCGCGCGCGGGGAAGGCTCGGGCGCGTTCTGGTGAGGCAGCGTGGGGAAGGCTCTGGGGCTCCTCCTCCTCGAAGGTGCGGCAGCGCAGGGAAGGCTCGGGCGCGCTCCGGTGGTCGCCTAGGGGCGGCGGCGGGGAAGGCTCGGGCGCGCTCCAATGAGGCAGCGCGCGTGGGGAAGGCTTGGGCGCGCTCCGGTGAGGCAGCACGGGGAAGGCTCCGGGGCTCCTCGTCCTCGAAGGTGCGGCAGCGCGGGGAAGGCTCAGGCGCGCTCCGGTGGTCGCCTGGGGGAGGCAGTGCTGCTGGATCAGATTGATCTGGTGGAGAAGAGAGGCGACGGCGTGGCGGAGACAGAGAGGAAGAAAAGGGAGAAGGCCGTGGTTTATAAAGGGAGACCTTTAGTCCCGGGTGATGGTTAGAACCAGGACTAAAGGTTCTTTAGTAGTCTCGGGTGATGGTTAGAACCGGGACTAAAGGTTCTTTAGTCCCAGGTGATGGTTAGAACCAGGACTAAAGGTCTGAGATTTAGTACCGGGTGTAGCCATGGCCCGGGAGTAAAGATGATTTTGGCGGGCCACGAAAACGCAACCCACCTTTAGTCCCGGGTGCTTGATCCACCCAGGAGTAAAGGTGGGCTACAGTTTGGCTTCCCGCCGATTTCTAGAAGTTTTTCCTTTTTTATATATTTCTTTTATATAAATATGCAGAGAGTTGTTAATTGCTTAGTAAATAAAATATTAGCAAAAAAATTGCATTCTGAGAAATTGCATTGAGGAATGCACATAGCTTCACAGTGGCTAGACGTACATTTGGAGGTAGAATTCCTCTTAATGCAACTGGAAGCAATTGCGTCATGAGCACGTGGCAGTCATAGGACTTTAAGTTTAGGAATTTCTTCTCTGGCACATTTATTATACCCTTTATATTCAAGGAGAATCCAGATGGTACCTTGATGCTTGCTAGGCATTCAAACATGCTTTCCTTCTCTTCTTTGCTAAGAGTGTAGCTGGCAGGACTTAAGTAATGGCGTCCATCATCTATCTTCTCTGGATGCAGGTTGTCTCGTTCTTTCAAACACCGCAGGTCCTATCATGCTTCAAGTGTGTCCTTAGACTTCCCATACACACCCATGAAGCCTAGCAGGTTCACACAAAGATTCTTCATTAGGTGCATCACGTCGATCGCGCTACGGACCTCTAGGACTTGCCAATAGGGTAGCTCCCAAAATATGGACTTCTTCTTCCATATGGGTGCGTGACCGTCGGCGTTGTTCGGAACAGGTTCGCTGCCATGTGCCTTTCCAAATACTACTTTCACATCCTTGATCATATTGAGTATATCCTCACCAGTTTGGTTGCCCGGCTTGATCTGGTGGTCTGCCTTACCTTTAAAATGCTTGCCTTTCTTTCTTAGGGGGTGATTTGTAGGAAGAAATCGACGATGGCCAAGGTACATGATCTTTCGACATTTTTTCAATAATATACCTTTAATGTCATCGAAACAGTGCGTGCATGCATTATATCCCTTGTTTGATTGTCCTAAAAGATTACTTAGAGAAGGCCAATCATTGATTGTTACGAACAACAATATTCGCAGGTCAAAGTGCTCCTGTTTGTGCTCATCCCACACACGTACACCTGGTCTATTCCACAAAAGTAGAAGTTCTTCAATTAGTGGCCTCAGGTACACATCGATGTCGTTGCCAGGTTGCCTTGGGCCTTGCATGAGCACTGGCATCATAATAAACTTATGCTTCATGCATAACCAGGGAGGAAGGTTGTAGATACATAGAGTAACAGGCCAAGTGCTATGACTACTGCTCTGTTCCCCGAAAGGATTCATACCATCCATACTTAAAGCAAACCTTAAGTTTCTTACGTCATTTGCAAACTCTGGGATTTCTCTATCGATTGCTCTCTACTGGGACCCATCAGCAGGGTGTCTCAACATATCATCTACCTTACGGTCTTCTTTGTGCCATCGCAACAACTTTGCATGGTCTGTGTTTCTGCACAGACGTTTCAAGCGTGGTATTATAGGATCATATCACATAATCTTAGCAGGGATTTTCTTCGTGGGATGTTCGCCCTCAACATCACCAGGGTCATCTCGCCTGATCTTATACCGCGATGCATGACATACCTGGCATGCATCTAACTTCTCGTACTCCTCGCCATGGTAGAGGATGCAGTCATTAGGACATGCATGTATCTTCTAGATTTCTAATCCCAAAGGGCAAACTACCTGTTTTGCTTCGTACGTAGTGGCGGGCAATTCGTTATCCTTCGGAAGCATTTTCTTTTGGATTTTCAGTAACTCCCCAAATCCCTTGTCAGATATACCATTCTTTGCCTTCCATTGCAGCAATTCCAGTGTGGTACCCAACTTCTTCTGCCCCGCATCACAGGTTGGGTATAGCAATTTCTTGTGAACCTCTAGTATGCGCTCGAACTTGATCTTCTCCTTTTCACTTTCGCATTCTCTTTGTGCGTCACGAATGGCCTGACCAAGATCATCAGCGGGCTCATCTTCTGCCCCTACCTCTTCTTCAGCTTCCCCCATTGTAGTATCATTGAAGGCGCCATATTCAGCAATAATGTCATCATCGTCCCATTGTTCTTCTTCACCTTCTTCCATTACAACCCCGGTTTCTCCGTGCTTCGTCCAACAAATATAGTTTGGCATAAAACCCGACTTCAACAAGTGTAAATGAAGACTCCTTGAGCTAGCATATTCCTTCAAATTCTTACATATGGCACATGGGCAGTACATGAAACCATCGCGTTTGTTTGCCTTAGCCACACGTAAGAAAGAATGCACGCCCTCAATGAACTCTTGGGAGCGGCGATCAATATTGTACATCCAATGCCGGCTCATCTGCATTACATGACATACATACGATATTAAAACCTAGAACATAATTAGTTAATTATACGACATGCATGCCACCACACAAGGTATTAATTTATGAAAGTCTCGCTACAATGTAGACAATCCCAACTACCAATAAAAAAACTAAAGCTAAAATGCACTTCAGCAATATAAGGATTTCGTGACCAATCCCAACTAAAACAGATGGATCATGCGTTTGTTCAACATCTATGGGTTTCTTTTGCAGGATCACTGCCTCATCAGCCGCCGTAGCCGCCTGTGCAAGAGAGTTTTGCACGTGTTCAACATACTCTTCCTCCCAGTACCAGCCTGAACATCTAGTGCCATCCCACTGAAATTAAAACAAAAAATTAGAACTTTAATCACAATCATCATGAAAATAAGTATAAATTAATCAAAATCATCAAATGCAATAAAATAACTCACATTGCGATCCGGACACTTGTAGAAAATACGGTCCTTGTTGGGACACTCTTTCCTCACCCGGTACTCCATCACAATCTTCTCACACTTGCCGCATACAATGAGAGGGAGGTCCGACCTCAGTCGCTTTGAAACCCGATAAGAGACCGAGGACCCGGAAGCAGTTGCCATCTACTCTCTATACTCATTTTTAATATAATATAAATTTCTCATTTTATAAACAAATAAAATTAAAGAAACTCTAAAATTCTCTATATCTCTAGACCATAAAGTGTGCTATACATGCTAGAAATGAAAGCTGAATACTAGTTTTGAATAACTACTTTAACCTTCCTTCATCAAAATATGCAAACTTTAAAGTGATTTTGAGCTTAAATGGCTTACAAATAAAAAAAATCCACCATAAAAAACCACATATATCTAGTCCACAAAATGAGATATGCTACTGATGAAACATGAGAGTATAAAGTTGGTAACCTTTAGAACCGAATAATCGATGGAGGAATCGAAGAAATCTTGTGATTACCGACGATGAGGAAAAAGAGAGGCCGGCGATGAAGCAAGAACACTGAGGTCGAAGTGGCTCGGGCTCGGAGAGAAAGAAGGGGTATATAGGAGGGGACCTTTAGTCCTAGTTGGAAACAGAAACCGAGACTAAAGGTTCCTTTCTAGTCCCGCACGGAGCCTCCAGCCGGGAGTAGACTTTTACTTCCGGTTGGTCCTTACAACCGGGAGTAAAAGTTAACCTTTAGTTCCGGTTGGTAGCTCCAACCGGGACTAAAGGTCCCATGCAGCAAAAGCCTGCTGCAGTAACCGTTGGACAGGGATCTTTAGTCTCGGTTGGAGCTACCAACCGGGACTAAAGGTTTCTCTAGTCCCGAGCACGAAAAATTCAGAACTAAAGCTAAATTTCGAAGTGGATCAAATATCGTTTCTCTACTAGTGCCCCGATCAGAGTGTGGATCAAAGGACCAATTAACCGTTGGACCAAGTTGATAGAGATCAACCTAACACCTTCCACTTCTATTAGGAGTACCATTTACATGCATGCTTGCATGGTCGCGAAAAGAGTCGATCGCCCCGATATCACTTGAACAGCTAGTAGTGATGACTTCCTGGAGCCGGTGCGCCCCCTACGTACGCTCGCAGTCGACGCTCCACGACAAGTATTCTTGTCGCGGCACGTTATTAGGTGGTGCTCCGTCACCGTCACGCGACAAACTACGTATACTCTCGCGCGCTGGAGCCAAGCGCCGCTGCACGTCACTCACCCGGCTTTTGCTAACACACAAGATCGATAGATCCAGACGCCCAGCCAGCGTTACATTACGTAACGTGTTTCTTACTATCAACCACGTCATGCCTGCATGGATGGGAACCAGCTAGATGATCATCAGCGACACGTACAAACATAATGCCGTGGCGTCTCGCAAGCAAGGGCCATGCGGATTTCCTCTTGTCACGTTACATGCCGTGCGAAACATAAGGCTTGACTGCTTGAGGGGTTGCGCTTGGCATGTGAAGCGCTGCCTGTCACCTGTCAGTGAGCGCCAGGCGCGGAGAGCGTAAGAGCTAGCTTTTGGAGACGTTAGCATAAGTATACTTTGTTTGTATTGAGTATATAAGACGAAGGTGACGCCGCTTAACCCATCCACTGAGACCAAAGTAGGCAGTGTTTTAGGGCTTTCTAAAAAAAAGACAACTTTGCGTATCTATGCGGGTCAGTTTCATTCTCTCCCATGTGTACCACCGAGATTATTATCAGTGGAAAGCTAGGTGATTGGGGACCACAGTTTGTAACATGTGTCCAACAGGAGTACCCCATCTTTGCTTTGCGCACCCCATCGTTGTCCACCTCCTGCTCCCCAAATTTACCTTCCTGTTTTAACTCTCCAACAAACTTTGTTCTTTACAAATATGTGAACTTACCATACATACACACACATGTAATTCCAAAATTTTAACTAAGCAGTTAAATTGCTACAAAAAAAATTAGACACAACTGTTGACTCAGGTTTTTGAAATTTAGGGAAGGATTTTTGAAATTTGCATGTGGATACGTGCGACGGTTGTTTGGTAAGTTTTAGCTTCATATATGCATTATTTGGAGGCGCCTGGTATATAGCGGCATAGAGAAATTGTGGAGGCTGTGATGACAAAAGGTTGCACTGTGTTTGCACTTCTTGGCTTGGTAGTTCCACTGCTACACAAATATTTTCACCGCCCGGTTTAAGTGATGTGGCGATGAAAGTGCATGGTGATAATCAACTTCAGCAATGCCAAATGCCTGGAAACTGGTGGTGAAAATTGATTAATGAATTTAAAAAAATTAATACACTCACTGATCTCGCTGGTGCGCCACCTCCCGCACCCTACTGCCAGTCCTGCTGTTGTCACCCACTGATCCCGCTGGTGCGCCGCCGCACGCACCCACACAACAGTGGCATGCCCAAATCCACGCAAGGAAAGGAAGGGGTGGGCTTCTATGCCACTGTGCCTGATGTTGTAGGTCCATTCGATCCACCTCCACCCAATGCAGTCGTGCAGGGGGTCGCCGCATGCAGGGGCCACTAGGCGTCCACTCAGGGGTGTAGCCACTCCCTAGGGTCTACTACCATTGGGCCACCATTGCTGGCGAGAGTCATATGGAGGGAGAGATGGCGGAGGGAGGAAGAGAGAGAGAGAGAGAGAGAGAGAGAGAGAGAGAGAGAGAGAGAGGCATTTCTTCACATGTCAAGGCTGCTCTGAAATAGAGTATATCAAGGAGTCGGTGGGCCTAAGGATCTGCATGGTTCATGCTCATCTATTCTCGGGGCCACACGCGAGTGCACAAGCCCCACCTGTTAGCCACCCAGAGAGAACACAAGCGGTTGGTGATAGAGACAAATGTCGAGGCTGCTCTGAGTAGGTTTTCATCATCGGCTCTTCTCCCGAATCAGAGGTGAAAATGATTTTCACCGCGGGTTTTATTCTGAACTGGGGTGATATATTATCACAATGGCTTTAATAAAATGGAGAGTGAAAATGCCGTTGGAAAATACCGTTTTTGTAGTAGTGTTCATAGAAGTTAGCAAATAATAAGCATTGGCATGGACATCTCTGGACGAGGTATAATGTTGCAGAAGTTAGAAAATGATGGACTTGTGGGTAAAGTGTTGCACTTCGAACTTGGCTTAGTGCCGACAAGTGAATGTAAGGTTTTTTATGCTTGGGCTAGGCCCAAAGATGTAACAACATCATGCGACCCTGACCCCTATGGATACACATCTTGACAATTTTTATGGGCCTAGCTTGTGGGGATTCATGAAGCCCACTTTTGCAATTTGACTCGTTTACGACAACATGAGACCGACAAAATTATGTTGTACTTAACTAGGCTCCCATCATGGGCAACCAAATCATAGCATATTGTGGCGGCCCATATGTGTCTCACTAATCTTGATTAATTTGCTACTTTGGTCAAGCTTAGATTTATACGCAGAACCTAGCTATTTACCATTAGATAGTTAAGTAGCAAACATTTGCTAAACAGGGAGAAATTAATAATATTAGTAATTTAGAATTCAATTTAGCATGATGGGAAGAGGGGATTTACTGGACCTTGAATTGCTTCATGGCAAATTAGGAAGGACGAGTAGCGAGAAGGAAGGTGAAGTAGCAAGAGCCTCATTAGTTTTTAGATTGCTGAAGCTTCCTAAATATATCACAATCAAGTAAGACATCGGGTGTATATAAACTTGTGGCGAGAGGTGACGTGAGACGAGAATTTAGACTTATTATTTGCCATAAAGGACCTAATTAAAATTTTATTAAAGTTTCAAACTATCACTATAGTGCTAGATTGGCTGAGCTCCTGACATTAACTTGGAAACAAATGTTTATTTTTCTCCTTATAGAGCGTGTGGATTCATATTGTGATGGCTAGAATCGTTGAAGCTTACTTTGGTGCATGGTTTGATGGTGATTCAAAACAACTTGCTCCATGTTTGTGCCTACAGGTGGTATCAAAATGAACTATTTGCTTTGTCTCTTGACATCTTTAAACGTCAATACTGTTATTTCACACTATATTGCATGTATTTGCCTTAATGTTTTTATGGCAGGTGTTGCCATATCATCCTACTTCTATTGTAGCTTGTCTATACTATTCTTTGAGAAGATACCCCATAGTATCCATTAGCACTTTAGTAGTTACTCTACTTAATTAGCTAGGCTAGGTTGTCCTTTCTTCTAATGAGTTCGACCTTCTAGGAAACAAAGAAGACCCTCCAAATACAATGAGAGTAGACCACTACATAATTTAAGAAAAAAAGAAACATTTTTTATGTTCTGTCAGTGGCATATTTTCCCAATGACTTTGAGTGTACAATATTAGTTGTGCAACATAACTCTAACATACTCACTGTCCCTCTTGATCTTCTATCTAGGTCAAGCATGCATTGGTAAACACTATGTTACACTAAGGCACCCTAATGAGGACAATTTTCTCTCTCATAAGTTTGTGGATCCATGTGGAAAGAGGTGGCAGGGGGAGGGGGATTATGTTGATTTAGTTCCTCTAGTCGACTGAGGAATTATACATATTGGGGTATTTTATTCATCAAGAACAACCCAACAATAAGTTGTAAAAAGTACTCTTGATATATAGCACATGAGCTCTATGTCCATTGATATATCTATCATGCAATAAGAATTCTGATGACAATGTTGCTCGTGTGGACTCAAGCATAACCTATTCACACCAATCTGATTATTGCTCCGATTAACTCGAATTTGAATTTTGTTCTAGGTCAAACCTATACATAATGTACTTAGACGGATGTGTAGGACATTGTACAAGTGTGGGTGCAATTCTGGTAGTAGTGTTATGTGTAAGGGTGGTCTAGGGGACAAAGATCGCGTATGTTTTCTCCCACGTGTGTGGAAGTCACAGAAAAAGGGATCTCTTATACTTGATGACAAGAACACAACTATAAGCCACCAGAGACCAATAATTGTATGCAGTGTGTGAGAACACATGCATTAAATCGATAATGTGTGACAACACAAGTGTTAATATCAACAAAAATAGGGTGTTTTTCTATCCTTGATGGCAAAAGAATGCTAACAATAAGCCACCAAAACAAATGTAGTGCTTTGTCTAATAAAAAAATGTAGAAAAACATTAACTTTGCCAATAACATATTCTGTGAAGTAATTGAGAGTAGTTACAATCAACCTTTCGCATATATATATATATATATATATATATATATATATATATATATATATATATATATATATATATATATATATATATATATATATATATATATATATATATATATATATATGTGTGTGTGTGTGAGTGTGTGTGTGTGTATATGTGTGTGTGTGTGTGTGTGTGTGTGAAAAATCCTCCTTTCTACTCCTAGAATGTATTATAATAATAAACAAAAAAATATAGGCTCCTTTGAACATTTTCATGTAGTAAGATTTGAAGTATCTTAAAATGAGTATATAAACATACTCAAACTGATAAATGAGTATGCACTATACACCCATACACAAGGTAGTTTATTAAAAATGGAAGTAGCTACACCTAGGAGTAGGAAATTCTCTCTCTCTCTCTCTCTCTCTCTCTCTCTTCTCTCTCTCTCTCTCTCTCTCTCTCTCTCTCCAAGCACACACATGCACACTAATTAAGCATAACATAATCAGTTGCCTATTTTGAAATATAAAGACCACAATCTTGCTTACAACCACTACTACAGAATGTTCATAACTATTGGCTCCAATGACCACATCATCACCTTTTTCGCCCATCAATGGTGAAAGTGGGTGACGATGAGGTGAGTTATCGCTGCCGGTTCAAACCGGTGTGGGAAATGGTCATCACCGCCGACTCTTTTGCAGACCAGCGGTGATAATTGTAGAAAATGAAAAAAAAGCATCGACTGAGCCCACTAGCCTAGCCTGTCTACTACCGCTAGAGGGACTATGGCTCCCTTCCTGTACATCCATCCAGAAGAGGGCGAGGAGGAGGAGTAGTAGTAGGAGGAGGGGATAAGAGAGAGAGGGAGAGGGAGAGGGAGAGAGAGGATAGAGAGAGAGACAGATAGGTGTAGTCGAGAACTTGGGATGAGGTTCAGTGGAAGTGGAGGCTATTAGGGTTTCCCAATATATTCTAATAGCGATGGCAATCCTACCCATAGATATTGTACACGACAGGAGTAGGCCTGGGTCTAAAGTTTTTCAACCACGGGTGTGGGTATGTCGCATCACTCATTAATGCTAAAAGTACAAATTATTCTATCTATTCTAGTGATAATCTAACTCATGGGTGCCGGTATCCATAGGTATCGTACCTTGTGCACACAAAATCTTACCCATAGGTATGGGTGGATGTAATAAATTTGACTTGGTAGACAATTTGTGGCGGGTGGGTAGTTACTGCAACCCCCACCTTATTATTTGACCTGCCGTCATCCGTATACTCTGAGGCTATTCACGAGCTAAGGTGGGCCAGACGGGCCTTTTACAAAGATAATAAAAGTGCAATTTTTTTCACCAACAGTTGGTATAATGAACTATTCGTGTAAGTGATTTTCACCGTCAGATCATATTATGAGAAAATGCGGTTGGCGAAAACTATTTCTGTAGTAGGATGACTGCCAGCCGGGAAGCCAATCATCTAAAGTCCACTCTTGCCCCTAAAAATAACACAACACATCAGATTAGGCACCGGCTAAAACTAGTCCAAAATTAGATAGAAGATATAGAGAGGCAAAGTAAATGCATGCAAAATAACCCACAGTGCAAAAGGAGGGATAGAAATAGCGCATTGTGTACATTTTTGCACATCAGTGGCTGTGGCTCTAGCTTGGTCCTCCCACGCGCTCGTCGGCCCTCCGCTAGCAGGGCCTCGCATTTCACGTGCTCCCTCGCTCCCCCAGACGCACAAACAAACGAAGGCTGCCCGGGCCTCGCGGCTATAATAGCAACAGCCCGCCCACGCAAGAGAGAAACTGCACAGTGAGGGAGAGAGAGGGAGAGAGAGGCCGAAGCACCAGCACCACCACCAGTGACCCGGCCAAGCTAAGGTACCGATCGAGGAGGACGGGGAGGAGATGGCCGCCTCTGGGAACAACAAGTTCGGCCTTACGTGCGCTCAGGTGCGGCAGTTCATGATGGAGCGGAACAGGCAGGTGCGGATGGGTGACCTCGTCGGCTCCTCCTCGTTCCAGAGGCCACTGCAACTGACCCCGGTCCCTGTAGCGACGGGGCCGGCGGGGACCTGGGACACCGGCGCCACGACCTTGTCGCTGTTCCCCGCCGGCACTGGCACGGAGATCATCAGGTGAGCTCGATCGAGTTATATATTAATTGATCTGCTGGCTGACGTGTTCTTGTCCCGGTTTAATTTCTTGATCGGTTTGTTGCAGGCCAGAGGAGACCAAGGCCACCCTGACCATCTTCTACCAGGGGCAGGTGGCCACGTTCCACGACTTCCCGGCAGACAGAGCCAAGGACCTCCTGCAGATGGCAGGTTCTGTGACCGGGAAGGCGCCGGAGAAGGGGTTCTTGCAGATGGCAGGTTCTGTGACCGTGAAGTCGCCGGAGAAGGTGGTGATGACCGCCGTGCCAGAAAAGGCGGAGACCAGTGATGAGCCATCGGCTGCAGGGGCAGGCATGCAGCCCATCGCAAGGAAGCTGACGCTACAGAGGTTCCTTAGGAAGAGGAAGAACAGGTGAGGAGAGATCACATGCATGCACTCTCACATCTGGGATCCACTATATATATCGATATATGGGATTTGCATTGTCTTGTCAGTAATTTCTTTCTCGGTGCTATTTGGAATTTTGGATACAGCACTGGATGATAATATCTGCACGTGTGTTATTACTCGCAGGAACGCTGGCACTGACGACCCTGACCACAACGAGGATGCTTCGCCGTGGAAGAAGAGAGACTCCGCCGGCGCCGGCAACAACCCCGCGGAAGACGTGCCTGATGATGCCTCGTGGCTCAGGCTCTGAAACCCTTCACCGTTTACAGGAGAGGAAGGGGTGCTGGCATGCATGCCATACACCCTCAGAGATGATACAATAATAATAATAATAATCCTGTGCCTGTCTCAGAATTCTTACGATCTCCTCCTAAGAATTCTTAGGCCCTGTTTTGTAAAAGTTACAGCTTTTCTAAAAGCACCTCCTCAAGAAGATTTTTAGAAAAGCTTGAGAATAAGATGGTTTCTCTGCCTTAAGTACAAAAAGTGTAGCTTTTGGAGCTTTTGTCGGCTTGAAGAAGCAACCCTGTTTAGGGAAGCTTGTGGCTTTTTGAGCTTTTTGAGGAAGCAAACACTACTACAACAATCTTAACCAAGATGGGCAAAAAGTCTTAACCGAGGCGGTTTTCCCAACCACCTCCACCAAAAGGTCATGGTAAATCGTGCCTTAATGGAGGCCGTTGGTCGTCCGCCTCGGTTAATCAAATAAAAAACAAAAAATGAAAACCCATGGACAAACCCAGTGAGCCCATCCACGGGGCGCCGCTCTGCTCGCCGGAACGCCCCGCGCCGCCCGCGCTGCGGCCAGAGCGCCCGCTGGAGGGGCCGCTCATCGGATCCGTTGCCGCCGCATGAGCACCGCCAGATCCGAGCTCTTCCTTACCGGATCCGGGCTTGTCCTCGCCGGATCCGGCGCCGCCACATGAGCGCCAGCAGCAGGGGAGGAGGGCGTGGGAAGGAAGGGCACCGTTGCGGAGGAGGCACGAGGCCGGGCCGCTGCGCCCGCGAGGCCGCGCCGCCGGACGACCAGGCCGCTGCGCTCGCGAGCTCTTCCTTCGCCTCTAGATCCTTCCGGTGAGGGAGAGGGAGAGGGAGGGGAGTGGTGGCGCCGCTAGAATAGCTGAGCTGCTCGGGGCGAGCGTCAACGAGGGAGGGAGAGAGAGAGGGAGTGAGTGGAGGGAGTCGCGCCGGATCGCCGAGCGCCATGCGACCGAGGGAGTCACGCCGCTGCTTTGGGGGCATGAGAGAGAGCTGAGAGAGCGAGGGGCTAGGGGAGAAACCCTAACTCCTCAATTCATATAAGCCCGGTAGAGAGTTGGATTGGGCTTTGGCTGGGCCTTGGGAATATTAACCGATGCGGGTCTCATCTCCAAAAATGGGGGTATTTTTGGAGGCGGGCCTCTCGGTTAATAGATTTTAGGAGGCGGTTTAACCGCCTTGGTTAATAAAAAATGACCGCCTCGGTTAATCCAGGCATTAACCGAGTCGGTTGAAATGCCTGCCCGCCTCCGAGACACTTTACCAAACGCTGCGCAAAAGAATTTGTGTAGTAGTGAAAAGCTGACATAAGCTTCCTCAAATAAGACCTTATACTACTGGCAAGACCGTATCTTTTGCATCTCTGTCAATGCTTTTGTGTGGTTATTGTAACACCTCTGGTGTTTTGACCTAATACTAAAATTTGACATGTCATCATATGCATTGCAAAGCATTCATAAAGAAGAAAATTTGGAATGCATTCACTAAATAAGATTTGTTTCATAAGTTGTTATTTCATGTGATGTGTTTCAAAACTCTAAATCTGAGATCATGACCACAAGGGTTAAATTTCATGTGATCATGTGAGGTCATATGTCCTTTGACTCAAATAATCCTAATGGGCCATGTTACTGGTCAAAAATCAAAATCTAAGTGAAAGGAAGACAAATCAAATTTGAATTCATATTCAAATTACATAAGTCATTTTGCCCTTTTTACTAATTCAAAATCCATTTGGAATTTGGAGTTTTTACAAAAAGCAAAGATGGAGCTTATTTTATAAGGATCAACTTTGGTATTCAAAGTTTTCAAGTTTACATATAAAATTTGGAGTAATTTTGAAATGATTCAAATGCTCTAATGCACCCCAAATTCAAATTTCAAAATGGAGGCAGAATTTGAAAATGTTTCTAGAAGCAAAGTTGTAGAGTTTGAAAAATTGAACAACTTTCATTTTTGGAGATTTTCAACTTCTTTAGAAAATTTGTGAGTAATTCAAAAAATAGTCTCAGTGGCAGTTCTGTAATTTATTCAAAAATCAACCGGAACAGGTCATCACCTCCCTGCTCGCCACCGAGCTGCCGCCACCGATCGGTTTTCACACGCTTGCTAGCGCGGTGACACGCCGATGTCACCGTGGCGAACCCGCCGTCTTGTTGGCGGCCTTGGGCGCCTTCTTCCGACTATAGATAGCTCTGATCGCCGCCGTCGTTACCATTCTTCCCCTCTACTCTGCTCCGCCACCGTGTAGCTCCGCCGCTCGCCGTAGGCATCGTCGAGCCGCGTCAGTCGTTCCCAGGTACGTCAACGTGATCGCCTCGGTCTTGCGCTCCTCCTTGATTTGCTTTCATCGCTGGTGTTGGCCGGAATCGCCCGGCGCAACCCGTCTTCCCCGAGACGGGTCGGAGCTCGCCACGCCCCCTCCGTGGCCGGTTGCTCCGGACCATCTCCGTCTTCACCGAGTCCACCATCGTGATCATAGTGAGCTCTGAGCGTGTTTATCACTTCGCTTTATTCTCTCTTGCATAAATCGCCGTGGTTACGTCGTGCGCCGTGCAGCAGGTACTGAGCCGCCATGGCGGCGTGGAGCTCACTCCGTGAGTCTTCTATCGTTACGAGGATTGGGTTAGATTCACGACGTGGTGTGAAGAGCATGGTGGTACAGTCCGTCTCACCGGAGAAGCACCGCCGACGCCAGCGTTTTGCTGGCCGGAGCTGGCAACAAGCGTCGTCGTGCCCTATCTCTGTCAATCGTGTGACAGTGAGCCTAGGGTTGTCGGTCTTGAGTGAGGAAGAAGAAACGGTGAAAATTTTTATTTTACGAATTTGTGAATAATCTTGAATCTTTAGAAATTTGTAGAAAAATAATCATAGCTCCAAAAATTCTGAAATTTTTTGTAGCTTCTGTACATGTTCTAGTATGATTTAAAATTTGAAATTTGAAATTTGGATAAATTTTTAATGTTCAAAAATTCAGTCAATTAATTAATAAATGCAATTTCCATGATTTTTGTAGGCCACTGTATAACTCCAAAATTATGAAATTTATTTTGGTATACTAATTTATCATGAGGATGCTTGTGTAAATTTTTGAGATCATTTGGAGGAAGTTCATTTTGAGCTTAATTCTAAATTAATTCAAAAATAAATAAAGGTAAACCCTAAGTGTAGGTTTAGGGTTTGATCTTGATTTGGGTCGTGTAGTGTGACTAGTAGGGTCCCAAGATCCATTTGGTCAAGTCACATGTATGGTTCTTAATGGTAGGATTGCAAGTTGGTTTTGTTGGCTTGCAAGCTGTGCAAGTGAAATAAAATCATTTTGGTGTTTTTTACATTTCATGTACCGTGAAAGCATCATGTTTACATTATCATCATGTTAAAGCATATGTTATCATTTCGTGTAGAACCCGAGAATGAAACGATTCTAGTTGAGCAAGTTCTGGAAGAATCCCCGGTTGTCGCGGGATTTGATAATTGTGGTACTAATCCGGAACCGGAAATCGTCATCGAAGGCAAGCCCCGGTTTATGCATTACACCATTACCTTGTTTACTTTGAAAAGTTTATCACTTATGTTACTTATCGCATTAAGTTGTTTATTCAAATGTTACCTACTTGATGCATTGCCTACCTTGTTAATTGTTTACCATCCTTGAAGATGATTTCATTTACAATGGCGTAGAATTGCTTAGTATGCTTTATGGTAGGCTTTTCAAAGTAAAAGTTTCTATATAATCAAAGATGGCATCTTGGCCAAAGAAAGAAAGAAGGAAGGTAGAATGAACTAGAGACTAGTTGGGTGGCTTATCTTGAATGTTGGGTAATGTTGCCGACTATGTAAACAAAAAGGCCACTCATTGTGGATCTTGAATGAGACACTTTGTAGTACTAGTCACATACTCGGTAAGCCTACTTGGCTAATCCGATACTAAGACGAATGCCCACGCCTTGGGAGTGGTGAGATGGCGGGAGTAAGCGTGTACCCTCGTGGCTTGAATGTGGCGGATTTGAGGTGTCTTTGTGCTCTCGGGTGGCGTGGAGCGGCTTAATGCGGGAGGATCCGGTAGCGAGGTTGATATATGCAAGATGAAGTTCTACATATGTCGTGTGATAAGGAATCCCTAGTGGGACTTGAATCAATTCAATTGCGGTGCTCATGGACATGGAGACTCGATTCATTACGAAAGCAATGTAGGGTGGTGAATTACTAAAACATGAGAAAAAGAATGGAATGAGCGAGTTGGAAACATGGGATATGAACACTTAGTTGGAGATATTGGACTAAAATACTTAGAGGTAAAACTTGAAACTAGGATCAAGAATAGTAAGCTTTTAGCAAAGAATTTTTGAATCTTTCTACATCCTTACCTTGACCCAACACACTGCATCCCTAAGACCTTCGCCCTTTTTGGTGGGGTCGGTCTTGTTGTGTACTTTTGTACTTTCGGGGTTTGTTAACCCTTATTGCGGTGAGTCGCATGCTGTGAGCTTGTTTTGGTCCTGCTTTGCATGTTAGTGTATGAAGTCGATGACGATGAGGAATGATGAATGGCCTTTGGACAAGGCACTAGTTTGTGTGAAATAAATAATGTTAATGTAATATTATCTCGCTACTATGGTTGTATAACACTTATGGTATTATAAGTTTGAAAACAACTGGTTTGTAATTATGTTATCTTAAGACTTCCGCTATCATTTACTCGGTATATATTTGAATAAACTGTTGTAATCTGTAATGGCCCGTGATTGGGATCCTGTTTGAAAAGAGAATCGTGGATGATTCGGGTTTCTCGAGGACACCCGAAGCGGACACTGTTGAGTTGTTGGGAACTTCGTATGCGCTATTCGAGGTGCATTAAGGCGACGATAGGTGCATGTGGGCCCGATTCCTTAGGAGATTACGCTACAAATTTGGTATCGAGCGGGTCCTATCTAAGATCATTGTAGGTTACTTTGGAAAACCTTCAAATTGATTTGGATCAAAGAAAGTAAAACTTGATATTTTAAAGGTTCAAATTTCTTTCTTCTTTCCTCTAATCTAGCCTCAATCCTATCTTATTTGAAAGTTTGTGGCGGATAATATGATTAGGTTTGTCCTATGTATTAAAAATCTAGTACTTTTGATTGTATAAATCTTTTGTACTTGGATTCGTAAGATCGATTCATGCATCATGCTTGAACACCTTGCATAATGATTCCCCTTAAAAGTGGTTGGGTAAGTAATGTCAATCCCATTCTTGCTAACCTCCATTATCCTCAAGCTATCCTTATAGTCCCATCCTAAATTCTACAGGCTATGGCAAAGACCAAGATAACTGCACGTAAGTCCACTGGACCTCATGGAGTCCCTTGTCACCAGTTGGCACCATGTAACCGTGAGCTTGGTGAAGGAAGTTCCAGGATCCTAGGAGATGAAGGATCTTCAAGCAATTCCGCCAACATGGAGAACATTACCAAGGAGCTCAACACTCTTCGTCGAGTTCATGCCAAAGATCAAGAGAAGCTGGCGGAAATGGAAAGGGACGTCACCAAGAATACCGAGTTGAGGAATGAAGCCTAGACACGAGAGGATGCGGTCAATGAACGCGTCCATGAGTTGGAGTTCTACGTAGAAGACCCGGAGATGGACAATGCCATTCTTCATGAGAATGTCCACCTCTTTGTCATCGCTCAACTTCATCCACCTCATGGGGATGGTGAAGTTCTGAGATGAAGAAATGATTGTAGCTCCGGGAGAAATCGAGAATGAAGAAGAGGAGGAGGATCTGAGGAGTTAGTGTACTGCGGATGAAAGTGAGGTTTAAATCCGATATGGGGCCTGGATCTTGATGACCGAGAGCTCGGAGTAGTAATAGCTCCTTCTTTGCTTTCTTAGTAAACCAAGGTTGTCTTGTGGGATACAAGACATGTAATTTAAATAAGTAACCCTTTGTTGCATGAAACCTTTTAAATGCTTTTAATAAAGAATAATGTAAGTAAACGTGTTCTCTAACGGATGCCTCGTCCTATCACCCGAATCGGTGCTAGTGGCTCACATGATGATGATGAGTGCCCAAATCCTCCACCAATGCCTTGACTATGGCGGATGCCATAGCCACACTAAATCAATGTAACGGCGGAGAATGCTAGGCTTGTTAAAGGGGTGGCGGCGGAACCAATGAGGCATCATACCCTAATCATGGTTGTCGTAATGGAAATGAATGCAGGTCAACCTATGTGGATTTCTTGACACCGTCCACCTGTGTTCTCTAAAGCGAGATGAACCTTTAGAAGTGACGATTGGCTTAGGACAATAGAGCAAAAGTTCGAGAGCTGATTCAACATCTGAGGTTCAAAACCAAGGTTTTGCGACACAACAACTCAGAGGAGCTCTTGGTGCACAGTGGGTAAATTTGGTAGCGATATAGCCCGCTGGTCACCAAATCAATGGAGGAATTCAAGGATGCCTTGAGGCACATTATATTCGGACGGTGTGATGACCATGAAGTTGGAAGAGTTCTTGTCTCTTAAGCAAGGGAGCACCGGTGATGCACTATGTCGAGGCGTTTCAATCACACATCATGGTATGCTATAGAGTATGTGAATCTTGACGGAAAAAGAAGAATCATTTCATGAGAGGTCTAAACACCAAACTTGAGACCATGATGGCAACTTGTGGCAGCGCAACTTATCATGAGGCTGTCAACATTGCTATCGCTTGGAGGAGAATTACCGCCAACACAAGGAGGCGAAGAAAAAGAGGTCCTTTGCTTCCGGATCATCAAGTGGAAAGCGTCAAAAGGTGATCTACCATCCTCAGAATCATGGCCGTGCACCATTCCGCCCACAACAAAGCCAAAGCGACAACAAATCTTTATTCACCACTGCAACTAATCGCCTTATACTCATCAAAGCGCCCGCAGCAACAAAACAATACAAATAATGCAAACCGCAATGCTACTCCCGAATCACAATTATCCATGCTATAATTGTGGTAAACTTGGACACTTTTCACGAGAATGTCCATATCCTAGGAAGAACAATCTGATGCACCCAAAGCCCTGTTACTCCATTTCGAGAATCGGTACAAGGGCAATGCTCGGAACAATCAAAAGGGACAATGAGAAGAAAAGCTGGAAGGGTCTTCTATACTCAAGTGGAAGCTATTCGGAAGGAGAACCGATAATGATGGGTATGTTTCCCATTGCTAAGCATCCTGCAATTACCTTATTTGATTACGGTGCATCCCATACATTCATCAATCGTACATTTGTTGTGAAGCATGGGATAGCTATTGGGGAAACAAAGAGCCCTATCATATCTGATGCTTGGGGACGAATCAGTACAAGGGAGGTAGTTCAACATGTACCTATTGATTTGGGAGGTTATGAGTTCCCTACCAATATCTTTGATATTAAAGGATCAAGATATAGATGTGATCCTTGGTATGAACTAGTTAACCCAACACGGGGCTATCATAGATGTCTTGCATAGAACCATAATGGTAAATGCACTGGCAAAGCAAAACCCAACTTCTCATCCAACTTTCCTTTCCTAAAAGTACGATTGAAGCGATCGTGCAACTATTATTGAAGGAGCCGAGAAAATTTCAGTTGGTATGTGAGTTTACGGATGTCTTTCCGATGATCTGCTGGTTTGCCACCGGACCAGGGCGTAGAATTCGAATTGATCGAAACCGAGGAACGACACCGGTATCCGAGAAGAGCATATAGGATGCCACCCAAAGAACTAGCGAAATTAAAAATGCAACTACAAGAGTTGTTAGACAAGGGTTTCATTAAACCCAGTTCATCACCTTGGGGATGCCACCGCTATTTTCGTGAAGAAGAAGGATCAAACCTTAAGGTTATGTGTTGACTATCGGCCATTAAATGAAGTCACCATCAAGAGCAAATACCCCTTACCCCGAATTGATTTGCTTTTTGATCAACTTGCGGGAGCTAAGGTATTCTCGAAGATAGACTTGAGATCGAAGCTACCACAGTTAAGATCGAGACGAGAAGATGTGCCAAAGGCGGCGTTCACTACTCGATATGGTCTATATGAGTATCTAGTCATGTCTTTTGGGTTGACCAATGCCCCTAGCTCACTTCATGTACTGATGAACTCGGTTTTCATGCACGAGTTGGATAAGTTTGTAGTGGTGTTCATTGATGACATTACGATCTATTCTAAGAGCAAAGTGGAACATCTGGAACATCTCCGTATTGTTCTACAAAGATTAAGAGATCACCAACTATATGCCAAATTTAGCAAATGTGCATTTTGGTTAGAGGAAGTACAATTTACGGGTCATGTTCTGTCTGCTTGAAGGTATAGTTGTTGATCCGAGCAAGGTAGAAGAAGTCCTTAAGCGGAGAGCACCTACAATTGTTCATCAAGTTAGTAGTTTCACAGGGGTTGGCGGTGGTATTACCGTCGGTTTATCCACGACTTCTCCGAATGCAAAGCCAATTCTTGGATTCTTTGAAAAATCAAACTAAGTTTGTATAGTCAATAGAATGTGAAGAGGCCTTTCAAACATTGAAGAAGTTGTTGACAACTGCACCAGTATTAGCACAACCTGATATCGAGAGGCCATTTGATATCTATTGTGATGCATCTGGAATTGGTATTGGCTGTGTTCTTATGCAAGAAAGGCGAGTCATAGCATACGCTTCGGACAACTCAAGAAGCATGAAGAACATTATCCCACCCATGATCTTGAATTAGGCTGCTTTGTTGTCCATTCACTCAAAATTTGGCGACATTATTTATTGGGCAATGTCATCATATCTATCTGGGATCACAAAAGTTTGAAATATATCTTCACTCGATCGAGTTGAATATGAGGCAAAGAAGATGGTTAGAACTTATCAAAGATTATGCTTTAGAAGTGCATTATCATCCAGGCAAGGCTAATGTGGTTGCCGATGCCACAGAGTATAGCGTCATTGTCATTGCACTGATTGTAGAACTTATCGTGAACATTGTGTCAAGAGATGGAGCATCTGAATTTACAAATCATAGAACAAGGTTCCTGTTCAATATTGCGATTGAGTCCACTATCAAAGATCGGATCATTCTTTGCTCAGCGGAAAAAGTAAGGGCATAGCCCATATCAAGGATAAAATCGGATCTGGAAGGTCAACATGTTTCAAGATTGATGAATCAGATGTCGTATGGTTCAAAGATAGATTGGTAGTACCCAAACATCGGGAGCTGCGAAAGCAGATTCTTGATGAAGCTCATTCTACAAGATACTCCATTCATCCGGGTAGCAACAAAATGTATCATGATCTGAGAAAGAGATATTGGTGGACCAAAATGAAAATAGAAATAGCTCAATATGTGGCCAAGTGTGATATTTGCCGAGAGTCAAAGCAGTTCATATAAAGACGCAAGTCCATTACATTCCTTGCCGTTCCATCTTGGAAATGGGAAGATATCTGTATGGACTTCATAGTAGGGTTGCCTAGGACATCTGCGGGCTACAATTCAATATGGGTTATTGTTGATCGCCTAACCAAGATAGCTCATTTCTTACGATCGAGAGATAAATATCGAAAGCGGAGCGATATGCAAAAGCTTTATCTGAATAGAATCTTGATCCGCATGGGGCACCCAAGACCATTGTCTCTGACGGAGGTCATTGTTTATATCAAAGTTTTGGAAAAGTCTACATGAGTCTTTGGGAACTAAACTTATCCGTAGTTCTACTTATCATCCATAAACCGATGGATGATGACGAGAAAGGGTAAATCAAATTCTTGAAGATATGTTAAGAGCATGTGTTCTCTCTTATGGTGCTATATGGGATGAATGCCTTCCCTTAGCTGAATTCTCATATAACAATAGCTATCAAGAGAGCATTAAAATGGCACCATTTGAAGCATTGTATGGGTCGTAGATGCGAGACACCTTTACATTGGTCGGATGTGGGAGAACGTTGGTTCTTTGGACCGGATGTGGTCAAGGAAGCGAAGAGAAGGTTAAACTCATACAAGCTAATATGAAGGTAGCTCAATCCCGGCGGAAAAGCTATCTTTGATAAGAGGAGGCGACCTCTAGAATTCATAGTGGGAGATCATGTCTACCTCAAGGTATACGCCAATGAAAGGAGTTCATCATTTTGGGATTCGGGAAAGTTGGCGCCCGTTATGTCGGTCTGTTTCAAATCCAACAAAGATGTGGACCCGATGCGCCTATCGTGTTAAGCTACCGGATCACATGTCAGTGATTGCATGATATCTTCCATGTATCCCGATTGAAGAAGTGTCTTCAAGTACGACCAAGTGATTGACTTTGGTGATGTAGAACTAGCACCTGATTTGACTTATGCCGAGTATCCCATTAGAGTCTTAGATCGGAAGGATCGAGTCACTCGAGGCGTACAATCAAGTTCTACAAAGTACAATGGAACCAAAGACACTTTGAAGAAGAAGCTACTTGGGAGTCTGAGAATTACTTAGAAGAAAACTTTCTGACTTCATTGCTTCTCTCTAGTTGCAATACCTCATCTATACTATAACTTGTTTATTTTGTCAAAAGAATGGAAAACCCCTCACTAGTCTTTTGAATAAAGTTATGATGTGTTAGCTTGACACATTTCCTTTTCCATTACTTAGCCTTAAGTTTTAAATCTAGGAATGAGATTTCTTTAAGGGAAGGGTTGTAACACCTCTGGTGTTTTGACCTAATACTAAAATTTGACATGTCATTATATGCATTGCAAAGCATTCATAAAGAAGAAAATTTGGAATGCATTCACTAAATAAGATTTGTTTCATAAGTTGTTATTTCATGTGATGTGTTTCAAAAACTCTAAATCTGAGATCATGACCACAAGGGTTAAATTTCATGTGATCATGTGAGGTCATATGTCCTTTGACTCAAATAATCCTAATGGGCCATGTTACTGGTCAAAATCAAAATCTAAGTGAAAGGAAGACAAATCAAATTTGAATTCATATTCAAATTACATAAGTCATTTTGCCCTTTTACTAATTCAAAATCCATTTGGAATTTGGAGTTTTTACAAAAAGCAAAGTTGGAGCTTATTTTATAAGGATCAACTTTGGTATTCAAAGATTTTCAAGTTTACATATAAAATTTGGAGTAATTTTGAAATGATTCAAATGCTCTAATGCACCCCAAATTCAAATTTCAAAATGGAGGCAGAATTTGAAAATGTTTCTAGAAGCAAAGTTGTAGAGTTTGAAAAATTGAACAACTTTCATTTTGGAGATTTTCAACTTCTTTAGAAAATTTGTGAGTAATTCGAAAAATAGTCTCGATGGCGTTCTGTAATTTATTCAAAAATCAACCAAGAACAGTCATCACCTCCTGCTTCGCCACCGAGCTGCCGCCGCCATCGTCGGTTTTCACGCTTGCTAAGCGCGGTGACACGCCGATGTCACCGTGGCGAACCATTGCGTCTTATTTGGCGGCAGACGCGCCTTCTTCCGGGCTATAAATAGCTTCTGATCGCCGCGTCGTTCCCATTCTTCCCTACTGCTTTCTGCTTTCATACACGTAGCTCACGCCGCTCGCCGTAGGCATCGTCGAAACGCGTCGGTCGTTCTAGCTACGTCAGCGTGATCGCCTCGGTCTTGCGCTCCTCGATTTGCTTTCATCGCTGGTGTTGGCGGAATCGCCCGCGTAACCCGTCTTCCCGAGACCGGTCGAGACTCATACACGGCCCCGCCCTCCCGTGGCGGCTGCTCCGGACCATCTCCGTCTTCACCGAGTCCACCATCGTGATCATAGTGAGCTCTGAGCGTGTTTATCACTTCGCTTTATTCTCTCTTGCATCGTCGCCCGTGGTTACGTGCGTGCTGCGCGCGCCGTGCCGAGAAACGCCATGGCGGCGTGGAGCTCACTCCCATGAGTCTTACGTCGTTACGAGGATTGGGTTAGATTCGCGACGTGGTGTAGAGCATGGTGGTACAGATCCGTCTCACCGGAGAAGCACCGCCGACGCGTTTTGCTGGCGGAGCTGGCAACAGGCGTCGTCGTGCCTATCTCTCTGTGTGTCATTGACAATGAGCCTAGGTTGTCGGTCTTGAGTGAGGAAGAAGAAACGTGAAAATTTTTATTTTACGAATTTGTGAATAATCTTGAATCTTTGGAAATTTGTAGAAAAATAATCATAGCTCCAAAAATTCTGAAAATTTTTGTGTAGCTTCTGTACATGTTCTAGTATGATTTAAAAATTTGAAATTTGAAATTTGGATAAATTTTTAATGTTCAAAAATTCAGTTAATTAATTAATAAATGCAATTTCCATGATTTTTGTAGGCCACTGTATAACTCCAAAAATTATGAAATTTATTTTAGTACACTAATTTATCATGAGGATGCTTGTGTAAATTTTTGAGATCATTTGGAGGAAGTTCATTTTGAGCTTAATTCTAAATTAATTCAAAAATAAATAAAATTAAACCCTAAGTGTAGGTTTAGGGTTTGATCTTGATTTGGGTCGTGTAGTGTGACTAGTAGGGTCCCAAGATCCATTTGGTCAAGTCACATGTATGGTTCTTAATGGTAGGATTGCAAGTTGGTTTTGTTGGCTTTACAAGCTGTCTTCGTGAAATAAAATCATTTTGGTGTTTTTACATTTCATGTCTTGAAAAAGCATCATGTTTACATTATCATCATGTTAAAGCATATGTTATCATTTCGTGTAGAACCCGAGAACGAAAGCGATTCTAGTTGAGCAAGTTCGGAAGAATCCCGGTTGTCGCGGGATTTGATAATTGTGGTACTAATCCAAAACCGGAAATCGTCATCGAAGGCAAGCCCGGTTTATGCATTACACCATTACCTTGTTTACTTTGAAAAGTTTATCACTTATGTTACTTATCGCATTAAGTTGTTTATTCAAATGTTACCTACTTGATGCATTGCCTACCTTGTTAATTGTTTACCATCCTTGAAGATGATTTCATTTACAATGGCGTAGAATTGCTTAGTATGCTTTATGGTAGGCTTTTCAAAGTAAAAGTTTCGATATAATCAAAGATGGCATCTTGGCCAAAGAAAGAAAGAAGGAAGGTAGAATGAACTAGAGACTAGTTGGGTGTCTTATCTTGAATGTTGGGTAATGTTGCCGACTATGTAAACAAAAGGCCACTCATTGTGGATCTTACGAGCGAGACACTTTGTAGTACTAGTCACATACTCCGGTAAGCCTCGTTACGGCTAATCCGATACTAAGGCGAATGCTTACGACTTTGGGAGTGGTGAGATGGTGGGAGTAGCGTGTACCCTCGTGGCTTGAATGTGGCGGATTTGAGGTGTCTTTGTGCTCTCGGGTGGCGTGGAGCGGCTTAATGCGGGAGGGATCGATGGCGAGGTTGATATATGCAAGATGAAGTTCTACATATGTCGTGTGATAAGGAATCCCAGTTGGGACTTGAATCAATTCAATTGCGGTGCTCATGGTTCATGGAGACTCGATTCATTCTGAAGCAATGCGGGGTGGTGAATTACTAAAACATGAGAAAAAGAATGGAATGAGCGAGATTGGAACATGGGATATGAACACTTAGTTGGAGATATTGGACTAAAATACTTAGAGGTAAAACTTGAAACTAGGATCAAGAATAGTAAGCTTTTAGCAAAGAATTTTTGAATCTTTCTACATCCTTACCTTGACCCAACACACCGCATCCCTAAGACCTTAGCCCTTTTTGGTGGGTCGGTCTTGTTGAGTACTTTTGTACTCGGGGTTTGTTAACCCTTGTTGAAGGTGAGTCGCATGCGCAGCTTGTTTTGGTCCTCTTTGCATGTCGATTGTATGAAAGTCGATGACGATGAGGAATGATGAATGGCCTTTGGACAAGGCACTAGTTTGTGTGAAATAAATAATGTTAATGTAATATTATCTACGCTACTATGGTTGTATAACACTTATGGTATTGTAAGTTTGAAAACAAGCTGGTTTGTAATTATGTTATCTTAAGACTTCCGCTATCATTTACTACGGTATATATTTGAATAAACTGTTGTAATCTGCAATGACCGTGATTGGGATCTGTTTGAAAAGAGATAAATGGATGATTCGGGTTTCCCGAGACACCCGAAACAGACACTGTTGAGTTGTTGGGAACTCGTATGCGCTATTCGAGTCTCATAAAGGCGACGATAGGTGCATGTGGGCCCGATTCCTTAGGAGGTTCTGCCACAGTTATAATGAACAGGGATGGGTTCCAACATAAGCATAACCAGCGGCACCAGAGCCGGCGCTAGTTGACATAGCGTTTGTCAATGTAGTATTGTAGTCATCCTGCTCGATGCCATGCAGTAGGGTTGTTCATGAGGAAATGAACTCCATGCACCATGCTTTGGGGAATCACATGGAGGTTGAGGATATCAGCAAGGTTGTCAAAACCGAGAAGGAAGATGAAAGCTTATCCGCTAGATTCGCCAAGGTGGAGGCCCAAATCAAGTTTGAGTCCATCTCAGATTCTAAAAGCAATTCTGGATAAAATCAACGCCTACGACGCATGCAAACTCCATTTTCGACGATCCATATATGCATGAAAGATAATTTGATAACCTAACCAATGGCTTTGGTTTCATGTCAAAATTTGTCCTGAGTCAACGGGAATCATCGAAACAACAAGTCAGCATCCAGAATTTGATATGGTGCTACAACACCGTATTTTGGTCCATTCGGCCGTGTATCGTGTTAGAGCCCATTAGGGGGCGCGCCCAGGGGGTGACGTCCAAGATACTATAAGCTTGTGTTTGGATGGAGGGTTCAGGTGGGTCAGAGTGGGTTGGACCCAGGTTTAGCAGTGTTTGATTTGGGGTTGATGTGGGTTGGGTTGGCTCTATTGATGGTAGTTAACACTCATAATAAACCATTAATACAACTTGTATAAATGCATGAATATGATCACCAACATAGGTTTAGGGGTTTAAACTAACAAATTCTATGAGTTTTGGTGAATCTGCGTTTTCAGCAGGATTTATTCAGAAAATGAGCAAGGTGAACCCAATCGTCAGATTAAATCACGTTTATCCACAGCAAAACCGACTTAGGAAGACTCTGAAAGCATCTAGATGACAACACACTATGACCCAACCTGAGACGTGGTAGGATGGGGCCGGCCAGCCCTACCTGCTGGCTGACTGGCCTGTGGGGTCCACGTGTCAGCCCCTCCTTGTTATGTCGGTGCTCCACCGCCTCCAAGATTCAATCTACGCCGTTCCTCTCGGTCGGTTCCTATCAAGGGCTCAGATTTGATGTAGTTATGGATTCATGGGCCCACAGGACCCCTGGTTCCCCCTATATAGGGCCACCCATACCCCCCTAAGGCATTAATCCTCCTGCAATTCATCATCATCAGAAGAGAGGAGAAGAACCTTAGAGCTCCACAAATATTTTATAGGCATAGCTAGTTAAGTTAGATCTAGAGAAAGGCAAGCTCCTTGCTTGGATTCCTGATCTTGTCAAGAGCGTGGCTTGGTAAAGTCCTTTGTATCCTCTTTTGTATCTTTCATTATTCATATGTTTGCTACATCGCTATGACATTGTTCTTAATATTACTCATGTTCTTAGTTATTATGTTCATGATTTACTTTGATTATAGGCCTAGTATAGCTAGAGTTATCATTATGTTTATGCATAAGTTCGCAAAGCGCTCGCTCTTATGTACGTATGGGGTGAGTGGTCGACATTGTGTAAGTGTGGTGCTTATATGTTGTTTACCTGTGGATGCACCCTACATTATGGATCATGTGGTAGATCGTGAGGGTGATAGCCTCGTTGAGTCCTTTGTAGTCCACCTCCCGTTTGTAGGCCAAGTAGGACGCGGTTGCGATGGAAGTCAGGCTTTGTTCTTGATCTTCCTTAGTAATGTCCCTTATGTGTAGATATGAAGATTAATCGTTAGCCATTATTATTAAGTATAATTGCACAACCAATATATACTTTGACTTGTAATTAAAGAATAACTTAGGAATTAGTTTCTCTATTGTATCTACTTAGTCTTGCTATTGCTATCCTAAGGAGTACTCTGAGTGACAAGTGTGTAGAGTCCACAACTGCTCCAAGCCATAGGTAGGATGCTGAATTTGACTTTATATTTCAAGCCGGGGATGGCAAAATTTCTAGGATACTACAGAGCAAGGGTCTAGAGCTTTAACTATGGAATTTTTATGCACTTTGAATATCACAGACACGGGGGTAGTCTATAGATTTTTTTTGGGAAGGAGTATTCTACTCCTTGGGAAAGATTTTAGTCTCCTCCTAGGTTTTGATGCACAATTTGTTGTAGATGTAGACTTCGCTACCCAAGACTTTGATAAAGGGAAATTCTAGAGGGAAATTTCTGGGAAAACTGATTTCTTTCGTCCTAGAACCAATGATATTCATAATCCTACTTTATGCTTTATGCATAAATGGTTATGGGTGACTTTGTTTCCTAGGAATGACACTCGTACCATAAGGATAGATGATTTAAAATTGATGTATGCCATGGTAAAGAGGAAGAAAGTTTCCCCTATCAAATTTATGATGAATCAATGGTTGGAAGTTTTTACTCTTGTTGGTGATATTGAGTGTACCTCCTTGGTCACCCGAATTGCCACCAACATGGGTCTCATGCAAAGATATTTTGTTTCACTCATTACTGAGCGCCCTTACATTGATTTTGAATATTTTCGGCAAGCTCACATGCTTAAAAAGAAAGACAATGGGAATCTTGTTATGATGTACCATGGCTATACAAACGAGGTTCTGTTACCTAACCAGAACATTGGCTTGTATGATGTGCAAATGTTAACCATGAATTTGTAGAAGAATGAAGCAGCCCCTCGTAGGAGTGCCTCTGCAAGAATCACTCATACATCACACCCACAGTTCTACGCTGCCGATCCAACACCAGAAGAACTAGCCTATGCCAGTTACACAGGGTTCGAGCAAGCAGGACCTTCCCGCAAGTTCTAGCAAGAGCACACTGTCTGGAGCCAACCTACACCTGATCACTCAGGTGGCTCCTGGCAGCAAGCTCCAAGTGAACAATGGTATGATGGGAACTTCCACAACTACCATGGGCGAAACTATGAAGCAACCTTAAGTGGGCATCAGGGAGGATGCATGTCTTTCTCTGACCAAGGGTACCATGACTTCCACGAGACCTAGCATGGCATCGACAACAGGCTTACAACCATTGAGGAGACCATCGCTGCCATACAAGGTACATTACATAGTCATGCACAATGGCAGGTGGCGATGGGACACGAGATGGCTAGTCTCCAACAACAACAGCAACAATGAGAACTAAAAGCGGGATATTTTGTTCCGAACCTCCACATCCGCCACCTCATTGAGCAACCATGACAACAACCAAACTTGGGGAATGGCATCCCCGTGTATCCAAGATGAGTATTTCTTTCCTTTTGTTTTATTATTTTTATGTTTGTTTCATACATTTGCTAAAAAAAGATGCATAACTAAAAACAAAATAAAATTTATCTCTATATATATAGTTATATATAGTAATAATGTGTGATCTAAAAAATAAAAAGAGTGTGTCTAGTTTGCTTTAAGTTTGATTTTTAAGAGCTAAATAAAATAAAATGGACTCTGAAGATAATATTTTAAAATGGAAATGATGAATAGTTGTTCTGTTGTAATTCCTTTCAAGTACCTAGTTTTTAGCCTTGAATTCTCCTGAGTTTTGGATAAGATTGTTTTGATATAAGAACTTACTCTGAACTTAAAACTCGTGGGCAACATATGCTTGATCTAAGTCAAGGTAATTGACAGATATGATATGAGAAGGTCTCAGTTGCTATTTATCTTGTTCCAAGTGACACTAAAATTTTGGAGATTTATCTTTTGAAAAACAAAAAACTGCTACATGATGAATTCCTGTATGACAAAGCTTGAATTCCTACCAGAGTCATACATGTTATTTAGGCTAGGAAAACTTCCACTTATATGATGCTTGTTTTGCATTGAGTTTTGTCAAGCTTTGTTAACCCTTATGAGAGGTTTGTCATGCTCTTAAAATCAAGACCACGTACACACCACCAAAATATGCACTACACCTACACTAAGGATAGACACAAAAACATGTCATTCCATTTATATGCACTAAAAATGTTTTACTCTTGCACCGGGAGTGAGCAACAAAAACATGCTTGATAGGTTTTGCATCCACCAAATAAATGCTCCAAGTTCTTGTTGCTATATCATAAAAGTTTTGTTGCATAAAAAAAGCATGGGCTATGCAAAAGTTATTCATAAAAAAAGAGTTGAGAAAAAATGGACAAGTGTCTGAGATATTGAAAATAATGGGTACTCAGATGCCCGCCTAAAAAAGAGAAAAAAGAGATGAACAAGATATCCCATGTTCTCTTGCAAAAATATTTCCAAGTTTTAAAAGAGAGATAAGTTTTCAAGGAGCATAGTAGAATTAGATTAGCTACCATATATATCCACTACATATATTCACACACACATGCACATCTTGATTTGAATGTATGACTCAACTCTCTTTGGATCCGAGATTTGACTTTACAATATATGTACTACAAGTATGTTTTCATGCTTTTTTCACTCCTATGAGCTCCACATAAGCCTTAGTTGTAGGAAGAGAAAAGGCATACCATCACTATTGCCTTGGTGAGGATCCACAAATACCACATATATTGAGAGACTTGAGTATGTCATAGAACGGAAGCTCTAAGTTTTATTTTGAAAACTTACTAAAAATTTCAGAATAATGGTTGAGCGAAGAACTTGCAACGCGGTGCTTGACTTGATCGTTCTGTCTGTCAATTGCTCAAGACCCAAGTGAAGGCTAAGAAGCCCCATGGTTGAAGGTAATATGGGTAAGTTTGAAAGTTAGATCAGTTTATTCTAATTCAGAGGAGATTTTTTGTTTGAACACATGCGTACTTTTGAGGAGTGAAAACATTGTAGCAACTTTTGATCCATTGAAGAGAAAAGGCATGTTTCTGCTCCTAACCTTAGTGTAGGAGCAGTGCATATGTGGGTGGTGTGTATGTGATCTTGATTTTAAGAGCATGACAAATCTCTCATAAGGGTCAACAAAGCTTGACAAAACTCAATGCAAAAGTAAGCAGCGTATATGTAGAAGTTTTACTAGCCTAAATAACATGTGTGGCTCTGATGGAAATTCAAGCTTTGTCATACAGGAACTCGTCATGTAGCATTTTTATGTTTTTAAAAGATAAATCTCTAGAACTTTGGTGTCACTTGGAACAAGATAAACAACAGCTCAGACATTCTCATATCATATCCGTCAATTACCTAGACTTAGATCAAGCATATGCTACCCACGAGTTTCAAGTTCAGAGTAAATCCTTATATCAAAACAATCTTATCCAAAAGTTGAGAGAATTCAAGGCTGAAAGCTAGGCACTTGAAAGGAATTACAACAGAGAAACTATTCATTATTTTCATTTTAAAAGATTATCTTCAGAGTCCCTTTTTATTTATTTAGCTCTTAAAAGAAATTAAAGCAAACTAGACACACTCTTTTTATTTTGTTTTCATTTTTAGTTCACGCATTATAACTATATATATTTCTATAAAGATAACTTTTTATTTTGTTTTAGTCATTCATCTTTCTTTTAGATATATAAAGCGAACTAAGAATAGTAAAAATAATAAGGGAAAAGAGATACTTAGCTGAATACACGAGGGATGCTCCTCCCCCAAGCTAGATGTTGACGTGGTTGTTCAACGAGGTGGCCAAATGTGGACGTGCTGGAACAGAGCCTCCAATTTTGATTTTGATGTTGTTGTTGTTGCTGGAGGTTGGCCATCTCTTGTCCCATGCTTATATGTCATTATGTGTGATTGTGTAACGTACCTTGTATGGTAGCAATTGTCTCTTCAATGGTTGCGAGTCTGTTGTCGAAGCGGTGGAAGGCCTCTTGAGAGTCATAATACCCTCGTCCAGAGAAAGACATGCTCCTCCCTGATGCCCACTTGAGGTTGCTTCATGATATTGCCCTTGGTAGCTGTGGAAGTGCATTGTACCTCAGTTTGCTCTTGAAGATGTGGATTCTTGAGGTGGCGCCTCCTGTAGTGGCGCTTCCAATGGTGATGCCCCCTTCTTTTGTCAAACCCGTCTTGGTTTTAAATTTGATGTTAGTCTGACAAGTTCATCTTTGTTGACTTGTTCTACCTCCTTGTTCAGGCATTAGTAGTAGAAGCTGGCGACATCTTGTGTGCATCATTATTACCGGTTTAGAACTTTCACTTATAGAATTTGGGGGATCAACTCTCCCACACTTTGCTTAAAGTGTGTTCTGCTCATAAAGACAAGGTAGAGATCAAGTGCATGGGTTTTGTTGGTGGGAAGACACCAACAGAACCAAAACTTTATTTAATATTTTTTCCTAGCCTAGGCGCATTGAATCATGTTATAGTTGATGTTATGTGCATTCATTTTTACAACATGGGTGATAAGATCAGAAGGATGAGTATTAATGTGGCATTTGAATACATTTGTCAAAAGAGTGGACTTGCTTAACCTATGGAAGGACAGTTTATAATGTATCTAACCTTACATGATTATGACTATCATCTTCCAAAGATAAGATATGCAAAATTTTAGCTCATTTGATTAAGACTATGAGATCAAGAAAGTGGTGCTATGAACAAGCTTAAGGAACAAGACATGTTGAGTTAATCAGGTCAGATCAAGCAAAGTTATAACTCAAACATGTTTGTTTCTTCATTTATGTGAATACCAAGATCAAAGGAAAGCTTTCTAAATATTGACTACTTACCTTAAGATGTTACCTTCATCATTGGAGCGTGATAACACCATGTGACGAAGGTAGATGACTGTGGTGATCCTTTCTTCCTGTTTTGAAGCTTTCCTTGCTTGAGCTGTTCATGAGCATCTTGTCTCCTATATCACACTCCTTCTTTCTCATTCTTTATGATGCCATATTTTTCTTCTTTCTTTTGTGAATCTTGGCATTTTGTTTGGACCTTTTGCTCCATTCATTATTTCATTCCTACAAAAGATTAGTGGACAACACATACCCGAAGGGATGTATAAATAATTTGAAACAAGGATAGTGTTGTCATAGAGCTAAAGGTCATCTTCTATGCTACAGCAGAATTGGCTTTAACATTTTAATTAGCATCGAATCTTTATCCCATGTTTTAAATAATGTAACTCAATTGTTGCAAAAACTTCTTCTCACAAGGATTGATTTTAATTTATATCTTAAGTTTGATTTTCATATATGAAATTTGTAAACATATTCAAACTTGTAGAAACAAAGAAATTTTGAGCAGAGGGATTGCAAACCAGCGTGTCATAGCGACAGGAACCTAGGAGGAAGAAGAGCAAGGTTGTATCTACTATAGAAAAGTCAACCTTCCTCCCCCTCACTTGGACCTTTATGTCACTCGACACTGTCAATGATAACTCATGGTTTTAGATCCATTGAGCAGGACCTCTCCCTTGCTTTTAGCTTTTCTTTGCACCATCCGATCTTAGAGATGAGGATACGGACAATTGCATATTCTCCTTCCATCAACCTTTCTTGATTTCTATTGATTCTTGGTTGACGAGTTGGGGTTCATTGAAGATGCAAACTCAAGTTCCTCCTTGATTGTCTAACGGCGTAGTGGAGAGTTGTTCTTCTTTGTTTATTAGCGATACACCAGCCATCTTGACGGTCAAAGAAGGAACCTCATTGATACTTGCATGAAAGCTTCGTCTCCAATGACTAAGGGATGTCGTCTCGCGTCCATGGTCATTCGCGGCCTTACTAGACACCGTCAACTGACCTCATTGATTATCGATGCTTGTTGACACAATGATGCACGCCATGATGTAGTGGCATCTCGTTGTCTTGGTCCTTGTTGCCAACGCGCGACCTGGTCCCTTCGAAGATGATGAAAGCAGGCATATTTTGGCTAATACAAGGTGGGTTTCATCCTGCTTCTCATTAGCATCCTAGCTTGAGTCTTGGAAATGCTCAATGCTAGGTTGTCTTTGATGTTGCTCATAGCCTATCGATATGTCCGTCCACTTCTACAGCTATAGTGGTGATTTCTAGATTTGCAGGTTCATCCCATGAACAGGCATAGCTTATACTCATTTTTTCTGCAAAATGTTAGTGGACACATACCCAAGGGAATAAAATAAATTTGCATTATGGGTTGTTGTCCATAACTTTTGTAGTTTAACTCTATGCAAATGAAAGGATAGTTTTAGGATTGCTTTAACATAGATTTTTTTTTATTAACAAACTTTATGTGTTGGCTGCATTCTAGCTTGGTTCAAGGCTTAAGATAACTTGCAACAAAGATAAGTGAATAAACCTTGATACTCGCAGTTCTTCCTTCCATGAAGAATGAGCTGGGTCTTCTTTGTGCAAAGTTTCTGGAATTCATATGCCTTGCTTCATCTCTGGTGTGAACTTATCTCAAGACTTCCCCAATTTTAGTTTGAGAGTTTTCTACAGGGTTTCGTCCAACAAAATAACCAGTATCTACTACAACAAGTTTTAGTTCAATAACCAAACTAAACTCGATGTCTAATTCGATTAAGGAAGGCATTTTAACCTAAGCACCATGCTTACTTTAAAAGATGTATAAAGATACTTCCAAACCTAAACATACTATAGTAAACAAAAGGTAATATTAAAGCATTATAGAGATTTATTCAAATAGAAATGAAAGAGCATTGTCGGGGATCAATACTAGGGTACCCGAAGAGGAGCTAATAACCATCAACATTGATTCGTTCGAGCTATCAAGAGCACGACTACAGCTCTAATCGACCCTCAGGTGCGCGGGCTCCTCCTCGCCCGACCCCTGAGGGTTGTCTATGCCTCGCCCTACACCGAGGTCATGGGCTCCGCCTCTCCTGACCCCTAAGGGTGGCTTCGCCTCACCCGACACCAAGACCGTGGGATCCGCCTCGCCCGACCCCTAAGGGTTGGACCCCTGAGGGTTGTCCCTACCTCGCCCGACACTGAGGCCGTGGGGTCCACCTCGCTCGACCCCTGAGGGCGGACTCCATCTCACCCGACCTCTGGGGGCGACCTCCGTCTTGCCCGACCTCTAAGGTCTGGCTCTGCCTTGCCTGACCCTTGGGTTTCGGCTCTGCCTTGCCTAAGCCTTGGGTTTGCGCTCCGCCTCGCCTGACCTCTGGGGAGGAATTCTACCTCGCCCAACCCCGAGGCTAGGGGCTTCGTCTCACCCGACGGAGACCTATACCGCCGCCAACCACTCTAAATCCAAGCGTATGGGCCTGGGTCAAAGCTCTGATGCCAGGGAAGAGACTGGCATGCTTTGATGTAGCCCATGACTCACGATGGGCCATACCTAGGGGTTCACGTCAAGAACAGCGTCGGGCGTACCGGTGCTGTTCTGCCTAACCCCCATATGAACACTAATGGGTGTGTTAGTTCACCACAACGTCCGCTAGGACAGAGTGGAGCGCCATGATCGGCAGATGATTCCTGCACATGGCGCTAGTGACGGACAGGGCCATGACGAGAAGCTATCCCGGTTGACGTCTACATGGTTGGCGGGACCCGCATAGAGGAGGAGAAGGACCCAGCGATCCTGAAGGACTTCTTCCTCTCGTTCTCTTCTGTTCCTCCACTATAACCCGTGCTTTCCCTTAGCCTATAAAAGGGAAAGCAGGGCGTCTCACAAGGGGCATCAAACTCGAATCGATCGCATCGGAACACATCACACCGATTCGGACTCAAACCCTAAACTAATTAGAGCACACAAGCACACAGCAGAGAAGCGACCGAGCCCTCAGCACCCGTTCGCTCCTCTCACCAGAGACTTGGGACCTATCCCTCTCTCGACCATTTGTAACCCCTACTATGAACTTTCAGTGCTAGTAACACGAGCAACAGCAACGAACTGGATGTAGGGACATTCTACCTGAACCAGTATAAACCTCGTGTCCTCTTAGCACACCATCCGGACCGGACACACAATATTAGAAATTTACTCATCGGTGGCAACTCGAAACACCGACAGTTGACGTGCTTGACGTCCACACCAGGCCTCAGATGGCTAGACACAACCTCAGCTAGGTCCTGGGCACGCACGTGCATTTTGGGGACCTAGACTTCATCGTCACAGCGGAGGGAAGGTTGGCGATGGCTCCCGCCACTGTCTAACCTCTCCACTCCGCCAACATCGACACAATCGCCAAGGTGCTTGAGGAGCTATAGCTACATGCACCGGAGGCCCACGCCCTCGGAAGCAACCAACTCCTCGACTTCGACTACGAGATGTTAGAGTGCCAGCTCGGCGCCTTCCTAGGACCCCGGCCATCCTAGGAGGACCTGCGCCACCTCACCTTCTCATTCACCAATGTCATAGCATAGCTTGCCAGAGGGGAGCCGCTCTCTCTGGAATACCTCATTCAGAGCGCCCCGATAGTGCTCCCGTTCGATCTCCGTAATGCCGCAGAGATCGATGGTCACCCTATGGCGCAACACACGCCTCGATCCCCCATGAATGATGAGTTCATAGGGATGACCGAGTATGTCACAGAGTCTTTCCATGACCTCCTCGCTAAAGAGTTAGAGTCACCCTCTGGCTCCAACTCTAGCAGGGGGAGCCATCACCCCTCTTGTGAGTGTTTCATGGCAGGTACCCCCGAGGGACACGTTAAAAGCATCCACAAAGAGGAGGCTACCCCGATGAATGACCTCGATGACGAGGTCGAGGGGGAGATAGGGGCCCCAGCCCCCTGCGGGTGGAGCAGCTGAAGGCCCGGCACCTAGAGCTCGAGGAAGCACGACTCTAGCTCAAGCAGGAACACGCGAAGCTCGATCGGGAGATCGAGCGCCATTGCCCATGATGTGAACTGGAGGATCATCGCGGATGATGAAGCCCTCCCACACTTCACCCGAGTGAGCCCGAACATCACTGCTGCGATAGCCTTGCTCTGTGGGCTTCTAGGGACCGTGACGCCTGAGGATCATTGGGACCACCATGAGATTCACACGCTACTCGAGCATGCGGCGGCATAGTAGGCCGAGAGCTTATTGTCTCAGCGATGCGAGCTCGACGCCAGCTAGCACACGCCCTCAGAGCAACCCGACAAGGACGCGTCAGTCCACCAGGTGCCAAAAGGCAGCAGGTAGCACACCGCGGCCCCGGTGCATGAGCGTCTTGGCCACAACCACGGTGCACGCAACGCCCTCCACGCCCGTAGACATACCCATGATGATCCAAGAGAGGGAGCTAGCTGTGGCTATCACCCTCATTGTGGCAGACGCTACGACAGCGATGAGGACTGAAGCCCGAGCCCTGGCCTACCGGGGACTCGGGCCTTCGGCCGACACATCCTCAACGCCGCCTTCTCGCCAAGGTACTGGTCACCAACCAACATCCTAAAATACTCTAGGGAAACGAACCTCGGACTGTGGCTCGAGGATTATCGGTTTGCCTGCCAAGCCGGTGGAGCGGATAATGATGATTTCATTATCCGCAACCTTCCATTATTCCTGGCTGATTCGGCACGAACATGGTTGGAACACCTTCCGCCCAACAAAATCCAAAGTTGGGCGGACCTAAAAGATATCTTTGTTTGGAACTTCTAGGGCACGTACAAGCGCCCTAGGAACCCATGGAATCTCAAGAACAGCCGACAAAAGGCCGAAGAAACCCTTTGTGAGTACATCCGGTGCTTCTCCCGACAGTGCAACAAGCTGCCTAATGTCGCCGATGTCGACGTCATAGGAGCTTTCCTAGCTAGGACCACCTGTGAGTCCCTAGTTCACAAGCTAGGGCATAAGGGCCCGTGAACCACAAAGGAGCTCCTCAACATCGCCACTAGCCACATCATGGTGAGGAGGCGGTTGGAGTGATCTGTGACCGCCTAAAAGGCAAAGTGAAGCGGGACGAGGACACCGGTGAAGGCGCCTCCAACCGTCCTGTCAAGGAGAGGAACAAGCAGTGGCATGAGGGCTCACTTGTGGCTGCCGCTGACTGCAAGGGGGGCTGGAAGCCCATGGAGGGTACTCCAGACCACTTCGAGAAGCTGCTCGAAGGGCCATGCCTGAACCATTCCTTCCCCGTCAAGCATCTATACAAGGACTGCGACCTCATGAAGCGGTTCTTATCTGGAGGCTTCAACAGGGGTGAGCATGGGAAGGACCCCAAGCTGACCGCGGATGACACCGAGGGGATGGACGGCGGCTTTCTGACGTCGGATGGCTACCTCATGATCTTTGGAGGGTCGGCAGCCTATGACTCCAAGCGTCGCTAGAAGCTCGCACGCCGCGAGGTCTATATGGTCGAGCCAGCCATGCCTACCTTCCTCCGATGGTCAGAGTCTGCCATAACCTTTAATCGGACCGACCACTTAGAGAGTGTCCCACAACCAGGGAGGTATCCACTTATGGTCAACCCAATCATCGGCACGAAGCAGCTCTCCAAGGTACTGATGGACAGAGGCAGCGGCCTCAACATCATGTATGCTGAGACGCTCGACGCCATGGGCATCGGCCGATCCCACATCTGACTGATCAGAGCGCCTTTCCATGGCATCGTGCCTGGAAAGTAGGTCGTGCCACTTGGGTAGATCAATCTGCCCATCACCTTTGGGCATCCGTCCAATTATTGGATAGAGACCCTCACCTTCGAGGTGGTTGGGTTCCATGGAACCTACCATGCCATCCTGGGATGTCCATGCTACGTGAAGTTCATGGCCGTCCCCAACTACACCTACTTGAAGCTGAAGATACTGAGCCTAGGCAGGGTCATCACCGTTGGCACCTTGGCACCTCATTTCAGCGCGCCTACGATTGCGAGGTTGAATGCTGCAATCACGTTGTGGAAATCATCGCCTCCAAGGAGCTTGCAGCCATTAGGAAGGAGGTCACCGAAGAAACACCCGACCACCAGTGGTCGACCGGGAGATTCGAGCCGGTGGAGGGCGCTAAGGAGGTCCTCATAGACCCCAGCGGCACCAAAAGCAAAGTGGTGCACATTGGCGCCGCACTTTCCTCTAAATAGGAAAGCACGCTCGTCGACTTCCTTCGCTCCAACAAAGACATCTTTGCATGGAAACACTCGAACATGCCAGGCATTCTGAGAGAAGTCATCGAGCATACCTTGAAGATCAAGCTAGGCTCCAAGCCGGTGAAGCAGCGCCTGCATTGCTTCGACGAGGGGAAACGTAGAACCATCGGTGAGGAGATCGCAAAACTTTTGGCGGCTGGGTTCATTAAGGAAGTGTACCACTCTGAGTGGTTAGCCAATCCTGTTCTTGTATGAAATAAGAGTGGGAAATGGAGAATGTGTGTTGACTACACGGGTCTCAACAAAGCATGTTCGAAGGATCCATTTCCTTTGCCACGCATAGACCAAGTAGTCAACTCTACCTTAGGGTGTGAAACCCTTTGCTTCCTTGATGCATACTCTGGGTACCATCAACTTGTGATGAAAGAGTCTGACCAGCTCGTGACATCTTTCATCACCCCTTTTGGATCATTCTACTATGTCACAATGCTGTTCGGTCTGAAGAACGTTGGGGCTACGTACCAGCGTTGTATGCTCAAGTGTTTCGGAGTCCTCATCGGGTGAACCGTTGAGGCCTTGTGGATGACATCGTGGTCAAGTCCAAATGGGCTGACCAGGTCGTAGCCGACCTTGAGCAGACCTTTACAAAACTCTGAGCAAATGGCATTAAGCTCAACCCCAAGAAATGCATTTTTGGGGTCCCGAGGGGTATGCTGCTGGGTTTCATCGCCTCCAAGCATCACATCAAAGCCAACCCAGAGAAGATCTCGGTCATCACAAGGATGAGCCGATTCAGAACATAAAGGAGATACAACGAGTTACGGGGTGCCTCGCCATGCTCAATTGTTTGAGCTCGTGCCTCGGCGAATGAGGCCTCCTCCTCTATTGGCTTCTAAAGAAGGCTGACCATTTCAAATGGATGCCCGAGGCCTAGGAGGTGCTTGACACGGTCAAGCAGCTTCTAACAAAGGTCCCGATCCTAGTTCCTTCAACCGATGGAGAACCGCTTCTGCTCTACATTATGGTCACCACGCAGGTGGTCAGCACCGCTTTGGTGGTGGAGCGAGAAGAAGAGGGGTACGCCATCAAATACAGCGCCCAGTGTACTTCATTAGCGATGCCCTGTCCGAATCCAAGACCTGCTACCCCCAAATCCAGAAGCTCTTGTACATCGTCCTCATCACCAAGAGGAAGCTGTGCCACTACTTCAAGGCACATCCACTGATGATTGTGACGTCCTTCCCCCTTGGCTAGGTCGTCCAAAACTAGGATGCCACGGGAAGGATCGCGAAGTGGGCACTCGAGCTAATGGATCAAGGCATTGCATATGCCTCCCGGACGGCCATCAAGTCCCAAGTGTTGGCTCATTTCGTTGCAGAGTGGACTGAGGTCCAAATGCCACCAGCGGTCATCGACCAAGAGTACTGGATGATGTACTTCGATGGATCACTAATGAAGAAAGGCGCCGGTGCAGGGCTGATCTTTGTTTCACCCCTAGGGGTACGCATGAGGTACATGGTTCGCATCCATTCCCCTCCTCCAACAATGTGGCCTAATATGAGGCACTCATCAACGGCCTGCACATCACCATCGAGCTCGGTATCCGACGCCTCGACGTCCGGGGCGACTCCCAACTGGTCATCGACCAAGTCATGAAGGAGTCGAGCTACCACAATGCAAAGATGGCTACATATGCTGAGAAGTCCGCCAGCTAGAGGACAAGTTCGACGGCCTCGAGCTGAATCTCATCCTGAGGCATCTCAATGAGGCGACCGACGCACTGGCAAAGGCAGCGTCCGACCGAGAGTCGGTGCCGACAGGCGTCTTCGCCAGCGATCAGCACAAACCCTCGGTCTACTATGAGGAGCCAGAACAAGCAAGTGACGGGCCACCTACCCTAGGCTCGGGGGCTAACTAGCCATTGGCTCCATCTAGCCCTAAGGTCATGGAGCTTGACGAGGATCCAGTGATGGAGCCTGGCCCTCTAGCCGACTAGAGGACTTCTTACCTCGACTACCTTCTCCATGAGGCACTGCCGACGGACAAGATGGAGGCTCGGTGGCTTGCACAATGTGCCCAGTCTTTTGTCCCTGTTGAGGGTGAACTCTACAAGCGAAACCACACCGGGATCCTACAACGCTGCATCCCCATCGAATAGGGGAAGCGGTTGCTGAGCGATATCCACAGTGGGATCTACAGTCACCATGCCACGCCTAGAACCCTGGTCAAAAATGCATTCCGTCAAGGCTTCTTCTGGCCAACCACAGTAGACAATGCCGAATACATTGTGCGCACCTGCGAAGGGTGTCAGTACTACGCTCGGCAGACCCACCTACCGGCCCAAGCACTCCAGATGATCCCCATCACATGGTCATTCATGGTCTAGGGGTTCAATCTGGTCAGACCTCTCAAAAGAGCGTTCGGGGGCTATACCCACTTCTTGCCACCGTAGACAAGTTTACAAAGTGGATAGAGGCCCGATCGATCTCCGTGATCAAGTCCGAGCAAGCCGTGCTATTCTTCTTTGATATCATCCATCGCTTTGGAGTACCGAACTCCATTATCCTGGACAATGGCACACAGTTCACCAGGAAGAAGTTTCTCTGATTCTATGATGAATATCACATCCGTGTTGACTGGGCCACCGTAGCACACCCCCGCATGAACGGGCAGGTCGAGCGCGCAAACGACATGGTCCAACAGGGCTTCAAGCCTAGGATCTTCAACCGGTTGAACAAGATTAGCGGACGATGGGTCACCGAGCTTCCCGTGGTGCTCTGGAGCCTGAGGATGACCCCCAACCGGGCCATCGGCTACACACCATTCTTCATGGTCTACAGTTCTGGGCTATCCTCCCGACCGACCTCGACTATGGAGCACCAAAGGTTAGGGCGTACGATGAACAGGGAGCCGAGGCGTCCCTTGAGGACACCAAGGACCAGTTGGATGAAGTGTGCGATGTTGCCCTCCTCTGCTCAGCCAAGTACAAGTAGGCATTGCAACAGTACAAGAGCCATCAAGTGCGGGGTCAGGCCTTCAACGTCGGAGACCTGGTCCTCTGCCTCGTCCAGAGCAGCAAGGACCGCCACAAGCTCTCCCAATCATGGGAGGGACCGTACGTCATCACGAAGGTGCTCTAGCCAGGTGCCTACAAGCTCAAGACCATCGACGGCGAGCTCTTCGCCAATGCCTGGAACATCAAGCAGCTACGTCAATTTTACCCTTAACAAACGCACACTTTCTCTTATCAGTTTCGCTATCAAACTCCCCGACCTTTAGTGACACCCAACCCCAGCAATGATGGGAGGTCGAGCCTCACTCGGAGGCTAATAAGAGTGTACCTATCCGGTAGACATTCTCTATGCCTGACCTTCTCTCACGTTAAGACCCAGAAGCGAGGTTTGTGGAAACAAATGCTGAGTAAAACTGGTCGGACTACGAGAAACCTACGCCTCGGTGGCTATGACATCTTTGCTCACCAGCGTGATCAAAACTTGTTCACCCGCACTCCCGAGCTTTATGGCTTTAACGATGGAAAGGGTCATAGCACACCAACCTTTTTATACGAAAGGGAGAGAAGGGAAAAAAACTATTTGGCCATAACGAAATCTAAGAGCTTGTCCATTTATTATGAGTTCATCGTCTGGCTTATCTGCCTAACTAAGTTTTCGGGCGGGATGTTCTCATCCCCTATCTCTGCAAGTAAGTCCTGTCCCAAGCAGGTAACACAAGTCGATCGGATGGCTTGGCCGCTGCTGAGAGACAGGTAGGGAGAAAGCAGGATGCCCCACGCAGGCTATGCCATCCCCATCACGAACGATGGACCCGGATTTCACTCGAACATATCTGATAAGAGCTCCCTAAACCCGTCACTCATGCCATCGAGGTAAGTCCTATGCCAGTGAGCCACCCAAGTCGAACGAAAGATTTGGGCCACTACCGAGAGACGGGTCACCCTTACTTTACGCGCATAAATTTCGCTATCGAGCCCCCAACCCCAGCAGCGGCAAGGGGTCAGGTCTCGCTCGGGGGCTGGCAAGAGTGTCTATTCGGTAGACATTCTTGATGCTCGTCCCCTTTCTCACGCTAAAACCTAGAGGCAAGGTGTGCGGAAACAAACTCTGAGCAAAACTGGTCAGACCGCTTGAAACCTACGCCCCAGCGACTACGGCATTTCTGCTCATCAGCGTGATCAAAGTTTTTGTCCCCGCACCCCGAGCTTTAGCCTCCGCCTTCCCTAGAAGGATTTGGAGGGACCCACCAGCAGAATCTCCATTGGTAGAAGCTCTGGTTAAAATTTGAGAGACATTGCATGTGTAGTTTTTGAGTTATAGATTTTCCTTTTATCATTGGTAGATACTTGTGTGAATTTTTGTAAAATATCTAGGAATCCTATGGACATGAAACTTGGTAGGTAGTATCTTAGTACCTTAAGGATGCTAGGAAAAATATGAAATCTGTTGCTTGACACTTTTCACTAAGGTTTCCTAATTATGCCATTTTAAGCCATTCTGCCTTATCATTTTTGTGTAGGTTGTTATACTTACTCAAACGGTGTGAAATTTTTATGGTAATCTACTTAGGGCATGTAGTGTCTACTGTAATTTTTGTAGATTTAATGGTGTAGTTTTCATATATGTTTACTATTTCCTCTAATTAATTAAATAAATTAAGAAAGGTATTAAAAGAAATGTTTTGGTGATGAACACCCTACTTTCTGGTGTTCTTGTGATATGTGTGATATGTGAGTAGAGTTAGTTTTGTCCAATCATGTGTTTATATCATAAGTTAATAATTATTCGTTTGCATTATGTCCTTCTGGATAGATCTGGGGACTTTGGAAAGTTCCCTATGATATTTTGATTTGCTGTGAATGTGATGAATACAAAAGTTGTAGATAATTTATGTATCTAGCTGCTGTCAAAATTTCAGGGTATTTGGCCTAGTAGTTTAGAAACTACAGCTGTTTAAAGTTAGGTTCCAGTTTTGCTTACTCTCTGCCTTGTGAGGACAGAGTTCTGTTGATTTATGAATTCAACTTAGTAAAGTGTTGAATCATGCTTTGAGGTCTAAAAATGAATTGTAGACAATTTCATAAGCTTTCCAGATTGTCTTGTTGCAAGTCATTTGGAATTATAAATCTCCAGTTATGGCTAGTTTACTGCACCATTACATAGTCTTCATTTTTGCTGAAATACAAATGCTTGAGTGTATGTTGTTGCAATATTCTCGTTGATTGTTTAGGGGTTAGCCTAACTTGAGAATATGCTTAGGTGCAGGTGCTAGGTCATTAACTGAAGATGAGCAATTATACATTAGGTTGTATAGACTTGGTAAGTAACATGATTTGAATAGGGCTTAAGTTGGAATATGCAAACTACAGCGAACATGTGCATTCCCCGAGCATCCCTGACATTCGTTCATGCGCATCCATGATATTTATCTTGCGCATTCATGCAATAGGTGTGCCGGAGGGAGTGACGTTGCTGGAGTTCGAGGGAGCCAACCAGGAGGAGGAACCCGAGGTGCAGGAAGCCGACGAAGCAGTCGCCGCGGAGGAATTGCCCGAGTGCCCTAACCACCAGCCTTCCTCGTTCCTGAAAGGCAAGCCCCGGAGCATATTAAGCCTCCCATGTTTTTACAAATACTTTGAGTACCTTTTATTGTTGATGATGCATTAAGTATAGGAATTGGTTGGAACCAATTGCTGCATTATATATCCTTCCATGTCCAGATATCGCACTAGAATCCTATTTAAGTTCAGGAACGGGTTAAATGCTTAGCCATGCTTAGTGCGGTAGAAGTCAGGTGATTTCCTGTCACCTACGAGCTTTAGGATGAGGTGGATCACGGTTGGCTATATTTGCTATCGTGGAAAAGAACCATGTGAATAATGAATTAAGACCGGGCGGGGTCTTGTGTAGGTTTGAACATAGTGACTCCGTCTGAGTCGTTTAAGGACCGATACGCTGTATGTCCTCATGTCATGTTGAACGCAGCCTAACACTTAGCTGGCCGGATAAGTCATTCCGACCGCGAAGCCTAGTAGCTCGACTCAGGCCGGGGACGCGAGCAGTGGTGGCATTATGGAGGTAGTAAGGATGTGCGGAGAGCCATTGGCATAAGTCCAAGGCGGGTTAGTGTCCCGAACAACCTTGGCAGAGTGGTTCTCTGAGAATGTCGATCTGATCGGACTCGCGACTCCTGAATCATACCAAAGGTGACTTGTTTACGACTTCGACGGGAGAAGCAGGGTTTGTGTTTAGGAATACCCCTCCAGCTGGATAGGAATCGATTCGAATCGCCGTGTCTCCCGGATAGTGAGAACTTGACTGAGCAGCGGCAACGTAGGTTCAATTAATTTAACGATATGGTTAAGTGGGTGATGATGATGATAAGGTTGCCACAATGAATACCTAATATGGTTATTAATGTTTGCACCCTAATAAAATGATTGCTTAGTACAGGTGCTAATATAGAGGACAGGTTAATGGCTAAAAAGTCACCGCTAGTTCAGGCTAAGAGTTGATCATTAATACTTATGCTTTTCTGCAAAAAGAAAGTGTCAGCCAGATCCACTACATTAAGCTATGCATAATCCTTGGTGTCATTTATTTTGGTTTTCGACGGGTAAGTCTAGCTGATTACATTCCCGTACTCAGGGTTTATTCCCTCTTGTTGCAGATGACCTTCTATATCAGGGATTCTGTAAGTATTGTCTCCACCCGACGGGTGATGAAGACTAGATCATGGGCATGATCTCTATTCTCTTATCTGAATGCTTTTGCGGGCTATGATCAGCGAACCAGTATGTGTATTTGAACTCGGGTGTGTAAGTTAAACTATTTGCTTCCGCATGTTTTACAAGACTTGTTTTGTAATAACGATGACTCTGTGATGATGTAATCTATTTGCGAACGTCTGCGAAATGTTGTAACGTACGATATGTTATGTTCAATTACTGTGATCTTGGTTGTATGCAAGTTGGTTTGAAATCCTTCGAGATTTCAGTTGACTACTGGGTTTATATGGGCTCAAGTTCGAGAATTTGATCGTTTTGGCAATTGTTTTTGTACCTATGCTCTTATAAATTGGTCGGTTCTGTGACAGCTACCACAACTATCCATGGGGTTGGGTGCAATCTCAGGTAACTCATAGTCTAGACACCACGTCTACACTATTAATTACTACTCTAATCACATATAATAACTAGAGCACTCGATGCAAGCGAAGATCCCATGCTAAGATATGATAACTATACTAACCATACACATGAAAGGCATGAAAGTGAATAGAGATGATAACTATATTAAAGCATAAGTCTTGCAAAGGTAAGATACAAAAATTTACCCGACCTCCGAAGATTTCTCCAGAACCTGAGCACGGCTCAACTCTCCCTAACTCTCAACTAGAGCTATTCTACTTCTACATCTTGAGAGCTGGCTCTGATCCTGACGAGAAGGATATGAATTAGGGTTTTAGGATGGCCTCTAGGGAGGGGGTAGGGGCTGCTATATATAGGCAAGGTGGAGTAGGGGGCAAGGAATCACCAAATCATCGATCTGCGTCAACTTCCTCGACCACCATTGGATAAACTGACCAAAAACTGCCTTAAAATCAATGGTGTAGATCGTAGGAAGGAGTATGAGGCAGCGGAGGGTGAGCGGGCTCTGTGACAGGCTGGCCGGCCTATGGGCTGGGACGGTCGGCCCACTTTCGTGGCCGTTTGGCCCAAGCTTCGGCGTGGTGTCTGCTGGAACCTTCTAGAGTTGTCTTTCATAGTTTTCGTGGGTTGAATCACTTGTTGTCGTCGGTTTGCCTGTTTGGAGTGTATAATAGTGGTCCTGAGAGCTGTTTTCTGGATAAATCCTCCTGCATACAAATATTTACCAAAGCTCATGAAATTCCTTAATATAAATATTCTTTATTACAAGTGTCATTACCAAATACTAATAGTCTCCCATACGAAATACACTACTACAGATTGATTTATCACTGTTGCCACTTCCACTACCATAGCAATAGTAGCGACGGTGTGATACTTGCACCGTTGGTTGGAACAATAGCGAGGCCTCATAGGATTGAAACCGACAGTTCAGACTTCTACCACCGACGGGTGAACGATAGATGCGGCAGTGGTATTGGGTTGCATTTCCTCTATCACTTGAAAAGTTGGGCCGACTGGGATATGCATTTTGCCCACCGACCCTAAAGTAGTGTTTGGTCAACCGGCGATAAATTCAGCGTGAGTGTTGAATTACCTCAACTTCCAAGGCTATCAAATCACCATTACTTCCGCTGCCTGAAGCTTAAGAGCCGCGTACCCACTGCTCCATATATACATCAGGCCCGATGCCCTCTTAAATGACCCCTCTTCTTCATCCATCATCCCCTTCTCTTCCAATCTACAAAGAAAATGTCGGACAACCCCATCAAGTTTCCAAGCAGCCCATCATCCAGCGAGGACAAATTGCCTTCCCACTACTCCTCTAAGGAGAACGTCTCCTCCAATGACGGGATGTCTGATTACGGTCCTCCATGGAGCTTCGAGAAGGAGGACCCAGAGGAGGAGGACGAGGACGACGCCAACACCAACGTCGAAGACGACGACGATGACTCCGATGACGACTCCAACTCTAACTTCGACTTCACCTCGCCTCGTCCTAAGCGAGTGAGGATTAAGTAGTTTATAGTTAGTACAAGTAGTTTTAATAGTTTAGGTTAGTTATTATGCTTCCGGATGAGTACATTCATATACTCATCCAAATTGCATCATATGTTAGATATATATAATCAATCAATGAAATAAATTCTATTCGCGTAGATTTGATCTCTTCAATGCCACCTTTTTTATATGCAATGCAAAGCAAGTTCTTTCCAATGCACGGATTTGATCTCTCGATGAATGTTTTTTAATTTTTCTATATATTTGTGAATGAAAAGGAAAAAAACTATCATGTACGGTTGTGGTTGTTTCCAAGAGAATCTAAAAGCAGTTTTACCGCTGACAATCGTCGTATTATAGCATTGGATTAGCGTGGCAATGGTCGGCTTAATACGGATACTGTTTAACTTATCCCATGCCGCCCGTTCTCGCTGCTGATCAATCTAGACTGTCCGTTTGGCAACAAACCTAAAAGCGTCCGGCCCATTCCCAACTCCCCTCGGGTCTTGTCGGTGCCTTGGCGGCGGTTCGACCAACTAAAAAAACCCAATACGAATTAGTCTCCCCACCCATTGTTGCTTCATCTTCATTTTGACCCGTCGCCTGTACCTACCCTACCTCGAGCACCTTGCATTGTCATCCTGGACAATGCCCCATGAAGGTTAGATGGATTCGGTCACCCCCCCTATTTGCATTTGGTTCCAATTGGTTTTGGGTTTGGTATCAGTTTTGTTCATATTAGGAATTTCTTCATTGCAACATATGTCTTACTTTGGAAGAAGTCATTTCAATACGAGCAACCTTGCATTTTGGTGGCTAGGGGTGGCACCAAGACCCTAGATGATGTTGTTTGCTGCTTGGGGATGGAGCATTCACCCGGACCAATTATTGATTGTTGAAGCCATTGTTCATCACCTTCTCAGACCACAAAATTTGACAAGAATCATTCAAGACCCTATTTGTAGAGAGATTTTTGTGCTTTGTAGGACTGGACAGGAAGTAAACATACTTTATAGATACAATGTGTCCGTGGATGGAGATGTTGTCATCTTCGCTATGGTTCACTAGCTCTGACTTTCGGGACCGCATCAACCAATTGAGTACCTTAGCAACTGCCTACCCATTTGACATTAAGTCTTAGAATTTGTGAAACTTTTTTGTTAATGAAGTTTATATGTACTGATGAAACCTCTGGATTAGTATGTATGAGTACTGCGTAATCGTTGAACTATTACTTCGGTTGAACTGTTAATTGAATCAATTGGTCTTGATTGTTGTCCACGTGTACACCTCTATGTAAGCACAGAGGATCCAAAACAGGCCTTCTTATACAGGAGGATAGTACCCTGAGCCATCAGTGACACAACATTTTGTCTTGGCGGGAGTACGAGGGTTTTGAAGGACATTTTAGCGCCTTAGCAGGAGGCAAAAGCATAGACAAAAGACCTGAGCTGGCCTCTTCACTCAGAGTGTGCAACACTTTGAGCCCTAACTGCTCCATGGATGCATCTAGCTCCAACTCCTCCCAGGGTCGGGACCATCCTAGGACACCGTCACGAGAAGAACATCGGCTTCCAGTGGAGGAGGCTACAACAGGAGGGGCTGCCCATCCTGTGCCATGTCGAGAGCCACCCCTACACATACTAGCCACCATTTTTGTGTCGCAGTGGCTTGAAGACACCTCGGTGGATTTTGTGGAGTGATGGAAACCTAGGCGTCGGTATCACCAATGTTGCAGGGCAAATAATATAACTCGATTTCTTTTTTGTTCATTCTGTTTTTGCAATGCAAATGCTGAAATCCCACTGTACTTATGGTAATTTGGTTTTTTCATAGCCCGACTTAGATTGCGGGTTCTTTAAGTGGCACGATCCCAAATATGAAAAATTTCTGAGGACTTTGATTTTGGATTTACGTAACAAGATTTGGGAGCTGAAGGCGGAGGCCAATGTTTCAACAAATGAAGAACATCTACAGGAGGAGGAAGAGATTATGCCACAGATTGAAGAAATATCCAGGGTTCCAACGAAGATGATGGAAGATTTCATACCTTTGAGAAAGAAATGTGCTTCCTATTCTAGTTTCACCTATTTTGTACTTACCTTAGTTCTTGGTATGTTCATTGGTAAGTTGCTTAGTTCACCGCAGTAGATTCAAGTATCAATTTATGTATCGGACTGAAATCTATCACTTTTGTACAACTATTGTTGAACTAAATGCAATGTGATTAACCAGGTGTTCAATTTATTGAATTGTAAATGATAGTAGATACAAGTATCAATTGATGTGTCGGATTGAAATCTATCACTTTTGTACAACTATTGTGGAACTAAATGCAAGGTGATTAACCAGGTGTTCAATTTATTGAACTATAAATGATAGTGGATCCAAGTATCAATTGATGTGTTAGAGGCATCCTAATTCTCTGGACACTAGACCCTGGTACAGGGGCAACCAATTTATTGAACTGTATATAGACTCTCCTATGGTCCTACCACACCTTCCTCCCATCCATTCTCCACTCTGCTCCCTTGCTCTGCTTCACCCTGCTAGCGCCGGACGAAAGGCAGCCTCTCATGTGCTCATTGCTCCTTCACCTCCAACCTCACCGACGCACAAATCTTCAGCGCGCCATCCCTGCTTCTCTGCTCCATCCGGATCTAAGGTAACTGCACTAGATCTGCTCCTTCACCTCAAACCTAGCTACAATAATTTTGTTGGATCTACAGATGAAAATGCGTCTTCTCGTTCTATAGTTTGTGGCCTTGTATATCCGTGGAGTGCAGCTTATGAGCCTTATTGTCCTCAGTATTGGTTCACCGAATCAGTGCTTTATGAACAAAGTCGATGAGCTAAATGAAAGTGTACCAATGGATGTGGACAGGGTTGTAGTGGTCAAGGCTCGAGATGACATGGAGATTGACAATGATCCCATGGAGGTCGACAACGATCTGCAGGATCTTATGGAGATTCACAATGATCCCATGGAGGTCGACTAGGATCTGCATGGAGAATGATTAATTATGCAACCAATGATGTACATATGAAGGCCTCTTAACTTTTGAATAGTGTCAGCCTAATTAGTATCTGCATTTTAGCTTTCGGCATGCTTGTTAGCTTGGTAGTGTCCACCTACTTATTCGGTATGCATGTATGGAACTCAAATTGGTTTCCTTTCAATTCGAGAGTACTGGCATTGTGCTTTCCTTATGTTTTCTAAGTGTGTGTTTTGGCTTTCTTTCAATGTAAATCCATGTGCCTTATTATTCACCATCGAACTCAAGTTGGCTTCCTTTAAATCTGAGTACTGGAATTGTGCTTTTCTTAGTTTTCTAAGTGTGTTGTTTCGCTTTGTTTCAATGACAAGCGTTAAGATTGTGTGCCTTAGTGTTCATCATCGTATCATACGGAGACCTCCGGGTGGTAATAGGACCTAGCCGCCGGTGATGGTACTATGCATTCACTGCCGCTTAGTTACAAAATTTCCAATCCCGCGTTTGAACCCTCCCATGCGGAACTGATGAAAGTTCGATTCTCGCGTGCTGTAAAAATTACATAGAGAGCAAGCAACCCCTACTCCAACATCCCCCCTAACACCCACCCCCACCCCGCCACCGCCCTCCCTCCCCCCAACACACATAGCTTTTCTTTTCCTCATTGCTGTTGTTCGTCATCGCCGCTCCTGCCTATCAGCACTTCTCAGCTCTTTCTCTGTGCCAGTGCACATCGCCGGAGTGCCTGCACAGATCCACTGGCGAACAAGCTGCTGCTGTCACTGGCATTGCCACTCGTGCTCACTGTCGTCAGATCCAAAGGCAAGTGTAATAAGGTCTTACTTGCATCGTCGTCCCTTCTCCTCGAAACTCATCTCCTTACTAATGTTTATTGATGCAATTCCATAGCAGGGTGGCCTCATCTCTTTGGCTGGTGGTGTCCTTCTAGATGAAGGAGGCCCCCAACATGAGGAACGTAGTGGACAGCCTCTCAGACGATGTGCTTGTCGATATCTTCCGCTACCTCCCCGTCCGGTCCTTGTGCTACTGCAAGCGTGTCTGTCGCTCCTGGAATGCGTCATCTCCGACTCCTATCACCGTAAGAAGCTTTCATAGACTGTCATTGGCTTCTTCTATAGCAGCTGGTGGAAGGGCAATCGCCACTTCACCAGCTTCACCGGTGAACGGCCCTCCTTGTCCTTCTTTCCTTTCCCCCTTCAAAAAGTCCTAGTCTCAAATTGTTGCAGCGGCCTCAACCTTTGCTGGTGTGCTGGGTCTGATGGATTACGACGCTACGTTGTCTGCAATTCGGCGACCCACAAATAGCATGTACTACCACATAGCATCTGTTCTGTCAATCAGGCTCGCTTCGGTTTTGACCCAACGTCCTCACACTTCCACTTGATTGAATTTGTTGAGGTGGAGGGTGCGTGCGTAGGTGTGGAGATCTACTAATCTAAAACTACAGCATAGATCTACTCATCAAATCGAGTTAGATTAAGACAAACATTACATCAAAGTTTAAGAACTCAAAGAGATCTACAACTTTGTAGTTGATGTTGTTTTCATTTGAAATCATTTAGGGTCCCAAAAATCTTGTTTTAAGTTCTTATATTTTAAAATTTTCAAATTTTTAACAACTTTTTAAACGACGTGGAGAGACTCTAAAGTAAAGTTTTAGTGCTGGAGATTTTAAACCTTATAGTTCAAACTTTTTCATTTAAAATTGTTTAAGGCCAAATATATATTACAACATTCATGAAAGTTAATGGAAAAAGTATAGCATTCCACAATTGGCTGGTGACTATTGATCTAGCCTCTCCCTAAGACCTATTTCAGTGAGAGTTTCATATGAGTTTCATTTGTATTAATTAAATAGTTTGTCACATAGGCATTTTTTATGACATGACAATGTATTTAAAAAAGAGAAGAAATGAGTTTTATCTAGATGAGACTCTCTTGGCACGACTACTAGCTCTTTATGAGTCATGAAATTAAATGCATAGAAAATTATAGAATGAAACTTTGCATTAAGAGTGACTGCTTGGACAGTCACGAAAACAACGCCATAAAACCCATTGAGACTAGCCTATGGTCTAGGTTCGGAACTTTGTAATAGGATCATGGATTACGAGGCTAGTGACAAAGTGATTGGTGGGGCAATGAATTCTCTTCTTTACTATTGCTTTGTTCTCCTTTTATAGGATATGGGTATATACCTTTTTGTCATTCTGGGAATGCTCTCTACCTGCTACATGATATTCCTAGGATCTTTATTGTTAAGGATGGAAACTGATCAAATCCGCATGGAATCGGATTCGGATATCACCTTTTATCACATTTTAATTCGAATACGAATACAGATTCGGATATTTTCGAATACAAATACAAAACGGATGTCGCGGATTTGAATTTCTATTCGGATATTTACTCAAGCCAACTCAAAATGTATATTGTTAAATTTAACATACATGAATAAAATTTTACTACTAAGTACTTCGTTAACTAAAGTGAACTAAATGAAAGTACACTTCTAATAATCTCCAATATCGAAGTAAATTAAATTATAATGGATAATATTGAATAAAATAATAGATCAAGTGAAGAAATTCAAATAAAAATGGTAGAAAACAATTAATTTATCAATAGTATTGGAATTACAAAAAAACATTGTCACACAAGTATAGATTAAAATCATTTGTGTATATAACATAGACAAGGATAGCACATGAAAATAATATAGTTATCAATAAATATTTAATAATTAAATATATCAATTAATCAATCATTATTATATTTATATAAACATTTATCATGAAATTATAAATTTATATAAAATAATTTACATCAATAAATAAATAAACTAAACTATTATGATGATTTAAAAGAACAAATATATTATGATTAAACTAAATCAGAAAAATACTAAAATTAATTTAATCTTTATGTATCATCAATAATTTTAAATCAATACTAAAAGTTATTTATAGATATACTATTAAATGGGTTCAATGCATTATTAGTTATAATAAAATTAAATAATTGGACACTTGTTATGTTGAGAAAACTTTTAAGTAGGTTAATGATACCTTGTTTTCTTTGCGGATATTTTTTAATACAGATCTGAAATCGATAGAGAAAAACACTAAAAAGCGGATTCGGATATATCCATTTAGTATCCACATTAACGGCTATGAATACGGATATCCATATTAGTTTTAGCGGATATAGATATCGGATAGTTCGGATATCCATTTCCATTTTTCATCCCTATTTATTGTTACAGACATAAGGCCATAGGGGAACATTCCCCTCCTTTACAAATATGGGCCCTCTTGGGCTCCTTCCTTCTCGGGCCGCAACCCTCAAATTCTTCACCACAGCACGTCCAACCCTAGGGTCGGACAGAGTCTTCGCGGATCCCAGAGTCCTCTAAGCACAGGTCAGGAGGCTTCACCTACTGAGGACCTCCAGCATCCTTCGGTCTCCTTCTCTCCAAAGGTTTCATCGAGGGCTCCATTGACCCTAGGCCTGCCTCTTAAGGGCTCTCTTCATCTTCAGTCACCTTCTCTTTGAAGGTTTCACCGAAAGCAACTCGGGCCCTTGGCCTGTCTTTCGAGGGCTGTCTTCATTTGCGATCACCTACTCTCCAAAGCTTTCTCCAAAGACTCCTTTGACCTTCGGCCGCCAGTTCTGGCCCTTGGCCTGCCTGAAAAGCGCAACACATACATAGAGGAGGGTTAGCTTTGGAGGACCCTTGGGGAGGAAGCTCCCCTCCAACAGTGACGAGTGACCCTATGCATGGGAGCTCATGCGAGCCTTGTGAGTTAATAAGTCCTAGGCGGCGCACATGTGTTGCTGTGGGGTTCCTTATTAGTGAAGATTCTTTCAAGATCGAAAAAAAAATGTTTGCTATTTTTTTGGCCGATTTGTAACTTCTAGAAAACTATCTTTAGAGGTATGGTACTTTGTTGTTCGCCTCTAGAAATCAAAGATTAGCTTTTAGGATACATAGACAAAAACAGGTTCTCTATAAATCAATTAATAAATTTTAACCGTCTTTACAAATCCTTTCCGTAGCCCAAATACAAAAGATATCGGACCATGTGAAATTCTTGAAGGCCCAAATAGAGCCGGTCGAGTGTGCCCAAGAAGGCTGTAGGCTACCGTTAGTACTGATAAACGAGGTGGATGCATGTTGGGTTCCGGCCCGGAATTCAGTGGCGTTCCCTCGGGGGCGGCTGTGGGCTGTGGCTGCAGCCGGCCTCCCGCGTCGCCTTCCTAGGCGCTCCACTACTCGATCTTTTCTTACCTCGCATTTCACGTGCTTCTACTCACGCCTGCCCCTCTTCGTCCAGCGCACAGGGAGACCAAACCCACCACAACCACAAGCCGTGCCCAGAGTCTTCTTCTGCCCCCGGCCCACTGGTATAATATAGCACGCGCAAGGTAGCTACTAGAGAGAGACGACGGCAGGCAGATAGGCCGAACCACCACCACTCCCAAGTGCCCCACGGCACGGTTTTCCAGTGTTCACCGACGAGAGGCGCGAGCCGCGAGGAGGAGATAGATGGAGGCCACTGGCAGTAACAGCAGGTTCACCGTCACGTGCGAACTCCTGCGGCAGTACATGCTGAGAGAGCACCGGCGGCATCAGCTGGTGGAGGCGGAGGAGACGGACTCCCGGACCATGCAGCTGTTCCCCATCCCCACGCGCGCCGGCACGTCGTCGCAGCCGTCCCATGACGACCAGTGAGTCTTAATCTCTGTTCTGCTTGTATGTTTGACGGATGAGAGAGAGCTTCTTGTTGGCCATGGTGGATCGGATGATTTGATGACAGCGACTTTGTTTGTTTCAGGGCGGAGGCGCAGGCCAATTGCAAGGCACCACTGACCATCTTCTACGAGGGCCGGATGCTCGTGTTCGAGGACTTCCCGGCCGACAAGGCCAAGGAGCTGATGCAGCTGGCCGGGTCGGGGTCAGAGAAGCCGGCAGCCACCGAGCCATCGGCGGCAGTGCCCTCCGACCTGCCCATCGCGAGGAAGGCGTCACTGCAGAGGTTCCTCCAGAAGAGGAAGGAGAGGTGAGGAGAGATTCCATCGTCGCTCACATGCATCTGATTCACGTCAATAATTCATTTGTCTTTAATTTAATTTCTTTTGGCACGAGAACGACAAAGATATACTATATACATACAGCAGATCGGAGTAATAACATATGCTGGATTGTCACAGGATCGGCGCTACCATGGAGCCTTACCCGAAGCCGAAGGTGGCGGCCTCCCCGGCACCGGAGAAAGATGTTCCGGCCACCGCCAACAGCAAGCAAGTGATGACTGCTTTGAAAGATGTGCCTGCTGCCTCATGGCTCCGGCTTTGAAAACCTTAAACGACAACTATTGATGAAAAGGGATATATACAAGTACTGACTATTATCCTGCAGAATGATTTTTAATCATCTAGTTGTCTCTGATCGAGAATTTTCAGCATTCCGATGAATTCTTTTTACCAATTATTAATTATCCGTTGGTCTATCCAGATTTGATGGATTATATCATGTATAACCCGGCTGCTCCATTAGTCCTGGACATATATGTATTGATTATTGTATATTTTTCATCTACTGATGAGATGTTAACACATACAATTGCATCTTATTAAGAATAATCTTTCTGTCCCTGTTAATGCTTGGTCTAATATAATGCCTTGAATTTACTGCTGTGAAGAGTGAAGACTGTTTATTTGGTCATCATAACATTTGATTTCTGTTAATTGTTCTTAGTATGTTAGACCAGCTCTGTTTGCACTCCTTTTTTTTCCTGTGAGAAAGTTATCATCTAGTACAACAGATCGACGACGGATCTGTCGATAGAAGAAACATGTGCAGCCTGGCGGCTACGACGACGACCGCTTCTACCAGAAGTTGTTAGACGTCGGCTTCCAGAGTCATATAGTCTCTCTTCCGGTCTACTCCTATATCTTTACCATTTCAAAAGCATGGAAATTGCTTATGGGTGGTGTCTCCGGTGTCTTCCGGAACATCAATTTTCTATGTTGACTGCGTGGTGCCTTGTCACTGTGATCAGTCAACGGAGTAGTAGAGGTGGAGCGAGGAGAGAAAAAGCAAGGCCGGAGGGCAAGTTCCATGAAGTTTCTGATCTCATTCTCCTGTCGACGTTTGGTACTAGCTGGCACGATTCTTCAAATCCTGTTGCTTGAAAGGATCATATTTTCAACTATTGTGTTTGGATTATGATGGTGGTGAAGTGTTTTAGTATAGTACGAGTTACTACTTCTAATCTGTAAATCAAATGGTTTGTGCCGCCTTATCAGTTTTGGCAACATTCATAATATAATTCCCAGCTGAAACCAAAGGATCTCACTTCAATTGTTAGTACTACGTAATGTTAGCAATTATAAATATATGCTCCAAACAAAATAATAATATTACTATTGTGATGAAGTCTCCATTTAATTTTGGCATGTGAATTGGCCTCCTCTTGTTTGGTTGACTCGATCGACGTTGATTTTGACAAAATAAACATATATGCTGATCGATTATACAAAGATCTTCAGTCCAAGGCTCTGAAAAATTACAATATCTTGTCTGCTTCTCAGGGAGCACTACGAGTTTTGAAAAACAAATCCATGAAATGCCCAAACTTTAAATGGAAGGAAGGCCACACACCTCGTTGTGGTCACCCCCTTATCCCTATTGCCCTATTCGTTTCGTTGAAATCTGGCTTATGCTGATTTGTTGTGAGAGAAAAATAATATTCGTTCGCTGAAAAGTACTGCTCAAGTACTTCGAGCGCACGGCAGTTACTGTAGTACTCGCGCGCGGAGCAAAACAGACAGCAGAGAAAGTGATCGAAGTCGAAGAGGAAAAAAAATGAGGCGCTCAGCGCTGCACGCACGCACGCAGCAGCAGCAGACGACCAGCCGATCTGCCTGGAAGAGATCGATCAAGCATTCAAGCACGTGATGGATGGCAGCGAATTCGCAGACGCAGTCGCAGACGCAGCCGGAAGGAGACGGAGGCGTCAACGCCGATGGCCCCGCCGTGTCCGGAAGTCTCCGCTTCCCCCGCGTGCAGGCGACAAGTGGCGCGCCGTCCCTTTCTTTGTTCCCCGCCGTGGAGACCGGTGAAGCCCAAGGGAGAAGCAGACGTGCTAGCGCTGCTACTCCACAGCCTGCCTGTCCAGTGTCCACTAGTAGTACGATGCACACGACACGGCTGCTGTCGTGTGGTTGCAGAAAATGGGCTTGGTCGCGTCCGTCTGCATACATTCGTGAGCCACTCAGTGTGAGGGCGGGACGAGAAAATCGCCCCGACGGTATGACCCGGCCGGGTGAACAGTTGACTCTGTTTATCCCGTGGCACAGGAGCGGATCGGATGAACATTTGGCCCTATTTATCCGTGACATAGGGGTGGATATATACACAAAGAGCCACAAAGTCGTGGTTGGAAAACTCCTAAGGGCATCCTCAACGGTGAGACTTCGCTGACCGAGAGTTGGTAGTGAAACAAAGCAAACAAGCTGTAAAGAAGAAAAAAAGAAGAAGAGCCTGATTGGTTGATTGCCAAAACATAGGAAAGCCAAGTTTTTGGTCTCTATTTGGTGGTTGCCAAAATTTACGAATATCTTAAATTTAGCTTATCAAATCCGTGGTAAATATTTTTGTTCAACTTTTGACAACTTTTGGTTGCTAAATCATTTGACTTGGCAAAATTTGGAAGCCAACCAAACAGGCTCAAAATCACATGCAAGATAGTAGAAGTATCGGGAAGTGTGCGACTCTGGCGCTTTCCTCCTTGCTAGCGCCCTGTTTTTGTTCACTCTCTCACCTCCAGGTTAGCTTAAAAGACACCTTGAGTTAGTGACGTAGCTGACGTATTGGCGACGTGTATAAATTTTGTAGACATTGTTAACTAGGACACATAGGTAAGTAGTTATTTAGCAAAATATGGTCTAATGTAAGGAATATATACCAGACACAATGGAGACAGAGAGGAAGAGATCAAAGAAACTACATAAAAAATAATCTATTTAATTCATTGTAGCGGGTGCAAAACCAAGCACCCAAGGAAGGTGGTGCCAGAGAGCACGGCACACACCAACCTACACTCATGGAATATTTATCTTGGAACACACACTGCATCTACTCTAATACTATTATTGTATTTCTATAAACCAATTCAATATCATGTTGTAGGAAGGCCCTAGCCATTCGCAATAGCATGCCAAGAGACGTTACTTAAAGCACCCGCAATGATATAAAGTTAGTTACTAGCTCGAAGTCAACCTCTTCAATAATGCTAGCTTTTATCAATGCCTCATAGTATGATTAGACTTACATGGCATTCTTACATGATCTTGAAATGTGTGTATGAACCTAGCTCTTGATCAAAAGTTAACTTTTCTCTCGCTTTTATTAAAATATAAAAATAATGCATAGAGCCTAGCTTATTAGCCAGCCATTACAAACCCCCCGCCCCATGCCCCATGTGTGGGGCGGAGGGCTTGATAGGATGCGGTGTGTGGCACTCATCATACCTTAAGTTTTTCGCGAATATCACGTACTATTGAATCTTATAAGGTATGGATCGCATGATGGCTCGCCGCCATGGCTGGTATGCCGATCCGATCTACACAAAGAGGAAACGAAGAAGATGACTTAGCTGGTGAACTGTTATTTGTAATTGGGCTGCCTTGTTTCTACTGGGCCACATGTTTTGCTCTATTAATGGGCCAAGTGACCAGCTTTCTGCTCATTGCGGCTCCTCGCCTCCTCCAATGCCGGAGCAGTACATTACTACTTACAGTCTTGCATGCTTGAAATGAAATACATATCCCTGCGACTGTACTTGCTGCTAATGCCAAGGTCAAGAAACCAAACGTGCTCCTTTAGCTTCTTTGCTTCTTGCGTCAAGAGTATGTATGAAAGAAAATAATTTGGATTGGCAAGTTAGTGGCAATAATAATTAATAAATCAATTTCTATTTTGAAAGGATTTAAAATGTGAAGCACTTCAGGCAGTGATGAAATCATGCATATATTGGATTTGTGATATGTCTCCATGTATAAATGGTTTCGAACTAACATAAACTGGCGGGACAAACTCTGCCACTTGAGTATGTATGGATGAAATGTGGGAGAAATATTTTTGCCTGCCCCTCCGTCCGAAGGGTTTGGAACCTTTTGTACTTGAGCTCAGATATCAAGTCACCGTCGGATCCATCCATATCAAAATCCAAATATACAATGTCTAATACTACGTTCGAATCCGGATATTCGAAGTCACTTGACAATTTTCGTTTTCGAATCTAAATCCAAGAAAACGATTAGCTACTAATATTGGTATATGCATGTATCAATTCGTATTTTTTGATCTGTTTCCATCGCTATGTGCGAAGCTCTGACACTAACTGGTTCGCCACGCTCCAAACACCGCTCAGCTCCCTCTAGCTCGCTTGAAGATTTTTTTTTGAACTGCGCTTGAAGATTAATTTAACTAGATAATGTCCCGTGCGTTGCTACGGGAATTTAGTATTGACATGAAAAAAATTAATAGAGTGAGAAATAGTGAAATATATAAGAGTGATATTATTTTTATTAGAATCATCGATGGGATGAAATATATTTTATGATATATGAAAATGAATTATCTATGCATTGCTATCGGACTTAGGATCAATTTTTGAGGAGCACGGAATGAATAAAGCAAAGAATATAGTAGCATAAACTTATATTATTTGGTGAACATGTGTTCATATGACAAAAGACAAATAAACTTTACACATTACATCACAACCTTTAATTTAGGTGATCGATTTCTTCATCTGTGGATCTTTCTGAAAAGATTTCTTCATTTGTGGTCAACATCCGTACGTTGTAGTTTCACATTGTAGTTGCAGGATCAACTTTTTTTAGGGATTTTAGGATAAAAATGGAGAAGTATAGGAGGCTGCTGAGTGCTGACACCAGGCGGGATGTAGTCATGTCGGTTCCTATACCACTCTGCCGTCAGTTGGACCGTGGGTGCTCGATCGGTGGCACGGACGTGGCTCCACCATCAACACCAGCGTCGCACCATGGTGTGCAGTGGGCTATAATAACTTTTCTTTGTATGTAACTACAACAATCATTTTTCTTTTCTTTTGACAACGGCAGACCTGCACACAATCGATAGGAGAATTTAGTATTTTGTTGGAACAGTAAAAATCAAAATATGGATCTTTGATTCGATTTGGCATCCTATATACTGGAATATATTTTTCCAAAAAAAATATACCGTCCGGAATATGTATATAATTGATCCGAACAATGATGGAAAATGAACATGATGTATCATGCCCCTGCAGACCTCCGCTGGGCCTGAGCAGCTGGGCGTAAGGAACCACGGCCCTGCAGTGAGCTTGGAGCAGCGTTGTTGTTGTTTCCTACATGAAGATGAGAGAGATCCACACCTGCTCGGGCCCTCGGCCATCCTCTAGAGGTTTCGTGGCAGCAAGCAACCAGCCCAGGGGATGCGTGGCCGTGACCCCGATCAACCGGCCGACGCAGCACGGAGGAGGGATGGTGGTGTCGTCGTTGCAGACGAAGATACGCAGCACGGAGGAGGGAAGGTGGTGTCGTCGTTGCAGACGAAGATGCATCACACTTCAATGTCATGTTTCCATCTGCTCAACAAAGCGACGATATATACTATCAGTGTGACCCCTCGGTTCCATGGCAGTTCATGATCTGCATCAATTGGGGTGAGTTAAAATTTACTATTTGGTGAGAGTTTTTCGTTATCTCTTCATTTCGTGATGACCTTTAGTTGTAGCAATTAGTGACCAAACACAGTGACTTGGTGCCTATGTGATGACGTGGCTTCACGAAATTGCAGAAAAATAAGGTAGTGAGGGTCTCCTATTTAGGTAATGTAGATAGTAGATGACAGTTGATTATTCTAAGTTGGTTTACCTAATCAAACGATGGAGCGGAAATAACAACTTTTAGTGCTATATTTCTTAGGCCTTTTTTGATATAATCGGATTCGCATCTATCCATGTTTGGTCTACGGTTGCTAGACTAGTTGGTCAAGCCTCCGGATGGCGTCTCACATGACCAGAGTTCGAATCCTTGGTCAGGCGAATTTCTGATCGGCGATGTAGAAAAAAACCCTCTCGCCTGTCCCGCGTTCCCATAGCACAGGTAAAATGGACCGGCCCTCTCACCGGGTAACGGGCCCCTGTGTGCGAGCGGGGCATGGGGTTCGGGGGTTTCCTCAGGCTGGGTGAGAAGTCCTCTATCTTAAGCTAAAAAATAGCTCGGGGGTGTCTATCCCGCAGCCCGAGTTTTTTTTCAATCCATGTTTGGCGTGGAGTGGAGTGGAGTGGATATGAACTAAATTCCACCTTAATCCCAACACATGTGGATTGAGGTTAATCTGATACATCCAAACAAGGCCTTAATAGGAATCCTGCACCAAAACAAAGGATTTATAGGGCCACTCCATCTCAGTATTTCTTGGTCGACAGATCCGATAGGGCCACGACGTCTTGTTTTTCTCGGCTGTCTGATTGTGCCACCGTGATAATCGCGGGAGGTAACATGGACAAGTCGCGTGCGACCGTCTCGCTTCTAGATGTATCGAGGATTTGTTTTTAACAAGAAATGGTGGTGTGGCTCTCCACTTTCACGGCATGAACTGCCCTTTGACCTCAAACCACGGGGCTCTCCAATGATGACGGCCTTCCCTCCCTCCTCCTCCTCATGCTGCTTGTCTCCGCCTATGGGATAGGCACGTCGCCGCCTTGACACATGGCGCAAGCGATTGGCGGTTGTTGCAGACGCATGTCTGGAGCACGAGGCCAGGGCCGGCAGTGATTCCAGTTTATTTCTCGGCGATAGTCTGCAAGGCCCATGGCACGATGCAGCCAAAGGCCCAGGCACAAGGCAATTGGTGGAGTGCGCTCCCGTGGCCAGGAGGATGAAACCACTTCCTTCCGTGCTCTCCGACGAAGCGAGCAAGGGATTTGCGCGCGCACCGTGACTACACTTGGTGGCCATGCTCAATTCTTTACCTTAGCTATCGATATTTCAATATCATTATTGCTTGTGTAATAGACTCAATCAAATTTGATCCATGAAGCTCCAATTTTACTCTTTCTGTGCTGATTGCTTGTAAAAATATGATAAATCAGCTTGTAAAAATATGATAAATAAATTCACTTGCAAGCTGCCACACACTGCAGGTAAGAGGTAAATGCGTCTTAGCTCTGTTTTCTTAAAATTCTAGCAAGAATCATATCGACAAGTTGTGGTCTGATGGAGTAATAAAAGGGGCATCAGGCATCTATCTAAATTACATTGGCCTTCTTCATAAACATATAGTCCAGTAACCGTCCATTTGTTTGTTGAAATGACTATTAGAGCATCGCATTAGGGCAATAATCTATGAAAATGTAGATTATGTGGCTACAGTTGGCTGCTCTGATACCATGTTATATGAGATGATAAATACACGTGTAAGTACATGTTGACAATCAGATTTGGCTTGAGTCATAACGCTAAGTAGCCAAATCTATTGTTGAGATGATTTGGTGATTGATGCTTCACTTTGATTAATTCGGCTATGTAACACCCTAGATTTTAGTCACAAGTTAAACAAAGGGTGTGGACTGAGACAAGATATGTCAATTGGTGATGAAGAGCTTTGGTTCATAATCTTGGAAGTGGTAATGAAGGTGATGAGGTTAAGTCTATGAAAATGAGCCTCAACTTAAACTTGGATGACACACCTTTGCTTACATATTGACCCTTTCCAAATGTATGCATGAGTAATCTTCAAGATGCTTATTTCATGTGCATTACCCTAATATCAAGTATCTTGACTATTGGAAAAGTTTCATGAAGTTTGGAATCAAAAAGTCTCATGAGATGATAATTTGTATTCTTGTTGGAATTGCTTTGTTAAGTGGATGATGACTTGTGAGGTCGACAAAACCTTGCAACCTTACTCAAACAACTCTATTTAAACTCTTTTATAAAGGTTATGGAGGGTTTATGTTGAGCAAATGCCAAGAGAATGTCTCAGTTTGCCTAAAACCCTAGTTTAAGAGTTAATCATGTTGTTGCTTTGACCAAGGTGAAATAACAACTTTTGTACCAGTCGTGAGGTTTGACCTTAAATAAAAGTTGTAGTTTAGTCTATGTGCTACAAACTTTGTTTTTTTTAGACCAAGAGTCAAATCTGCTTTGAAATAATTCAAACAGAGGCTCAAAGATTGAATATGCTCTGTTTTTAGCCCTAGAAAATATTCCAAGATTAGTGGCAATGATAATTGGCATGTCGCGTTCCCGTGTTTTTGTTAAGAAACGAGGATTGACCCAAAAATGAAAGTTGGAGTTAACTCCATGGAGAAGAGCTTAGAGAAGTTTGGATAGAGTTTGACTTCGTTTTGAGCATCAAGTTTGAGTTTCCTTGATCGTTGTCAATGTGTTGACGCTGCTGTCTTGGAGGCTAACTACCCATTGATTAAGAGCTCTAATGGCCACGCACCCTTAATCAAGTTTGAAGAGGGTTAGGAGGACTACAACTTTTCTATAGGCGCCCTAGGCCGAATATGCACCAAATATGCCATTTTGTGGGATCCAAGTTCAGAGGAATCACGCCCACCAGGTGTCCGACGATTTGCCATCGTGGCAGGCCTGCAAGGGTAGTGCGCCTCCAATCCCTCCGTCGCCCTACCGCGTGCCCCAGCGCCCTCGCGACGATGGGGAGGAGCTGAGCGCTAGTTCTCCCACTCCCTGTGGCTCTCTCACTCGCCCTCCCATCTCGCCTCGCTCTCCTCCTTGCTCTGCTACCGCGGACGCCATTGCCAAGCCGACCGAGCTCCACCGCCACCGCGTCCTACTGCTCCGCTCCTCTGCAGTGCAAGGCAAGAGCACTACCACCTCCACCTTCGTATTTCCCTTGCCACACGCCATTTGCTAGTCGTGCCACCACCTACAGCCCGTAGTCACCAGAGCCGGCTGCGACTAGCCACCCCAGCCCATGTGGCCATGGGCGCTCGTGGTCGAGCCACCACGAGCATCGCCGCCACCTCCTCGAGCCTCCTCCTCCTGTGGCGTGCGGGCACCAGTTGCAAGTCCCAGTAAGCACCCATTTGCTCATCCGTGCTGCCCGTCAGGTGCTCTGCGCTCGAAGGAAAAGAAGAAGAAGGGTAGAAAAGGAAATAGAAACTTTTTTCTGGGTCCAGATGTGAAACCCTAGACTCATGTGAATAGTAGCCTTGGTCTGTGATTTGTTTTGTGAAATCTACAAGGTTCCTGATGCAAATGTGTTTTTCCTTTATCTGTTAATCTTTTTTTCTTTTATGCATAATGTGGCTAAAACTTTGAAAATACATAGTAAATTGTAAAAAAATCATAAAATAGCAAATGAAGATATTTTGAAATCCTTGTGAGTAGATCTGTGCAGTAGAAGCATAATATGGCATGTGTTAGTGCAAAGTTTTTGCTATAGATGTACATATATGCTTTTTAGGGTTAAATTCATATATGTAGTTGTAGTGCTTCTTTTGATGTGAAAATTTTACGGTAGGCCATTCATGTGATGCTTGTGCTGTGGTAAAAAATTCAGATTTACTGGTGCATGTATGATTGATTTACCAGGTTTATGCTTGTTAAATGGTTTATAAATAATATACGTGTGTAAAAATGGAAAATGTGGTTCCACTAATTTTGCATGATGTTGTTGTAACCTAAGAAAACTTAATATAGCCATGTGTTTACCGAAAATTGTCATCCATAGATTTATCTTGCTCTCAAATGCTTATTGTTTTTATTGTAATAATTAATCTACTAAATCTGAGCATGTGGAGTCAAACCACAAGACGGTGTTGGTGGATAAGTCCCGAAGATGGTGTGCTGATGGACCTATCCTAAAGATGGAAGGACTGAGCAAGTATTAGGATGGGAGATGCTCGCCAAGCAAGTGTCATCTAACAAACACTAACCTAGTGTTGGATCCCAGGCAAGCCCAGAGCATTCTAAGTCTCCTACCCTCTCTTTTTATAAATGCACCTAAGTATAACTTTTGTATGATGCATTAGGTGATAGGAGTTGGATAAAACCGTTGGTGCATATTCCCTACCTTGTCCACTATATATATAAATACCTCTACCCTTACTAGATGAATAGGCCGATCTATGCTTAGCCATGCTTAGACCGATAGAAACTGGGTGATTTCGTGTCACCTGCGAGATATAGGTGAATACTCGGTCACGGTTGGCTATATTTGCTATCGTGGAAAATAACCATGTGATGATTATATAAATGGAGACCGGGCGAGATCTTATATGCAAATGGTGATGGTTGGCTATGTTGATCCCGTCTGTGTTGTTTAAGGACCGTCCGTTGTTGGTACTTCTATCGAGATTGAACACAGCCTTTCACTTAGCTGGCCAGATAAGTCATTCCGACCGCGAAGCCGAGTAGCTCAATTCGGGCTAAAAATTTGAGATGCATGATTGTAGCACCCAGTTTTAAGGACAAAACCAGATACACACCATATGTGAGCCCATGAAGTCAAATCTCACATATAGCTACAAATAAGGGTAATATCGAAAGACAATACTCAATATATAATGTACTTAGTATAAAGAATATAACCTTAGATAGCAAATAGTGGAAAGACAACTCCGATCTTCAGGTAAAGACTCCAATTCCACAGGAACAACTGACTAATTGATCACAAGCCTAATTCCTCCAAACTCTAGCAATCTGGTATCCATCCGGGATTTTTCCAAAGATTTAAAAAGTAAAACAAGCGTATGTACATGTCGTACTCAACAAATATAACATGGGGTTCATGAGGCTCAAAAGGCTGACACTGGTTTAACTGTGATTAGCTTTTAGTGAGTCATCTTTTAGCAATTGGGTGGCAACAAGTTTATCACAAGCCCATAAACACATGATCAGGTAAACATGAATAATGAATAGCATAAACAATAATATTAGTGAGCATCTTCATCATTAGTATCATCTGTGTTCATCATCATTAACCATTAATGATCATCTATTTCGTAAGGGTTACAAGGCCGCTCGTGACCGTGAGCACGGCTGATATACCAGTTTTACACTCTGTAGAGGTTGTACACTTTCACTGTGAGTCATGATTTACCCTTTCACCCGAGGTCGCGAGCCTCTTAACCCACTACCAAGGAAGGTCAACAGGGTTTACTATGAAGCCTTTCAAAGGTTCATTTAACAAGTTAGGGCCATTAGATTCACTCAGCAAACAGATATAGAGCCCCCCTTCCCGATGGCACAATGACGCGCAGCCTATACTCAAGGGGACAGAGGCCGCACTATACCTGATTCGTCAAGCCATTCTTATGCCAATAAAAGGTAACCACAAACAAGCTAGAAAAGGTCCTCATACTGAGCTAAAGCCAGAGCCATATAGCCGTCATAGTTGTACTGTAAGTCCCGGATGATCACTTACAGATAAGTCCTTAAGGAGAGGAATCTAGAGCACCATAAAAATAGCCCCCATGCTCTAGCCCCTTGTTCCATGTTGCTAAAAAGCATCTTTTAGTGTTTATTGCATATACCATTAGTCAAGTTACAAGATCAAGGTTGTAGTTGAGCACTAGCATCATACTACCCAATGCAATACCCCAAAGGCATCAAGGTACAAGGTACAAAGTACTAGAAAATCCTTAGTGGTAGTCAAGGTAGACACATACATCATGAATTAAATGATTAAAGGTGTATAGGACAATAAGGAAGATCCCATGCTATATTTGCCTTAAACTTAGATCCTTCTTCAAGTCCAAAACTTCAAAGATCTGCTTCTTGATTCACCACATATATCTCACCGACTGGACAAGGTAATAAAGCACCACACAAGCATCCATGCATTCATACACGAACCATACAAAAGATCTAAATTAGAACAGTACACCAAACATAAAATCAGGATGAAAAGTTTATAAAACGAATCTACGTCTCGCTACGAACATACAGACGCGACAAACACTCTAATCGGAGCTACGGTGAAAAAGATACATCTACCGAAAGATCTACTTTATACGCGAAAAAGAAAACTATAGGCCTAATTTATTTTAACTATATAAATTCATATATATATAAGATATTTTATAAATTAAATTAAGTCAAATTCAAATTTGATTTATAAAACTAAGGTAAAACAATTCATATTCTATTTATAAAATCCAGTTGCATAATTAATATGATCTAAACCATGAAATTCTAGAAACAGTGACATGATAAACATTGATACTAACGTGTAGATCTCTTTGTAACGAATTTAACACAACTTGAACGGGTCAATTCAGAGCTAAAACGTAGAAGATATGAATTAAATAAGATTTCCTTTAATAAGATAATAGATTAAATCTAACCTCAAATTTCAAAAGTTAAAAACATACTTAACAGTAGTATGAACATGTAGATTATAAAATTATGAACCTAACGCAATTTGAACGGGTCAAATCAGAGTTAAAACGGAGAAGTTATGGCTAAAACAAAATCAGTGGCAAATCTGTAAATAAGTGAAAACGTATTTTTGAAGTCAACCGAACAAAATACGCTTTTAAAAGAAGAAAGCATAAACTGTGAAATACGCAAGGGACCGTGGGTTCTATTTTGAAGAAATCGAGGGCTCTTTAATAAAAGTGCCAACGAAAAGGCATCTTCTAATCTGGGCCACAGATCTCAGATCGAACGGTTAAAATTGATTGGGAGGGGAAGACTTGGTCGGCGCTGTAACCGACGGCGGTGCCATGGCCGGGAAACAGAGGAGTTCACCGGCGTTTTGAAGAGGAGCCTATGGGACACGATAGCCACAAGCAGGGGCACTCGAAGATAGCTAAGACCACTGCGAACTCGACTCCGTGATCTATTGCATCTACTGGCGGGCAGAGACGGCGGGCTGCAAGCTAGGGCGGCGGCAGAACAACTACGGCATGGGGAGACCAAGACAACGCGAGAGAGGAATAAAAGGGGTTAGGCACCTCGGGAACAAGCTTACCATGATGGAGGGGCTTCCAATCGGCTTGGCGACGTCGGCTCCTCCCGGCGAGATCCAGGCGGCGGCGCTGGCTAGCTCGGGGCAAGGGTGTTGCTTGCTATGGGGTTGGAGGCAGCGGGCATGGGCAGTATTTATGGCGCTGGTGCAGCTTGGGCAGCACGGCACCGAGGCGTAGTGGACACGGTTGGCGGCGACGCAGAGGTGTCCGAGCCGGTCATGGGACGGAGGAGGAAGACGCGCCCGACAGGCGGGCTCGATGCGTCAGCGGGAAAGGGGAGGAAAGAGGAGACGCACGTCGCGGCCTAGGATGGCTTGCTGGGCTACGAAGCTAGGCCGCTACGGGACTAAGCCGATGCAGGCCGCGCGAGAAAAAACGGAGGAGGAGAGGAGAATATTGAGCCGAGAGAGGAAGAGCTAGGCCGGGAGCAACGACACGGCGCTGGGCTGCGGAAGAGAGGAGGAAGAGTGGGCCATGGGAGAGAAGCAGGCCGGCTGGGCCAGAAACCAAGAAGGAGGGAGAAATAAAAGAAATTCCTTTTTCATTTTCAAACCGAATTCAAATATGAATCAAATAAAATTGGAATAGGGTTTAAAATACATTTTTTAGTTCAAATAAAAATGAACAATTTTGGGTAAGTTCCAAAAAATAAATTTTACAACTTAAAAAAACTTTTATTTTTAAATTCTCTTTTTCTTTCTTTTCTTTTTCTTCAAAGCCATTTTTAATTTCATTTGCAAAAGCAATTTAAACCACTCAATTACATCAAATGCAAGGGCATGTATGCACAAACATGTTGCTAAACCTTATGATGAATTTTAATTTAATGAAAATTTTATTTTCCTATATTTTATGAGCACAAAATTTAGAAATAAATCATTTTAAACCTATTTTCGAAAGAGGTAAATTTTAGGGTGTTACAATGATGCGCACATCGGAGGAAGTAAGGATGTGCGGCGGGACAGGGATTGGCCGTGGGTAGGCTTGGCCTGAGCTGCCTGGCACCCGGCAGCCCCCTGAGTGTGCGGCTCAGCTCAAACCCACGATTGTTCCCGAATTGTACCAAAGGTGACCTAAGGCTGCCTTCGCACGGTATGTCTGGGTTTGTGTTATGGATTTCTGCCTAGCTGGTTGCAATCGATTTGAATCACCGTCTCTCCTAGATAGGGAAAAACTCGACTAGCGTCAACATCGTAGCAAGATGATGAAAGATGAAGGTTATGCTGATTATATGATAAACTGGATATGGTTACTATTGTGATGCTTAATAATCAACTGATTGCTATAGAATAGGAGCAAACTTAGCCATAAATAGCTTCACTCAACTTGATGCTAAAATATTGATTAAAACATTGAAAGTAAGGACTTATGATAGTAATGTTTTTTTGCAAAGTAATGCTATCCCATCAGCTCCACCAAATAAGCCTTACATATCCTTGAGTCTTTTTATTTCTCTCCTATCGGGTAAGTCTAGCTGGGTGCATTCGAGTACTCAGGGTTTATCCTACCATGTTGCAGGTGAAGTTCTTGGCCTGCAAAAGTTGGGAGCTAACCACCGGTGGGCTCGGTGACTCCATATTTATTTCTCATCTACGTGCTTTTGTTGGAGGATGTCATTTGAGCTAGTAGTGTATTTCAACTTATGTGTCGGATACCATAAAAAGGGGTACCCTAAGCAAGAATCGAAAAAATTGCTTAGACCTTGTAAATATCAAAGCCAAGAGACAACCACGAGGCCTCGGCCGATTCTCCGATTCGCCCGAGGCCCACGCCGCAAGGCCTCGGACGAGGCACCAACTCTCCGCCTCGCCCGAGGCCCCCTCGCCCAAGACCTCGAACGAGGTACCAATTCTCCGCCTCGCCCGAGGCCCCGCCCGAAAGGCCTCAGACGAGGTACCGATTCTCCGATTCGCCCGAGGCCCCACGCAACGAGGCCTCGGACGAACTCTCAGTTACCGACTCACGCGAGGCCGGCTCGACATCAACCCCATCACTGCCACCTTGACCAATTTCCCTAACAGGATGTACCATCCAACCACTCCCGCAACATCAGCCACGCGTCGGCGCAGTACAGCAGAGTGGCCGACGAGACGAGGAGTCACATCGGCGCCAAGCAGTCCGGGACAGGACGGGGCAGGGGTTACCGGCCGCTGTGCTCAGCACTATGCCCATGACTGACACCCATGCGGCACTGTGCTACCAAACCCCACCTGCTCCGACGACAGTGCGGTGTGGAGAGTCATGTTCGGGCCCCTATAGCTTCAGAATCAGCATAAAAAACCAACTGCTCCCTCCGAGCCTCGGCTATTCGCTTCCGGGCTCCAGTAGCCTCGGGACTCACGTCTGCCGAGCCCCCCATGATGGCCCAGCCTCTGCATCGACTGGGCCTTGGCTCTCTACGTCATCAGCACTTTGGGCCTCGGTATGTCGCCCGTAGAACGCGCCATACCCTGCGTCAGGCTACAGGAACTCCCACGTTGCGCACAGAGCTGACCTCCTGTGTCCTCAGAGTTAGCACACCCATGCCATCGCATCAACCCGGCCTCGGCACTCCGCACCGGTCAAACATACAGCCGACCAACACGCCTCCAACAGAAGAAGGTACGCCTGCGACCATAGGAGCTCCCAGGTCGTGCAAGACCAGGCGTGATCGGCGCGTCGCTCCATAGTACCAAGGGCAGGACTGCTCCATCGACCATATCGCCATAGTAACGAGCTAGAAGGCTCGGACATATCGCCTCTGCTCACAAAATGTCGTGTAGCGAACACATGTATCGCCCCTACCCGCCCCCCCTTCAACTATAAAAGGGAGTGACCAGGGCCGCTCCTGGGAGAGGGGCACACACCCAACACACTCACGAAGACATCGCTCAGGTAGACACACATGCAAGCAATGAGCAACACTCTGTAATATGCACGCTCCCTCATTGCAAGAGATCAATATCTCAAGCAACCCACGCCGCTCCACGCAGAGACCTGGGACTAGCTCCCTCTCTCGCCCTGCTTGTAAACCCCTACTACGAGCACCTCGGTGTAAGGAATACAAGACCGCTCTCCCAGAATGGACGTAGGGCACCTATTGCCTGAACTAGTATAAACCTTGTGTCTCTTTGCATCACCATCCAGGATAGGGACACGCAGTACATTTTCACTCGTTGGTTGAGGACCCGCCGGTCCAAAACACCGATAGTTGGCGCGCTAGGTAGGGGGACATACTGCACATTAGCTTAATCATCCCAACAAGTTCTGGATGGCAGACCCCATATGACCTCTGTGTCTCGGCACGGTGATCTGGTTCGGGAGCCTAGAGTTCATGTCTCTAGGATACGAGTACGACCTAGTACTCCTCCCATCCAGAGCCCCGTTGGCCGACGACAGCATCACGCACCAGCAGCCCAGGCGCAGGCGGCGTCCAGGCTGCCGCTCTCGTCACGCTCGCCAGGCACGATGCGAGCGGAACCACCCCGACACCCTACGAGCTCAGGGCAACGCACCGTGCTCCGCCGGTATCCCACGCCCGGTGTTGGTACAGAGTCCCTGGTTGGGGACCTGTCCAGCTTAAGCCTGGGCAAGGGAAAGACGCCGGTGGCGCGTAGCAACGCCCCGTCATAAAGCTCTGCCCTGCCACCTCCTGAGGAACCGACTCCGGTGGAGTGGAACCCGGCGATGGCACCATCCCCGTACCCCTTCGGGTTGAACAATGTCGCCGCCTACGCTTCCGCCTACGCTTCCGCTCACGCGGATCCCTCAGGACGCCACCAACGTTTCGCCCTTGACCTCTTCGCCACAACCTCGACCCACACCCACGCTAACTCCTCAGAGGAGGACGAGGCATGGGCCAAAGCAGACTTCTTCGGGCTTTGCGATCCTGAAGCCATGCGCCGCGAGCAACTACTGCTTTGGCTACTCCGACTCCGATGACGAAGGCACTTACGACCCCACTCGTGAGTGCTTCGTCATCGATCTCGGGATGCCAAGAGCGGGTGATGAAGATGGAGGGGCAGGCAATCGCTCCCTGCCCCGCGAGGGGGCAGGTGACGCCACACCTCTGCGCGTCGAACCCCTAGCAGCGCGGAACGAGAACCCCACCCACGAGGAACTTCAATGCCTTGACTTGGAGCAGCTCCGTGAGCTTTAGGCCAAGGTCGAACATGACCAAATCCTTCTGCAGCAGCTCTGAGACACTCTCGAGCGAGAGCAGCAGGGTCGCGGTGATGGCGAAGCAGCCAGGCGGAGGGCTCGTGACGCCTACCACCGCATCGTCAACGATGAAGGGGGCGAGCAACCCCCTATCTTCAATCGCGCTAGCCAGAACATTATGGCAGCGGCGATGCTACTCCGAACGATGCCCGAGCCATCTACCTTGGAGGGGCGACGGGTCCACGGCGAACTCCGAGACCTTCTCGAGACCGCTGCGGTACAGCAGGCCGAAAGCTCCACATCTCGACGACGCGGGGACACCTCGAAATGGCCCTCGGTGCCGTCTCGACAAGATGGAGCACCCGCGGTGCACGACAGCCTTAAGGCTCCCTCGGTGCACGATCGCCTCAGGGCCCCCTCGGTGCACGACCGCCTCAGCGACCGATGCGAGGCGCAAGGCGACCATGATGTGGTCAGCAGGCGACGGCGCCACGACAATGATGGGCCCGCCCGAGGCTACCACCTGCACCGAGGTGACCGCTACGACAGTGGGGAGGACCGCAGTCCTTCTCCTGGGCCACTTGGCCCTTGAGTCTTCAGCAAGGCCATCTGCGGCGCTCACTTCCATGTCCAGTTTCGGTAGCCGGCCAACCTCGCAAAGTACAACGGCGAGACCAACCCCGAGCTGTGGCTGGCCGATTACCACTTGGCTTGTCAGCTAGGCGGCGCGAATGATGACCTGCTCATCATCCGCAACCTCCCCTTGTTCTTGTCGGACTCGGCGCGAGCCTGGTTCGAACACCTCCCTCCCTTGCAGATCCACAACTGGCGCGACTTGATAAAGGTCTTCGTCGGGAATTTCCAGGGCACATACGTGCGCCCCGAGAACTCCTGGGACCTTAAGAGTTGTTGCCAGAAGCCGGACGAGTCTCTCTAAGACTTCATCAGACGCTTCTCCAAGCAATGTACCGAGTTTCCCTGCGTCGGTGACTCGGAAATTGTCCAAGCATTCCTCTCTGGCACCTCCTGCCGAGAGCTGGTCTGAGAGTTAGGCTGGAACGTTTCGACCTCGGCGGCCGCGCTCCTCGACATCGCCACCAACTTCACCTCGGGCGAAGAGGCTATCAGGGCCATCTTCCCTGACAACGACGCCAAGGGGAAGCGGAGGGATGAGGCCCCCAGGCCTCGGCCTCCCATTTCTCCAAGAAAAAGAAAAAGGGGCGCCAGGGGAAGCAAGAGGCCCTCGAGGCCGATCTTGTCATAGCCGCGGATCGCAAGAATCCCCGAGGCCCCGCTAGGGGCCCCGGGCTCTTCGACGATATGCTCAAGAAGCCATGCCCTTACCACCAGGGCCCGGTGAAGCATACCCTCGAAGAATGCACCATGCTCCGACGTTACTATGCTAAGCTCGGGCTCCCCAATGATGATGCCAAGAACAAGGGTGCCGGCGATGGAGACAACGACAAGGACGATGGGTTCCCCGAGGTGCTCAATGCCTTCATGATCTTCGGCGGGCCTTCAGCGTGCCTCACGACGCGTCAATGGAAGAAGGAACACCAGGAGGTCTTCTCGGTTGAGGTAGCCACTCCCCAGTACCTCGACTGGTCTCGGGAGGCGATGACCTTCGATCAGGAAGGCCACCCCAATTATGTCCCAAACCCTGGGCAGTACCCGCTCGTCGTCGACCCAATCATCGGCAACACCCGGCTCACCAAGGTACTGATGGATGGAGGCAGCGACCTCAACATCCTCTACACGAACACCCTAGAGCTCCTGGAGCTCGACCAGTCACGGCGAGGTGGTGCCGCACCCTTCCACGGCGTCATGCCGGGGAAGCGCACGCGACCCCTCGGGCGCATCGACTTACCCGTCTGCTTCGGCACTCCCTCCAACTACCGCAAGGAGATCCTCACCTTCGAGGTTGTTGGGTTTAAGGGGACCTATCACGCCATCCTGGGGCGCCCGTGCTACGCCAAGTTCATGGCGGTCCCGAACTACAGCTACCTCAAGCTCAAGATGTCGGGCCCCAACGATGTCATCACTATCGAGTCCACGTACAAGCATGCATACGACTGCGATGTCGAATGCATCGAGTACGCCGAGGCTATCGTGGAGGCCGAGGCCCTCATCGTCAACCACGACCAACTCGGTAGCGAAGTGCCCAACACCAAGCGTCGTGCCGGGACTTTCGAGCCCATAGAGGCCATCAAGCTCATCCCGGTCGACCCCACCTGCTCCAATGGCCGAGCGCTGAGGGTCAGCGCCACCCTCGACAGCAAATAAGAAGCCATGCTCATTGACTTTCTCCGTGCGAATGCCGATATATTTGCATGGAGTCCCTCGGACATGCCGGGCATACCGAGGGAGGTCGCCGAGCATGCCTTAGACAACCGGGCTGGCTCCAGACCGGTGAAGCAGCGCTTGCGCTGATTCAACGAGGAGAAGCGCAGGGCCATCGGTGAGGAGGTGCAGAAGCTTTTGGTGGTCGGATTCATCAAGGAAGTGTCCCATCCAGAGTGGTTAGCTAATCCTGTATTACTTAAGAAGAAAAATGGAAAGTGGAGGATGTGTGTGGACTACACCGGTTTAAATAAAGCATGTCCAAAGGTTCCATTTCCATTTCCTCGAATCGACCAAATCGTTGACTCCATTGCAGGATGTGAGACCCTATCTTTCCTTGATGCGTATTCCGGTTACCATCAAATCAAGATGAAAGAGTCCGACCAGCTCGCGACTTCTTTCATCACCCCATTCGGCATGTACTGCTATGTGACCATGCCATTCGGTCTTATAAACGTAGGGGCCATGTACCAGCGGTGCATGACCTAGGTCTTTGGTGAGCACATCGGGCGAACCATCGAGGCCTATGTGGACGACATCATGGTCAAGTCCAGGAAGGCCGGTGACCTCATCGATGACTTGGAAGTAGCCTTCGAATGCCTCAGGGAGAAGGGCATCAAGCTTAATCCTGAGAAGTGTGTCTTCAAGGTCCCCCGAGGCATGCTCTTAGGGTTCATAGTTTCAGAATGCGGCATCGAGGCCAACCCAGAGAAGGTCTTGGCCGTGACCAACATGGGGCCAATCCGAGACCTCAAGGGAGTGCAGAGGGTTATGGGATGCCTCGCGGCCCTAAGCCGCTTCATCTCGCGCCTTGGCGAAAAAGGCTTACCTCTATACCGTCTCTTGAGAAAATCCGAACGCTTTTCTTGGACCCCCGAGGTCGAAGAAGCCCTCACCAAGCTCAAGGCACTGCTCACCAACCCTCCCGTCCTGGTACCACCTACCAAGGATGAAGCCCTCTTACTCTACGTCGCCGCAACCACCCAAGTGGTTAGCGCAGCCATAGTAGTCGAAAGGCAGGAAGAGGGGCATGCTCTACCTGTCCAATGACCTATTTACTTCATCAGTGAGATGCTCTCCAAGACTAAGACACACTACCCCCACATCCAGAAGTTGATCTACGCCATAGTCTTGGCTCGACGCAAGCTGCGTCACTACTTCGAGTCTCACCCGGTGACCATGGTGTCGTCTTTCCCTCTAGGAGAGATAGTCTAGAACCAGGAGGCCTCGGGTAGAATAGCCAAGTGGGCCATCGAGCTCATGGGGGAAGCCCTGTCTTTTTCACCTCAGAAAGCGATCAAATCCCAAGTCTTGGCCGATTTTGTAGCTGAGTGGACTGACACCTAGCTGCCCCCTGCTCAAATCCAGGCGGAATGCTGGACCATGTACTTCGACGGGTCTCTGATGAAGATCAGGGCGGGTGCGGGTCTGCTCTTCATCTCACCCCTCGGAGTGCACATGCGCTACATGATCCGGCTTCACTTCGCCGCCTCCAACAACGTGGCCGAGTACGAGGCCCTTGTCAATGGCCTGCATATCGCCATCGAACTTCGAGTACGACATCTAGACGTACGGGGTGATTCATAGCTCATCGTAGATCAAGTGATGAAGGAGTCAAGCTACCATGACCCAAAAATGGAGGTGTACTGCGAGCTGGTACGCCGCCTAGAAGACAAGTTCGACGGCCTCGAGCTCAACCACATTTTGTGAAGATTCAACGAGGATACGGATGAACTAGCAAAGATGGCGTCGGCACGGGCTTCGGTCCCCCCAACATCTTTGCCAGAGACCTCCACAAGCCCTCGGTCAGCTATGCCTCGGCGGTAGAGGAGGGCCCACCGGTCGAGCCCACCACAGGGCCTGAGGCCCCCTCTACCACCGAGACCCCGGCAGCCGAGCCTAAGGCCATGGTAATCGACGCAGGGCCTCTCGAGGCCGACCAGGGTATGGCTGGCGAGTCCCGCTCCTTGATTGCCTCATTCAAGGAGTGCTTCCTGCGGACAGGATCGAGGCCCGATGGCTTGCGCGATGAGCCAAAGCTTACGTCCTCAGCAACGGCGAGTTGTACAGGCGAAGCCCATCTGGTGTCCTCCAGTGGTGCATCACCACTGAGGCAGGCCAAGCCCTACTTTGGGACTTGCATGCGGGAGCCTACGGGCACCATACTACGCCTCAAACGCTCGTCGGAAATGCCTCCCGCCAAGGATTCTACTGGCCAACGGCGGTTGCTGACACCACGAAGCTGGTACGCTCCTGCAAGGGATGCCAATACTATGCACGGCAGACGCACCTCCTGGCCCAAGCCCTCCAAACCATCCCCATCACGTGGCCATTCACCATGTGGGGGCTGGACATGGTCGGGCCTCTACAGAAAGCCCCCGGGGGCTACACCCACTTGCTGGTAGCGATTGACAAGTTCTCTAAATGGATCGAGTCTCGTCTGATTACCCGAATCAAATCCGAACAAGCAGTGCTGTTCTTCACTAATATCATCCACAGGTTCGGGATTCCAAATACCATCATCACCGACAATGGGACACAATTCACCGGCCACAAGTTCCTAACATTCTGCGATGACCACCATATCCGTGTGGTCTGGTCTGCCATAGGACACCCTAGGACAAACGACCAAGTAGAACGTGCCAACGACATGATCCTACAGGGCCTCAAGACAAGAATATACAACCGGTTGAAGAAATTTGGCAAGAAATGGCTTGCCGAACTCCCGTCAGTCATCTGGAGCCTGAGGAACACTCTGAGCCGAGCCACGGGGTTCACACCGTTCTTCCTAGTCTATGGAGCTGAGGCCATACTCCCCACTGACTTGGAGTACGGTTCCCCGAGGCTATAGGCCTACAATGAGCAAAGCAACCGCATTGCCCGTGAGGACGCCCTCGACCAACTAGAGGAAGCCCAAGACGTTGCGCTGCTACATTCGGCCAAGTACCAGCAAGCCCTACGATGCTATCAAGCCCGATGCATTCGAAGCTGAGACCTGAAGGTGGGTGACCTGGTGCTGAGACTGAGGCAGAGCAACAAGGGCCGCCACAAGCTGACCCCGCCATGGGAAGGGCCGTACATCGTCGCCCAAGAGCTAAAGCCTAGAACCTACAAGCTAGCCAACGAGAAGGGTGAAATCCTCACCAACGCTTGGAACATAGAACAGCTACGTCATTTCTACCCTTAAATTTCCAAGCATTGTATACATCGTTTCTCGAAATACATTAAAGAAGCGTTCTTTAGTTGTTCTAATTTTTCAAGAAATCCCCCGAGCTCATCGATAGAGGATCGGCGTTACGATAACGCTATAAGGGAGACTCGACTCTGCCTCTGTAGAACCAAGCCTCCCTCAGGGGCTAAAAAGGGGGGGACCCCCTAAGTCCCAGGCACCATTTTTTAGTCGTTCTTTGAAAAAATTTCTACGCCAAACTCTCTCGCGTACTCTGACAAGTCGATTGTAAAAAAAACCTAAGGACCAAAAGTTCGCCTCGAGGCCAAAAGGCCGGCTGAGCCGCGAGACAGCCTACGCCTCTGGGCTACGGCAACTCCCTCACCACCTTTTGCCCGCAGGGTAGCTTAGGCTCCAAGGAAGTTTTTTGCAAAGGACTTGTCTAGAAACGAGACAGAGGGCAGAGGCTCGGAAATACGCCCGCTTCGGCATGGTGCCTTTCGCGTGCCCTGCGGGCTTGGAGAGTGCAGCCGCTAGCCCTCATCACCTTTCGCGTGCCCGCCGTGCCCGTCGGCTTGGTGGTGAGCCCCGCCCGAAAGAGGTGGAGCCATAGCTCCCAATGGGGGGCAATGCCAAGGTATCCCTCACAGACGGCGACGAAGATGGCCGCCTATGCAATGGAGTTGGGGTTGAAGTTGTGAAGCTCCACGCCGTAGTAATGCAGGAGCGCCCACATGAACTGGTCCGCCGGCACGCCGAGGCCACGCACGTGAAAGGACACAAAGCTCACGATATAGCCATCGCGTGGCCTCGGCTCTAGCTCGCTCCCCGGAGCAATCCACTCTGGCCTGTTGGGGTCGGTGACCGGGCGGAGGAGACCATCATCGACGACCGACTGCAGTGTCTCCTCTGACACGATAATGGACCCAAGGATCCGCCTAGAGGACAATAGCGCCGCCAGCCATGAGTGTGGTGGAGAACGCGACTACGGTGGTAACACGTGCTCTCTCTCTCTCTCTCTCTCTCTCTCTCTCCTCCCCCTTCTCCCTTCTTCCCGGCACTCTCTTCCTCTGTTCCTAGCAACCGCTCGAGGGCAGAAAGGGCGAACACAGGCAGGCAAGGTAAGGAGGGACGGGGCGAGGCTCGTCACATATTTATGAGGGAGGAAATGGGGTGAAACGATCGGGCGATGAAACCGAGAAAGGTAATTTTCCCAGATCTGGCACAGTTAATGCGGATCCGATTAAACCACCCACGCGTCCACCTTTTTCTCATTAACCGCGCGCGCACAGTAACATCCCATCAGCAGACATCGTGTCGCATCCGACCACAGCAACGGCAGGCGCCGTTCCATCTCCCCGAGAAACCGCCTCCAAATGCGCACCCACCGTTGTCAGCCGATGGGAGGAGAATATCCCCCACCCGATTCCTTTCAGGCTAAGGAACTAGGCACCGAGCCCGCTACGATCCAGGGGTTCGAAGACTGGGCCCCCGAGGGTCTCGATAGCCACCCCAGGACAAACAGAGTCAGGGATGACTATGGGCAAGCCTGTACATGGCCGAGGCCCAAGCAAAGCGATTGCTTGGGATGCCCTAAGTCGTGTCCAAGATCGGCAGGGAGGTCTCTGAATGGGATCCTACCGTAGGGAGGCACCAAGCCCCCGGGGCCAATCGAGCGGCCCTGGGACCCACTAGAGAAGTCCTCTGGTACTTTTGGAGTGCGTCTCTGGATCGCTAGCCGACCCCTATCAAATGGGGCACGGGCCTCCACTTGGACTTACCCAATAACAGCTCGCCGAAGGTGTCACTGCTCGCGCCCACCGAGGGTAGCCTGGCATACTCCACCCCTCCTTTCGAATGAAAAGGATGCGCGAGGCCCGCACAAAAAAGACAGGGAAACTCCTGATCGCCCTCTTGCTCCGACCAGAGGCTCGGGGGCTCCTCCTGCAGCCAAACCAATTCCTTTCAGGCTAAGGAACTGGGCACCGAGCCCACTACGGTCTAGGGGTTCGAAGGCTGGGCCCCCGAGGGTCTCGACAGCCGCCCCAGGACAAACAGAGTCAGGGATGACTAAGGGCGAGCCCATACATGGCTGAGGCCCAAGCAAACAATTGCTTGGGATGCCCTAAGTCGTGTCCGAGACCGGCAGGGAGGTCTCTGAATGGGATCCCACCATAGGGAGGCACCGAGCCCCTAGGGCCAATCGAGCGGCCCTAGGACCCACTAGAGAAGCCCTCTAGTACTTTTGGAGTACGTCTCTGGACCGCTAGCCGACCCCTATCGAATTTGGCACATGCCTCCACTTGGACTTACCCGATAACAGCTCACCGGAGGTGTCACTGCTCGCACCCACCGAGGGTAGCCTGACATACTCCACCCCTCCTTCCGAACGAAAAGGATGTGCGAGGGCCGCCCAAAAAAGACAGGGAAACTCTTGATCGCCCTCTTGCTCAGCGTAGAGGCTCGGGGGCTCTTCCTGCAACCAAGCCAAGACCCAGCGACCCGAACTTGCACTCAGGGGCTCGGCAAACGCAATAAAACCCCTCACTCAACAGTGAAAAAGCCCCTGGAGGAGTAAATCCACTCCTCCAGGGCCTCAGGAGCTACACCCGGCGGGTGCGCTCACGCGCACCCACCGAGGCCTCGAAGCACAAAACACAATCCCGACGAGAGCTGCTGCGAGCCGAGTCTCGTCAAAACCTCAGGGAGAGTGCCCGCACTACCCCCGAGGCTCGGGGGCTACTGTCGGATACCATAAAAAGGGGTACCCTAAGCAAGAACTAAAAAAATTGCTTAGACCTTGTAAATATCAAAGCCAAGAGACAACCACGAGGCCTCGGCCGATTCTTCGATTCGCCCAAGGCCCACGCCGCAAGGCCTCGGACGAGGCACCAACTCTCCGCCTCGCCCGAGACCTCGGATGAGGTACCGATTCTCCGCCTCGCCCGAGGCCCCGCCCGAAAGGCCTCGGACGAGGTACCGATTCTCCGATTCGCCCGAGGCCCCGCGCCACGAGGCCTCGGACGAACTCTCAGTTACTGACTCGCGCGAGGCCGGCTCGACATCGACCCCATCACCGCCGCCTTGACCAATTTCCCTGACAGGATGTACCATCCAACCACTCCTGCAATGTCAGCCACGCGTCGGCGCAGTACAGCAGAGTGGTCGATGGGACGAGAAGTCACATCGGCGCCATGCAGTCCGAGACATGACGGGGTAGGGGTTACTGGCCGCTGTGCTCAACACTGTGCCCACGACTAACACCCATGAGGCACTGTGCTACCTAACCTCACCTGCTCCGACGACAGTGCGGCGTGGAGAGTCATGTCCGGGCCCCTATAGCCTCGGAATCAGCATAAAAAACCAACTGCTCCCTCCGAGCCTCGGCTATTCGCTTCTGGGCTCCAGTAGCCTCGGGACTCGCGCCCGCTGGGCCCCCCACGATGGCCCAGCCTCTGCATCGACTGGGCCTCGGCTCACTACGTCGTCAGCACTCTGGGCCTTGGTATGTCGCTCGCAGAACGCGCCATACCCTACATCAGGCTGCAGGAGCTCCCACGTCGCGCACAGGGCCGAGCTCCTGTGTCCTTGCAGTCAGCACACCCGTGCCATCGCATCAACCCGGCCTCGGCACTCCGCGCCGGTCAAACATACAGCGACCAACACGCCTCCAACAGAAGAAGGTACACTTGCCACCACAGAAGCTCCCACGTCGCGCAAGACTAGGCATGATCGGCGCGTCGCTCCAGAGTACCAAGGACAGGACTGCTCCATCGACCATACCGCCATAGTAACGAGCTGTAGGGCTCGGACATATCGCCTCCGCTCACAAAACGCAGTGTAGCGAACACATGTATCGCCCCTGCCCCCCCTTCAACCATAAAAGGGAATGACCGGAGCCGCTCCTAGGAGAGGGGCACACACCCAACACACTCACGGAGACATCGCTCAGGTAGACACACATGCAAGCAACGAGCAACACTCTATAATACGCACGCTCCCTCGTTGCAAGAGATCAATATCTCAAGCAACCCACACCGCTAGACGCAGAGACCTGTGACTAGCTCCCTCTCTCGCCCTGCTTGTAAACCCCTACTACGAGCACCTCGGTCCAAGGAATACAAGACCGCTCTCCCAGACTGGACGTAGGGTACCTATTGCTTGAACCAGTATAAACCTTGTGTCTCTTTGCATCACCATCCGGGATAGGGACACGCAGTACATTTTCACTCGTTGGTTGAGGACCCGCCGGTCCGAAACACCGACTTTATGTTATTGTAATCTTTTCAAAGTTACATTGTTTCTTCTAATCACATTTGAACTCAGTATGTATTATTTATTTGTGAATTCAATTGTAATAGTATTTCCGCTATAAACTCCGTGTATGTGATGTGTATTTTCTTAATCTATTATGATCTTGGTTGTGATATGGATTTACCGAGGTCCTTCGTGACACTCGGCGGACTATCGGGTTTATATAAGTGAAAGTATGTGCGTGCCAACGTGTTAGCGGGGACAGTCGTACATGATCTTGTATAAATTGGACGGTTCTGTCACAGGCTACTAAATAAGTGTGTTCATGGTCCCTTGTCAATTAATTGACTCAACTGGTGAACAATGTGTTGATCACTTAACTAGAGGATGAGTCAAAGGATAAAAAATGTAAAGATTAGTGTTAGATTATTGCTTTAAGTGCTCATACAGGAATCTGGTGCATGTGTGCAGCTTTGACACGAACAGAGAGGCATCCGGTGTAAGTATGGGAACATATCTCTAGGTGAATATATGCGTGAAGGAAAAGAAAGCAAGATAACTATAGAAGATGAATGTGCATGCATGCAAATCGAAGTGCGTCAGGTCTAATCAGCTCTCGAATACGGTCCAGAAGCTGCCACATCATTGAACAAGGAACTGACTCTACCACATGGCCCATATCAAGTCTAATCAGCTACTTGCGGTGTGTGCTCGGTTTATGTTATGCTGCTGCAAACTTGCAACAACACATTGACACGTCTAGTGATAAAGTCAAGAACATCAAAAGTTGTTGCCGCTATACTCTACCGCTCAAAGAACTACTGTACTGCTTGGCTAAGCGTACACGAGGATAGATATTCAAGAAGCATCCCATGGAAGGTTACCAAAGTGCTGTGTTGTCACCATGCTGCACCAGATCAGAGGTACAATTTGCAAATACCATAAACTCTCATGTTAATATTCCACATATTTGTTTTAACTATTCAAATCATGGTTATGAAAATCATATAGTGCAGCCTATGTCAAATAATATGCATGCTTTTAATATTAATGATGCCTCTAGCGATATAAATCATGTGTATATGTTATCTCATACATCGGCACTGCCGCAATCCCAAATGCCGATGTATAATCAGCAAGGCCAAACAAATATCATGAGTTCGACCAATTTTTATGAAGCATCACGCCATAACAATTTTGCTAATATGCACCAAGAATTTCACATCTTAGTTCATCAGTAACAAATTATCAATATAGCTTACCACAAGTTAGTATGCCGATGGCCGATCATAATGGCCAAATTGATGCGATGAGTTTGGCCAATTATTTTAGTTACACGAATAGAGAAAATTTACCTCATAATTTGTCAGCGGCATTGTGCACGCCTTTGGTTACTCATCAAGTCATGCCAATGGATAAGCATATGACCAAACTAATGGCATTTTGGTCAATCATTTTGAGCCACCATTTGCTACACCAAATGCTAATAATACGCTAGAGGATGTACCGTTTGGATTTTCGTCCTCTTGTGCAATACCGAATGCGCATGATTCGGACACATTTGTCAAACATGGTCGGGTTAAGGAATTTTCATCAAGTATAAGTACACCGCCATATAATACTGCACCACATATTGTGTTCCCTACATCACCTTAAATTGCCAAAATTCTCTTTGATTCTTTTTTGGAAATTCGTCCTAATGACCAAAGGGTGTCACAAGTTGGTTCCACATCTAGTCAGTCCATGACAGAGCAACATTTAGTGCCTAAAAGCAGTAGGGGGCAACTTGATGAAAAACTAAGATCTACCATGGAAACTATTATAGCTCAAGTACGCAAGGATGTTAGGAAAAATTTGGATACTTGCATTGTATGGAAAGAAAACTTGTTTTTTGTTCACAAGAACTAATGTCGATTGTTATTAAATTGTCGGCTATCAGTGAGAAAGAGGAAGAAGCTCTGCAAATTAATAAAATTAGCAAAGTCAAAATAATAGCGGTAGATGCGGACAATAGTTCAACTGTTGCTAAAGCCGAACAAAATCATACTTATTCTGAATCCATTATGTCGGTGTTTTGTCACCCGACGAGTGAATTTATACGTGTGTCGCGCTGCTCTAGGAAGACGATGGTAGCATCCAAACACAAAGGATTATATTGGTTTAGGCTGGAGCCCTACGTCTAGTCTCAGAGATAGTTCGAGTGTGTGTTCCTCGGTTGAATGCTCTGAAGTTCTTATAATGGCGTATGCAAAAAGAGAGAAAGAGGTAGGAGAGTAGTGAGGGACTGCCCGAATGAAGTCTCGAGAGTCCGTACCCTTGGAAGGGTGCCCTGGCTGCCCTTATATAGAGTCCGAGGCCAGGTTACATAGAGAGATAGGTTCTCCCGACCGAGTGGTCGTGAGCCTAATGGAGGGGAAACTAGCTAACTTGGCTTGCAAGGAAGGCCATCTTGTCTTGGCGTCAGCGCACGTCCAGGCGTGGTTGTCATCATGGTCTTGTGCCCACATTGCAGCATGGTGTGGTGTGATGCTACAGTGCCGGTCGTGACGACACTGTTGGCATGGTGGCAGCTATAGAAAGCTAATAACCGCCGGCTCCAGAACCTCCATTACCAATGGTTTTGGCCCCCGTTGGTGTATGTCGGCGGTGATCGGCGACCTTTATCTCCACCAGTTGCGCGCTGGCGGTGATGGTGTTTTACCACCGTCAGTCCGGCGTACCATACGACGGTGATGGTATCTTACCACCACCGGCCCGGCATACCATATGGTAGTGATAATGCATCCTTCGACGCCGGTCTGGTGTACCATCCGACGGTGATGATGCGTCCATCGACGCTGGCCCGGCGTACCGTCCAGCGGTGATGATGTAACCATCGATGCCGGCTCAGCGTACGAACCAATGGTGATGATGTGACCATCGACGCTGGCTCAGCGTACAAACCGACGGTGAATATGTAACCATCGATGTCAGCCCAGCGTACCATCCGGTGATGATGATGCAGCCATCGACGCCGGGCTAGTGTACCATACGGTCGTGATGATGTAGGCATCGACACCGGCCCGACGAACCATCCGACGGTGATGATTTGCCTATCATCGCCGGGTCTACGTACCAACCGGCGGTGATGATGGACCTATCAACGCCGGACCGACGTACCATCCAGCTGTGATGACGAGAACATCAATGCCGGTCCGACGTACCTTCGGTGGTGATGTAGGTGCCATCACACACGGCTGGTGTTCCCTCCAACGGTAATGAGGGGCAGCGTCACTGCCGCCGTTGTGTTTGTTCCGGCAGTAATGTTTTGTCCATTACCGCGGGCGTTACCACTGTGCATCATTATTATTCACAATACATTATAGCACCAACAATACAGAAATTTCATGGCTTACGCATCGGTAGCAACATATATATTTTTTCACAACACCACCAACACAAATATCCATACAAAACAACAGCAACATACATAGTTTTCAACCACAGCGACATAATGTCCAAATCCAACCACAACGAATATATAGTTTTCAGAACACAAACAGGCGTCCAAAATGAAACCCGCATAACAAGGTTAGGAACTGTAGTACCTTGATTAGATAAGGTGATGGTCTCCATAATGAAACCGCCAAGATCTTCTTGCAGCCCAGATATCTCCAAAATGGTCAGCTCCACTAAAGATGACACTACTGTCTGCAACATAAGAAAAAGGTGAAACACAGTTAAGACAAGCTTTGCTGCATAGTTTAAGTAGGTCACTAGGTTGTCAATTGACTGAAGGGCTTCAGGGGCCAACCTCTGAGCCGAAGGAGAGATCATAGACGAAGATGCATGCGCATCAGATTCATCCGATTCACAAAATCACTCCAATACTCTTGCTGATGTGGGTATTCACTCCATTCTGGCTCGATGCCCTTACTTACATAATCGGAGTTCAGGTAGTACCTAAAATACTTGAATGAGTTGCCCATGATAAAGAATGCCCGATCCTTTACCACCACTTCATCAAACCCATTAGGAACAACAAACAGGTCCTTCAGCTTCTCCCAGCAAAGATTCTTCAGAATAGATGGAACCGCCCATTCGCTGCTCGATTGTTTCTAGTACCTGTACTTGATGAGTATGTTGTCCTTCACTAACACCTCGATGGTCGTCTTGTAAGGCCCCATGACACCAAATGGCACAACGGGTTCTCTAATCGGATCCAACTCGGTGATAAACTGTTTACAAGTGCGCAACTTGCTCCACCCTCGCCTAGCCTGGCGCCTAGGAGGCCTATCTGATGTGGTTGTGTTACTCTCGGTGGGAGCTTGCTCCTGCACATATTGATCAAATACTTAGAGAGATTGTTCTACATATAATAGAGTAATTGAATTAGCTACGGATATACACAGATGGATTCCCCCACCGATTCCCCCAAGGTCGAGGTACCACGAAAGGGATGGCTCCACAGGTTTTCTGGATGGATCCAACTCGGTGATACCCCGGCGCCTAGCCGGCCTATCTGTTGTGGTTGTGTCATTCTTGGTGGGAGATTGCTCCTGCACATAGAGATCAAATACTTAGGCTATAAGATTGTACTATATATAACAAAGTAATTGTCTCAGCTACCAAAATACGGAGATGGATTAACCCGCTGATTCCCCAAGGTCGACGTACGAGGAAGGGGATGGCGGGCAGACACCCTCAGGCGCTGGTACTTCATGAGCAATGAACCTTGCTTTTTTCTGCGTAAAATAGGAGGTGTTCCCCCTTAATGGAATTTTTTAAAACGAGTTGTGCATATACTCCCGCCATCCTTGTACAAGTCCTAATAGAACACAATGTTGTCAAGCCATTCAATTCAAAAGTCAAAACATAGCAAAAAATTACTTGATGCTAACTAGCAAGCTCCCACCGAGAACATTCAAATATGTGTACACATAACCAAACTAAGAACTTCATAGGTGATGATGAACCTTGTGATGAAGGTGATGTACAAGTTGTTTTGGACCTGCACAAATAAAGTAAGCCTTGTTCAACACTAGATGCATGCCCAAGCTCTAGATGAGTACATATTAATATTGTGAACTCAATAAAATATGAGCAAACCGAGTGTTCTGGCCATGCCTGGCACTCAGTTGCATTTAGAATGTCTTTTTTACATATTCATAATTCCTTATTACTACATTTACAATGAATTCTTCACAAATACTATTGGACATAGTGATGTAATTTGAGGATAACACAACTTCTATTTCTATGGATTGCAGATCTTAGAGAAATATATGCCAAATTGTTCAGAAAATATTACAAATTATTTCTATGGATTGCAGATCTTAGCAAAATATATGCCAAATTATTCAGAAAAAATTACAAATTATTTCTATGGATTGTAGATCTCAAAGAAATATATGCCAAATTGTTCACAAATGTGAGAGACACAACATACCAAAATGAAAGGGAGTTGTTCTAAATGGAATGCAAACACAATGAGCAAAAAGAGTTGTTGTTCTACAACAGGGTGGATAGGTTAGACTCAAAGGGGATCAGGGCCAATCCAAAGTTTATTTACCTCAGATGTGCGGGAAACGGCAGCCGGAGAGATGGAATTGGATGGCTAGCAAAACGGATAGCGGGCTCGACTGCCGCCGGCAAACGGTGGAGTGGCGTGTGGGGAGTCGGCAAACGGTGGAGAGAGGTGGGGGGAGTCGGCGAATGGCACTGTGAACCAGATTTATGGAGGAGAGCAGGCGGAATGGCAGGGAGACAACAAGAGGGAAGCGGCTCCAGCAAATGGTGAAGCGGGGTGGGCGGAGCCGGCAAACGGCGCTGCGAACCAGATTTATGGCGGAGAACAAGCAAAACGGTAGCAACGAGCAGGGCGACGACAAGCGGGGAGCTGCTCCATTCTAAGTAGGGCAGGAATGGAAAACTTGGGGAAAAGTTTTTGCCACGCACACTTATATACCGATTCATTTTACACCGCCAGTCGGAACCGTAGGACGGCAGTGCTACGTCAAACATCATCGTCGGTCCCACTGTGGACTCCGAATAAACAAATGGAAGCGGACACTCAGCCAGAACCAGCAATGATGTTTTCCACTCAGCCAGATTAGGGAGGGGAACGTCCGTATCAAACATTGATACCCAATTGCCATGTTTTTAAGGCACTTTAGAAATTCTCATTTTGGTTGCCAAATCAACCTGATTGGTTGATACTTGGTACCCAAAACTGCCATTACGAAGTATATTGGTTGTGGCCAAAATTTGGGACTGGAGATACTAAAGATCTGGAGATTTATCTTTTAAAAAACAAAAAAAAATGTTTCATGATGAGTTCCTATACGATAAAGCTTGAATTCCTACCAGAGCCCTATATGTTATTTAGACTAGGAAAAATTCCACTCATATATGCTGCTTGTTTTGCATTGAGTTTAGTCAAGCTTTGTTGACCCTTATGAGAGGTTTGTCAAGCTCTTAAAATCAAGATCACGTACACACCACTCACATATGCACTACACCTACATTGGGGGTAGGCGCAAAAACATGTCATTCCATCTAGATCCACCCAAAAATATTTTACTCTTACAATGGGAGTAAACACCAAAAACATGTTCATAGGATTATCCATCAAATAATTGCTCCAAGTTCTTGTTGCTATCTCTCAAAAGTTTTGATGCTGAAAAGAAGCATTGGGTTATGCAAAAGTTATTCATGAAAAAAATGGACAAGTGTTCGAGATATTGAAAACAATGGGTACTCAGATGCCCGCCTAAAAAAAGAAAAGAAAGAAATGAATAAGATGGCCCATGTTCTCTTGCAAAAATGTTTCCAAGTTCAAAAGAGAGATATGTTTTCAATGAGCATAGTAGAATTAGGTTAGCCGCATATATATCCACCATATACATCCATACACATGCACATCTTGATTTGATTGTATGACTTAACTCTCTTTGGATCCGAGGTTTGACTTCACAATATATGTATTGCAAGTATGCTCTTTCATGATATTTCCACTCCTATGAGCTCCACATAATCCTTAGTTGTAGGAAGAGAAAGGCATAACATCACTATTGCCTTGGTGAGGATCTACAAATACCACATATATTGAGAGACTTGAGAGTGTCATACAAGGGAAACTCTAGTTTTATTTTAAAAACCCATAAGAACTCCAAAATAATGGTTGAGCAAAGAACTTGAGACATTGTGCTTGACTTGATCATTCTGTCTTTCAATTGCTCAAGACCCAAGTGAAGGCTGAGAAGCCCCATGGTTGAAGGTAATATGGGTAAGTTTGAAAGTCATATCGGTTCATTCTGATTCGGAGGAGAATTCTTGTTTGAACGCATGTGTACTTTTGAGGAGTGAAAGCATTGAAGAAATTACTGATCCATTTGCTGAGTTTAGCTTTGCTAAGGGACTTGCAAAGGTTAAGCTTGGGGGAGTTTGTTGATGGTAGTTAACAACCATTATAAACCATCAACATAACATGTATAAGGGCATAAATATGATCACCAACAAAGGTCTAGGGGTTTAAACTACCTAGTTGTCAGACTTAATCGCAATTATCCATGGTATAAACAACTCTAAAAGGTTCCAGAGGACACCACACCGAAGCGGAGGCGAGAGGCCATCAGGTGGGGCCAGCTGGTCCCACCCTCAGGCCGACTAGTCTGGGGCCCCACCTTTTAGCTTTCGCCTCTCTATGTCGGTTCTCCACCGCCTTAGGATTGCATCTATGTCATTTATTCAAGTCGGTTTGATCCGAGGGCTCAGGATTGATGCTCCGACATATATATACCAGCCCCTGCCACCCCCAAGAGATCATCAAACCCTGCTCAAGTCATTTGAGAAGACAAAAGCCCTAATCATCCTCAGAGCTCCATCATATTCTAAGGGATAGCTAGTTAGGCTAGGTCTAGAGGGAGGCAAGCAGGTTCTAGTTGGATTCCTGATCGTGTCAAGAGCGTGGTTTAGTATAATCTTTGTACCCCTCTCTCTTTTGTATCTCTCATTACTTTGATATGTTTGCTACAATTGTTATGACATTATTAATCATATCATTTATGTTCCTAATTATCATATTCATCGTCTAGTTTGATTATATGCTTAGTATAGTTGGATTATCGACATATTCATGCATAAGTTCGTATAGCGCTCGCTCTAGGGTACACAGGGTGAGTGGTTGACATTGTGTAAGCATGGTGCTTATACGTTGTTTACCTATGGATACACCCTATATTCTGGGCCATGTGGTAGCTCGCGGATGTGACACTCCTGTTGAGTCCTTTGTAGTCCACTCTCCAAATATAGGACAAGTATGATTTAGTTAGGAAGGAAGACAAGCTCTGTTCTTAATCTTCCTTAGTAATATCCCTTATGTGTAGATATGAAGTTGATCTTAGCCATGATTACTAAGTGTAATTGCACTAATCAATGTATGCTTTGACTTGTAATTAAGAATGACTTAGAAATTATTCCTCTAATATTCTACTTAACCATGCTGATGCCATAGAAAGAAGTACTCTGAGTGATCAATGATTAGTTATTATGCACCATTCATATATATATTTACCTCTTGACTTACCCCTGTTGTGAGTAGAATATTGGTTATGGTTTATTTCTCCATCAATAGCATAAGTTATCAATACATATCCTTGCCGGACCTTCCCTATGGTAAAAATATAAATAACAATACCTGGAATACTCCTGGGTGAAGTGCTACAATGGTATATTATCTGTGTGCTTGCAAACTACTTTCATTCATATCTATATATTCTTCCTAGTCACATAAAATAATAAAGAACTACTTAGAACCTGTTTGGCACGGCTTCGGCTAGCTCCGGCTCCGCCTAACAATCACTGCGTAGATCACTGTAGAACACTGTAGCTCGGAGGCGGATTTCTCTCTCCTGCTTTTTCCTCTCATTGTAGCTCGGGGGTACTGTTCACGGGCCGGAGGAGCCAAAATTTCGGGCTTCACCGGTGAAGCCGCTGGCTGTGAGAGGGAGAGGGAAGGAGAGAGAAAACTAGCTCTGCTACAGTGAATGAACAGTGAAATTGTAGGCCGGAGCCATCCGGAGCCGTGCCAAACAGGTTCTTAGTATTATTCTAGTAGTAATACTAGGTAGTACTAACAAGCATCTCTAGCATCATCACTAGGGATGATAACCTAGTAAAATAATGTTAAGAGATGTAAACATACATTAGGTGACTACTAAAACAAGTGACAAGTTAATAAATACCAACACGCTAGGACCGTCGGTGCCGATGAAGCGAACCAGAGCGCGTCGGGACCGTCGGTAAGAGCGGGTGATAGAGCTGGAGTGCTCGATCCTTCGGTGAGTGGAGGATAACTACGATTTGGTGGGTGTCGACCCTCGCGATCCGACTACGACAAACAAGTCCATGGCGCCTTAGCAATCGCTGAACCAACTCCCGATGGTTATTGACCTTGCTGGTGCTAGATCAACCTGATCACGAAGATCAATTCCTGCTGGCAATCGAAGAACAAGCAAGAATCTGAGGCGAGCAACCCTGAATATTACTCGAAGGTGGGGTTCTGAATTACATGAAGACGAAACTTCGGAAGTAGCAATGGCTAACTTAAGCAAAACAAAACCCAAGCCAAAGAGGGGGCGCAGCCCCTGGCTAAATAGGGGAGGAGGGAGGAAGGAGGACGCCCAGCCTGCCCACAAGGCAGGGAATAGGCGCCCAAACAGCCACACACCATCTCCTTGATCCCCTTTCCTGATTTAGGTGGCGCAGCACCTTCCTGGTTATTTCTTGACAAAACTAAAAACACATAGGTGGCGCAGCACCTAGACATTATTCTGGGCAGGTTCATCATGAGCATAGATGGCGCATGCACTTAGGAAACTTCTGGTCCTTCATTCTTCAAAATCATCACGAAGTTTAATTCACGTGCATGAGCTCGAGTGAGTGGTCCTGGTGGCACCTGTGCTGGTTCAGTTGGAGTAGCCATTCCCGTGTCGGGGTTGATGTCCTCATCAGCGGGGGCCAACGGGAGCATGCCAGGACCATCGGTGCTGGCAAGGTCGATGGTGCCGGAGATGCCAGAGAACCGTAGAGCATGCAGGAGGGCGACGGAGGGAGCTACGAGCAAGGAGAGCGGGAGGGCGATGGAGGGAGCTGTGAGCAGGGAAAGCGGGAGGGCAACGGAGGTGCTGGAGAACAATGCAAACGGTTGGGAGGCGAACAAGAATGGGAGCGGGAGGTCGACATGAAGATGCGATGGGGATTGCGTGGGTGGCAGAGTTGCAGTTGATAATGGGGTTTCTCAAAAGGCTAGGCGTGTGCGGGTGGAGAAACGGGTACTCGGCATTTTAATAACGGGAGCGGCCCTCCGCTTCAATGTGAAATGATGGGTAGTGTTGGAGTGGTGCCACGGGAACCACTACTGGGCCACCGCATCCTTGCTGTGGGTTGCTTTGGGAACAGAGCCACGTTGTTTTGGGATGATTCGTCCACATCGTGTGTAACATCCAAGATCAAGTGCCACAGTGCAATTCATGGCCGGATGATACACCTCCCACTAGATAACCGCATTGTATCCTATGCCTATCCTTCTATAAAAGCAGAGGCTAAGAAGGGGAAGCAAGTAGGATTCCTTTCTAAACTCATTACAGTTACCTTCCTTCTCGTTATTTTCTAATTCATTCAGCACTCCACCGAGAAACCCCATCTTCCAAATCTCCAATCTTGGAGTGGCAAAAGCGCCCAAGGGAAGACTCGACGAAGGAGCAGGTGTTCGGAGGTCCTCCCCTCCTTCGTGACATGATGCGACGGGAGTACGGGTAAGTACGGATCTTGCATTTCATCTTACTCTAGTGGTCTTGATGCTTGCCCTTTGTACAGTTCTATCTCCATGGCGCATCCGGTGCCACACTTCCCCACAGACGTGGTAGGCACCTCGGCGTCACCCAAACCGATGCCCCGATCCACCCTCGGGGAGGAAAGCCAGGAGGCGGACCGGCTGCAGCTGTGCCTCAATGCCATGGAGACGGTGCTTTTCGCTTTAGAACGTGAAATGGCCACGGCGGAGGCTGCGGCCATCGAGGCCCAAGCGCGGCTCGCTAGTAAGGCATTGGCAATGATCTTGCTCTTTCACTTCATGCGATGTCATGTACTCAGTTGTAGGGTTTTCTTATCACCTTTTTAGGCGTTGAGGACCAGCTGAACGCCGCGTAGGCTGAGGCAGTGGAGTTGCGTCAGGCCAATAATGACCTGGTCCGGCAGACAGTGGAGTTGTGTCAGGCCAATGATGACCTGGTTCGACAGATGATGAAGGAGATCCTCCTTCACCAGGATAACGACGACAATGCCCGCATCGCCACCTGGTTGTTGGCAGAAAACAGGCACCGCTTCGACAACCTTAACGAGGCAACAGTCACCACCATCCGCGTTGTGGCGCCTGCGAGGGCGACTGTGGAGCAGTGTCTCCACGCCATGCTGGTGCGGGTCATGGAGGTTACCAACTATGGCATTCACCAAGGGGCTGCTAGGGCCTGGCCACCGCCCAGCTTTGGCATGGGGGCCTACGTGGGCTGGAGCCAGGGTTCCCGCCACGGTCGTCCTTTCCCGAGCGAGAGGAGCCCGTCGTCTACTTTCAGCGCCCGGACGAGGCCGTCTCAGTGTTGATGGATGTACGTGACATCATTCTTAATGCTCCCCATGAGTAGTTGGATTGTAACCTGCCTCTGCATGGTCCTATACAAAAAGTGTTCATACTACTATAGATCAGTACTTTAAATTTGAACTTTGAACATCTATGTTTTTACTGTTGCCTGGAACGTTCCATTTGTGCGCCTTTGACATGTATGACCGCATGACACATCGTAGTTAGGTGCCAATATCTTCGTTATGACAAGTTAGTCTGAGGCATCATGGCATGTGCACTGGATCGTACGAGTGAACAAAATATGAAATGGTGAATACGAAAGAGTAATTAGACAACAACCACGACATGCATGCGATCCATATCATCTAAGATTCCACAAACTATTCATGTCATCTCTCATTAGTAGCCACGTCATCCTACTAATTTCCAACTTCTTAGTACAAGCTATTCAAGTCATCTCCACTAATAAACACAATTAATATCAATATAAGAAATATAGAAGGCGTATGGACGCCAACATGGCGGATACGGTGGAGCGCCAGCAGGAGGGCATCCAAGTACCACTGATCTAATTCCACACATGTATACCGTATGATGCGCCTATGGTACTAAACTGATAACCTTTATTTACGTTGGCAACCCTTGCCGCTTGATGAATAGCACACATGTACACCGTATCATCCGAACTCGAACGAGGCAAACATTACACAATAATAAAGTGATGCAAGCAACTCTTTATCGATAAACTCCATTACATTAAACAGGTTTACAATAATAAAGACCTATCAAACAATAGATGTAATATAACAAATACCTAACGAGTATGGGGCTAACCCATACCCGAATGCAGCTTGCACTTGTGCACGAGAAACTGGTCACTTGTACCAAGCGGACACCAGAACCCCTTCAAATGCTCTCTACCGCGTACCCGATGAAATCCGGTGTGAAGAAGGAGCCCGCGAGGAGGAGCCCCGAGAGGAGGAGCCCCATGAGGAGACCAACCCGCACAGGAAACCATGGGGAAGAGAGGAACACCATTGCAAAATACCCCAGTTGCTGAGGTCCGCCGCCGGTGCTCTGGCTGTAATGCTACAACCAGTGTCCCGATAGAGGGCCGTTTGATGGTTGTATTCCTCTCAATCTTCATGAAACTTCCACTAACACCCAGGATGAATGGACATATAGCCGCGCATAGGTGGTGGTGGAAGCTGATCTTGAAGACCTTCTCCCAGCGGCGCTGGAGCCGATACAAGATGAGGGAGGCCATGGCAACGCGAGACTATGTGCAACTCTAGGTTTTCTCTAGTTTTTCTAGGAGGCACAAGGATTGGAGTTTGCTAGAGAGTCTTCCCTTACCTTTGCTTAAATAGCCCAACCCCTAACTCAAGACGCGAGCTGGGAAGGCAACAGTCAAGGTGGGTGACTTCCACGGCCACCCACGTGAGTCACGGGCAACTCGGTGCAGAACATGATGCGGTCTAGATTCCCTGGCACATTTGATTCCCTACCATATTTCATCCTCATATTAAACAGGACTTAATGACGTGCAATACCTAGCAGACCAAATGACACGCGCATGCGTACATTGGAAATCAGAGTCCATCGGGAAGATTCAAATACCCTTGCACGATACGACAAACTTTCAAATCAAATCACAGTTATTTACTATGGGAACCAGTACCGTTTGACCTAATAGCATACATGTACCATATTATACTCCCGTGTATATAAACCACGCAAAGTCAAGGAGAAAACCAGTGCCACAAAGTAGTACGACAATACATTACTGAGCAATTGAACACATAGTGCCACAAAGTAGCACGACAATTAAGCAGTCTCACTCTGTCTCATGATTCACCATTAACACAATTCATTGAACAAATAACAAATCCTCTCTACTCCTCATCATTAGAATCACCGTCCTCATCCTCGTCCTCGTCGTTGGTATCAACGTCATTGTCCTCATCAGCGGTGATGCGGTTGGCCACCTGCTCAGCATCGACACAAACCAGGTTCGGCCAGTGCTTCTCGGTGTTGCCGGTAGTGCTGATTCCCTGCGTCATGATGCTAATGTCAAATCCATCTATCCGGCTCCGGTAGCAAGCGAGGATGTACTCCGCATTGTCCGTGTGAGTCTTGTTCTGGTAGGTTGGTAGTTCTTCTAGGACATCGGCGAGTTGGTAAAAAATGAAGATGTAACTGCTCACCTTTTCCGCCCGAGGCGGGTTGAGGGTGCCTAGACTGGTGTTCTATAGCACACGCCTGATCTTCAAGAAAGCCTTAAGCATGATGCCAACAGCCCAATCGTCTCTATCTTCAAAGGGATCCGCCGGAGCTTCATCTTAATTCACCACGGGCACGATGTCATCCTCCTTCACCACGGGCATGGTGTCATCCTCCTTTACCAGGGGCACGGCTTCATCCCCCTCCCGTGCGCGCTTCACCGAAGGCTTGCCCTTCACCATGGCGGAGGCTAAGAGAGAAGTAGCATTGGAGAAGGCAACCGCACGTTCCTAGCGATTTTATATCTACTGTAGGAATATGGAGAGCTCCGAGAAGGAAGGAATACAAGCGAAGTTGCATACGAGATCACGGCGGTTAATATATCGCTACTACAGAGTGACGGAGCGGAGGACATGATGTGGTTCAAATTCCCTTGCACATGTTACCGTTATGTACTAATAAGAGAACCAGTGTTGTTTGATCTAATAGCACACATGTCCACCATTTGATACGGCTGTTTACATAAATTTACCACTGTTAATTACTTCGGAAACCAGTGTCATCTGATCTAACGGAGTTGAACATACAACAATAAAGTTGGTAAATGAACTTTTTATTGATAAACCCCATTACTTTCGATAGGTCTACAATAACAAAGACCTATCGACTACTTCCAAATATACAATAACAAAAACCTCTCAAGTATGGGGTTTACCATACCTGACTACATAGGACACCTATTACCTCAGATGATTACTTCACACGAGAGAGGATCACCCAATGTTGATGGACGACCATACTAGGCCTTCTCTAGATGTCGTTGGATTCACCTCAATCCACATGCGTTAGGGTGTATTGGGGTGGAATTTAGTTCAAGTTCCACTCCAATCCACCCCAACACATATGGGTTGATGCAAATCCGACTACATCCAAACAAGGCCCAAGTCATCAAATCAATACACGGGGGCCGTGCGGTGCATGGGTTTATGATGTTTTTAGAACCCCATGGATTGCCCCACTCACCGAGGTCCACCGTGGGTTGGAGGAGGACCTTACATGCATTGAGGCACTTAGGCATGGTGGTTGCTTCATTGTCATAGAGCACCATGGTAGCATGCTTTCCTCCCTATCTTCACGAACTTCCACTAACACCTAGGATAGCGGACATATGACCGAGCATAGGTGTTGGCGGAAGAAGCTGTGATCTTGAAGGCCTTCTTCTAGCGGTGCTAGAGTCAATGCAGGACGAGGGAGGCCATGGCGACAGGAGACTTGTTTGGCACAGCTCACAACAGCTTCATGAGAAACGCTCGTGGATGTCCTCGTATCCTCTGGTGAGGATAAGAGGCGGACCAAGAGGGAACCCATGGCGATGAGAGACTACCACATGTAACTCAAGGTGTTTTCTCTCATTTTTCTGATGCGAAGGGAGGAAGAAGGATTGGAGTTTGCTAGAGATGCTCCCCTTACCTTGGCTTAAATAGCCCCATCTCAAGACGTGCATGGGGAAGGCAATAGTCAAGGTCCGTGACATCCGCGGCCACCCCACACGAGTCATGGGCAAGAGAGCGATGAATATGATGCCACATTTGATTCCCTAGCACTTTTGATTCCCTGCCACATTTCATCCTCATTTATAACAGTACTTAATGATGCGCAATATCTAGCGGACCAAAGGACTCGTACATGGGAAGTCGGAGTGCATGGGGTATAACCCGAATAGATTTATGTAGAAGTACACCGTATGATATGACGATTTACATAAACCGCCCACGTCACAACCATTTAGTTCTTAATTGTTTTCTAAGGCAAAAACTATATATAAACAACATAGTAACAATCATCACAGTAATTTCATTGATAACTTCAGTTACATTCCACAGTTATACAATAACAACGACCTATAGAAGACTACTGGTTGTACAATAACAAAGACCTGACGAGTACATGTACATCCCAGAGTCGAGTCTGGAGACAAGCAGTGCACGCTAAGGACGAGGCAGCACCTCGCAAAACTTCCACTAACATCTTAGTGAGGTGCTTTACCTTCCCTATTGCACCTCTCACGGTCGCAAGCGTGAGAGAGATAGAGGCAAGAAGAGGAGGCGTGGAAGATAAGCGCCGCCGTCGTCGCTGCTGCAGATGGGGAGTAGCTTGCTTGTGAACTCTCCTCTGAATCCTATAAATATTATTAAAATTTCAATAATAATATTTTGTGTTAACTACTATGGACATCGTCTATCCTCTTAATAATGAAAAAAATAGGTGAATGGCTCGATCGAGAAAAAAAACCGTGGACACCATCAGATCATTGCGCACATGTACATAGTTTCATACGTCGATGGACCTAAACCGCGAACCAGTGCCATCAAATCATTGCTGCCTTTTTCCCAATTAAAACAGCTGCTGTAACAAACTCACTGGCATGTCACATTGGTCAAGTAAAGAGCCTGTGGAGCCTGAGGAGTCCGGTTTGAGCCTCTAGTATGACAAAAATTTATGCCATTTTGTACAATTTTTTTGCCCCTTTTTAGCCCCTAGTGGCCCACTGTCAGCACATAACCATTACAACCAGGCCACTGTCACCCATTAATTCCCCATTCCTCTTCTCTGTTCCCATTCTCCTCTTCGACGAACCCTAGCTTGGTGGAGGCGGCGATTGAAGGTGGCGGACGAGATTGAAGGTAGCGGAGGATCCTCGGTGTGCTGTGGTGGCTCAGGCGTCCTTTTGGAGGCTAGGCGGTGGGGCTTCCTAGTGGAGCATGGTAGCATTGGCGTCCATGTCCATTGTGTGCCGTGGCAGAGGCGACAAATCTGATCCGCAGGTCTGCTTTCTCGCCTTTTCCTGTTCACTTCACTATTTTGGTCCTTGCTTCAACATGAGGTATACAACAAACATTCTAGCGTTGGAGATCTGGTTAGGCCAATGATGATGAAAAGAACTAGAAGGTGGCACTGGTTGGTTTTCTGCTGATGTCTTAGTTTTCTGCATATGTTCAGTGTTCTTACTTTAAATGGTTGTGTGCAATAGGCATGTTAATTGTCAAGTGCTTGCTTGATTATACCTATTTTGAACTTGTAACATATTTGAGGCCACATTTCTGTGCAATGGTGTCTACATGGTTGTTGGATGTATTAGGATGCAGCTCATATGTTTGCTTTCTATGTCTTCTCCTTGTTGACAACCAAGTTATAATTATCCATTTGGTTCCAAACAAGAGGAAGGCATCGAAAGCAAATCAATGCTTTGTGTCCATCATTCACATGACTGAGGCCACTAATGTTTAAGCTGCTCATGTTGCTACTGATGCCAATGATGATCACTACCACTTGTTCACTGACATTCTACTTGTGAAAACTAAGGCAGCCTATTTGGGTTGTGCAGATTTGAGATGAGTCATCCATCCTATGTTGTGTTCAATGGTCGTGAGCCAGGAGTTTACTACAACTGGCCTGACTGCCAGGAACAAGTTGATAGGTTTTGTCATGCTTGTTATAAAAAGTACAACTCCTATGAAGAAGGAATTGCTGCCTTCAAGTCAAGAACCAACTCAAATCCACCCTTAGCTCATGATGATGACTTCTATCTTCAAAACCCAACAGCTGCTCTACCCTCTTTCTCCTTCAAAACTGTTGTAATTGTAGTCCTCTAATCTTTGTCTGTCTCCTATGGAAGAAGCTCTAAGCTCGTGTACTAATTGTGAATGTGATGGTTAGACTTGATTTAGCTGGAATTGCAATGGTTACAGCTCCATTAACTGCTACTTTAGTTTGAGTTATATATATCTATATGGTGCTACTCTAAATTTAGATGAGGTCATACCATGAAAATTGTTAATGGTTGTTAAAGTTGCACTTTGGTATCAATTGTGGACTTCACTGATGGATCTTTGTTGGATTATTTTCCCCTTCAGTGATCTCAATACTGAGGAAGCTCTCACGGAGGATTATTTTCCCCTTCAGTGATCTCAATACTGAGGAAGCTCGGGCCCCGAACAAGTGGAACGCACTGGCCAGCCTCACGGAGGAAGTCATTTTCGAGATCCTCCGTCGCCTCCCCGCCCACTCCTTGTTCTGCTGCAAATGTGTCTGTCACTCCTGGAGAAACCTCATCTCGGACCCCAACAACCATAAGAATCTGTCCCAGACTATGGCTGGCTTCTTCTACGACAGTGAGAACGGCAATCGAAAGTTCACCAGCGTCATCCCTGGTGTATGCCCCACCTCCTTGGAATTCTTGCCCTTCAACATTGACAATGTAGCTGTCTCAGATTGTTGCAATGGCCTCATCCTATGCTGGTGCCTTGGGGCTGGTGGATACCGCTATGGCATCTGCAATCTAATGACCCAGAAGTTTAAAATTCTGCCGCCTAGCACCCATGATGTTGTCCATGATGTTGGTGAGGCTCGCTTGGCGTTCGATCCAATAGCTTTCTCCTCGCACTTCCATGTGATTGAATATGTGGATGTCGACACTGTGTGCGCAGGTGAGGAGATCTACTCATCTCAAACTGCAGCATGGATTTATAAGGAATCTAAATGGGACGAGCATACTGATGTGACATTTTACAGACAACCAAGTGTGTTTTTAATGGTTGTCTGCACATTATGGGACACTCTAGGGAGTACTCTATGATACTTGTTGTGGATATGGAGAGAAACACATGGAGGAAAATTGATAGGCCTAGTGGTCTTCAACACTCCATGCATCAAGCTCAGGGTCACTTGTGTGTATGTACTGTTGCTGGTCCCAATGATTCCAATCTTTCAATCCAGATCCTTGAAGACTATGGTACTAATAATTGGATATTGAAGCACACGGTCAACACGCGGATCCTGTTTGGAAGGATTAATATTAGATTTGGTTACCCAGATTTTATTGATGAGGACATAGTGATCACAGTTCACCCAGAATGGAATTTGATTTTCTTTGCTGGCGAGGATGGAAGAATCATCGCATATGACATGGACCGCAAAAAAGTTCATGTCATCTCTGCCCATGTCTTTTGGTATGGTAGACGTACCGCTAAAAAATAGTTCATCTGCAGACTATACTATCTTCCTTATGTTCCCTTGTTCTTGGATTCATTAGCAGGGCAGTAAGTAAAGTTGCATTTGATGTATCTCTCTGTCATGTATTTTAAATGGACCAATATTGTTTGCTTGTCTATGGACATGTTAATTTCCTCAATAATGAATGTTGTCATTATTTCAGCTAAACTAGTATGCCATCTTTGTTATGTTTGCAAATTGAATTATTTGTTTGGTGCCCACATGTGTCACGGTGGTGTTACAATAACATTTCAACACAAATGGCTCCTTTGCTTGGATTTCAATAGAGGGACGTAGTCACGTGTACTGTCTTCTGCTTGGTTTTTAATTTAATTTTTCACAAAAAATGTAACGGGAGACTTGATCAGATGAACTCTGTTATGTAATGAATCTAGAATTAGACATCAATTCTCGCCTCGCCTGGCAGCGTACCCAACACGTCCATTCAAACAATGGTTGCTTCACCGCCGGTTCATACGGTAATCCGACGGTGATAACGTGATCACCGCTGGATCTTACTATAACGCACACGTCCATCTTGGCACCGGTGGTAAAAAAACCTATTATCTTTGCCGGTTTCTACGAGCGTCGGACATAGGACGAGCAGCCGGTGGTGAGAACCCTTCTACCGCCGGTTTGGCGAACGACACGGCGGCGAAGGGCGAGATTCTGTTCACCGCCGGATCATACGCCGAGCCGGCGGCGAAAGCGTTCATCACCGCCGGTTATTCGCCAGGAGGGGCCCATAGGTCATAAGCCAGTGGTGATACATATCACCGCTGGATATTTCAAAATTGTTGGTGAAGGTCCCGGCAGTGAATTGACTTTCTGTAGTAGTGAATTCGCCAGCTGTTCTATGCAATTTGACCTCGTTGTGGCCTTCGTCATTGTCTCCCGTTCTTCTGGTGGTGCCAGTACATGAGTAGGTAGCTGCTCCCATGTTGTCTGATGTCTTGCTAGTCGCGGAGCCAGTGGCCTCGATCCCGAGCCTTGGGGTCATGGCCCTCGTTGGCCCGATTGGCCTTGAAAGTCAAAGCCATAGTGTGAGCCCCATCCCATAGTGGGTGGGGCCGTACGCCCATCTCGTCGGGCCGTATTTGGACAGTGGGTCACCGTACCAGTCGTCACCACCTGGCGGTGCTGTCTTGTCTGCGCAGCATGGCGCAGGGATGGAGTCTGTCCGGATTGAGGGGATAGATGTCCCCTCGGTCCTGGTGGAGTGAGTGGGCATGCCTGTCATTGTTAGAGCAAGCGTACTTGGTGGAGCTCGACCTCTCCCCTTTCCTTCCAGGGGTCGAGATGGAGGAGAGGTAGTGTGGCGCTGCGTTGCGCGTGGTGAAAGGAGAAGGGAGAGGCCGTGGTCGACCTCTCACCTTAGCACTTGGCCCAGGTTTGCGCAGTTTAGATGGTCCACGGTTCCTGGGCTTGTGTTTGCTCGGCGGTCGTGGGCCGCCGAGCGGCTGACCAATTGGTGTCTTGAGATACCCGAGGTATCATAACCCCGACACATTATGTCTACAGAGTCATGCTTACAAAGACATTTCAAGCGCAATGAGGTGGTTGTGCTTGATTTCTCCGGAATCGATGGACCTTTCTCTTTGCCATGTGAGTTTCGTGCCCCAGAGGATGATTTTCATGAAGCCCAACATAAAGCCGAACAAAATTCGGTTGGCAAGATGCGTCATGACGATGGAGCACGGGATCTTAAAGTCAAGGATGTAGTGTTGGAGAGCCATCAAAAAGCAAGGAAAGGTGTCATTCAAGTAGAGCAACCTCTGTGCTTCTCCAATTTATCTCAGAAGGTACTATCTACAAGTAGTTTGCCTATTTTTCAATCTGATTATAGTTTTGCAATTGATGCTTATATTAGTGATTCTATTCTAAATAATTATAAGAGATCGATTGAGAATGGTATTTTACTTACTAGCAATATTTCAAAACATATCGGCCAATATATTGAGCAACCTAGAGAGGCCGATAGTAGCAATTTATTAGAGTTAAAGCTTTGCCCATTGTTTCCTCTAAATTTAATATTTACATGGTGAGTAGCTTTACTTGTTTTACACTCGGTTTACACTCAGTCTCAAATGAGATATATGTGCTGTAATTATTTTGGATTCAAAGATGCAAAGCCGAGGTTGAAAAACATTAAAGAGGCCGATAATAAGGAAACAAAATATTATTCTCAATTATCAGACAATAGACATAATACATGTAAATGTGTACCTGAATGGGTCGATATCAAATCTGAACCATTCATTTGCGGAGCATTAAAGCCGTCTCCACAAAACAATCTGCAAAAGAAAATGAAGTACACTTTTGATACAACTTTGTGTGATCATATATTTGATATTTTGTTAGAAAATCAGTATATTGGAATAATAGATCACCAAGTCATGCCATTGATTAAAAATTTAGAAAAACAAATGTATTGTAAGTGGCATAATTTGTTTGATCATAGCACCAGTGCTTGTAATATATTTCGTCGAACAATACAATCGTCTATTGATAAAGGTCGATTGAAATTCTCAAGCTCTCAAGACTGCTCTAGTAATTCTGTAATAAATTTTGAGAAGTCAACCCGTAGAGATTTTAAAAATAGAAAGTCTGATTTAGTTCTGAAAAAAACGACGGTACCTGCTGCACCAACGAGACAGTTAGATACTAATAAAGTTAGTCCATACATCAATGACAATAGTATAGCCGAAGGCAGGGATGCTTCGGTTAGTGTACAGATTGATCGAGAGCAAAATTCCATAAACAATGCAGCAAATAAGAGCCGAAGAAGTCTTGTCTTCCTCGGATTCAAGTGCAGGCTCTCCTGTGCATGCGTCCGTTGAACAGAGTCGTGTTATTTCAGATATGAGTATTAGTGCTTCAAAACAGTAGCTACGGCCTACGGATGATCATAATGTTAATGACAGTTCGGTTATTTGTTTGACCAAAGCCAAGACAGTGCCTGTGGCCGAACTGTATAGTCCAGATCTGTCTAAAAGGAGAGGGAATTTAGTTGCTGCAATTTGCAAACACTCAGCTACTGTTGATGAACATCCAAAGCTTTTTGAGGAGAGCAGAGAGATTACATCAAGCACTGGGGGCATACTGTAAACCAAGGACGCATCAAAAGCCGAAGTTTACTTTCAAAGAACTTCTGGCTAAGTATAAAAAAGAGACGGATGCAAAGAGTGCTAGTCGGTCAAATAATTTCAAGCAGTCAAGATCACATAAGAGACGAGACTCTGGTGGTTTGAATCGGCAGCAGGAGAATTTTCATACGTCGACGCCGTTTCAACCATATGGAGCACCAATGCATATGCCATGGGGGTATTTTCCGGGTATGTCTTGTTCTTATCCATCCTGAAATTATTATAATCCATGGATGTCATATCCTCCTATGCGCGGTGATTATTTTTGTCCGTATTGGGCAGCTCCAAGAAGTTCTACACGCGGAACATATTCTAATAAGGGCCATTTTAATCAAACAAATTGGTCTGGAGCTCGTGGAGGGAAGAAAACAGAAATCAAGCAATTTACCGTGTCAAAAAGGATGGTCGCAAAGGTGCTAGTTCAGATCTGATTTCAAATGATAAAAGGCCGATTAAGGTGTTGGCGACATCGGCTGTTGATGGCAAAGAAGTGAAGCAAGCAATTGTTGATAACCAAGTTGCCAAATCTGAACGTGGGATGTTGGAAGTGCTCAAGATGAATAAAGATTTCCCAACACCAAAATCGAAATCAGAGCTGAGATGCCCACTCGGTTTACCAAGTTGGCAAGAGAAGAAATTGCAAAGGCTTAATGCACAAGAGCCGAAAAATAAGAAGATTACATGAGTTCCTAGGAAAAGCATTCAAGTTCAAGACAAGGATAATGTGCAGGTATCTAATGCCAAGGGTACCTTCGCAAAAAAAAATGCCAAGGGTACGACAGAAGGGAAGAAGCCATCGCATAGTAGCGGATCTGTTATCTTTGTTCATGGAAGAGAAGAAATTATTCTCAATGGCCAGCTGAGTTTTGGAAGAGGTTTCCAGATGACGTGAATGTCAGCAACTTTGTTGGCCGAGACAATAAAAATAGAATGGCAGAGTATTGACACTCAAAAATGTCCAAAGTGCATAATGGACTCCTCCATCGTGTTTCTATCGTCAAGACGGCCAGAAAATATATTTGGCATTTGGAGCCTGGGCAAAGAAAGCAACTTTTCGGGGACTGGCCTAGCCAGAGTGGGCTTAGCCGACTTAGAAAGTTCTAACTTTCTCAAATGCAAGAATGGACTTCATCATTGTGTTCCTCTCGTCGAGTTGATTGAAAAACATATATAAATCGTCTCGTTTAGAGTCTGGATGAATTAATTATAGATTTCGAAAACTTTTGCCTGAAATTTCCAGTGCCAAGTCGGCTTAGCGGACTTCCCCTGTTTTCGGTCTAGAAACAGCATCCCCGGGCCCGTATAAATCGGCTAAGCCGACTTTTCTACTATTTTCGAGCCGGTTTGACTTCCAAATCAGTTTTAGACCTATTTTGGATGTGGAAAACTTGGAGATTACGTTTGGGACTTGTTTCCTATTAGGATAAGACCATACCCTCTATATATATATACGGCCGATTGAGGATTCCAACTCACAATCGTCAAAATAAAACACAAACCCTCTCTTTGCCGTATGCCTTCCAACCCCATGTCGTTCATCGCTTGATCTGACGATCAGTGATGACGCGCTAGGCTCCGGCCGACCTAGGGCAACCCGACGGGGTCCCTTTTGGGCAGGAGCTTCGATGGTTCCTTTGCTAGTTGGCCCCGAAACTAGCTGTTCTTTGTCACGTAAATGCGATTGGTTATCCGTTGGTGGTTTACTCGTAAACCTCTCCGTTCTTCGCAACGTAAGTGTGAGATCTTCGCTGCGTTCTTCGGTCTGTGACAACCCGGACGATCTAGCCCTAGTTGATGTAATCCGGGATCAATCCGGCGTCAACCCAGAGTTATTAAGCAACTCGGGTCTTTGACTCCTGTGGTGCAGAAACGGTAGTCCCTACCAGATATGTGCACAATTTGGCTATCAATAAGAATAGCAGGTCAAGATCGATATGCGCAGTTAAACATGCATGTGCTGGGTGCAATTCAGGAAACCAGTCATATTGTCGGAATAGAATCAGTGGTTCATATGCATAATATTTCAGGAGTTCCCAACGTTCCTGCTGATGCTGATCAACATAATAAATCGTTTTTTGGGCGTGCTCATCAGGTTACATGAAGCAATAACTCTGAAATCGGCAGACATTCAAACAAGGACATCAACAAGACCCTGCAGCAAGGAAATTCATCGGTCAGAAGAGCGTTCATTTTGGGGCCGAAGATGCGTAATTGCTACAGTATATGCCGATGTTGCCGAAAACAGAGTCCTAGTCGAGAGATCCACATTCACAGAAAAGGCCACGATGTCAAAAGATTGCATATATGCCTCGAGGCCATTGGCGATTGTCTCGTCGGACTTCATCTTTTACGCCGCCAATTCATGTGTTATGATATGCTTATCGATGTACATATAATTATAGTGATCTATGGTTATAGTATAGTTCTCGGGTGTTTATCACATTTCATCTTTCAGATCGGCTTTATAAAATGAATGCAATATTTATTATCAAATATCATGGCCGTATCTAGAGAATCTTTACTTAGCATACTTGTGTGTTATAAAAATGGCCGAAACATTTGATGAAGAGGCTTAGTCCTGTGTCAGATGTTAGACTTTTATTTCGGCTACAGTAGCATACTCAAAGAAAACATAGACTATACGTATGTCCAATATTTTATTATTGCCCTTGGAACAAATTTAAATATATGGCGGATGTCTATTTATCATTGTCCTTAGAAAAAAATATGTATGATGATCTTCCGTCATCGTCCTAAGAATAAATATATGAACATGGCCGATATTTAATTATCACCCTCAGGATTAATATATGTCTGATAGATTGTTATGCCCTTAAAAATATGAATATGGCCGATATGTGTCGACAACGTCCTAAGTCTTAAAGTAAACAATAATAATGATACTAAGTCTTAAAGCAAACAATAATAATGATACCTATAGGACGTCCGTACGTCCATCTGGTCGGACCCGGCACGCGCTGCGCGCCACGCCGACCACACCGCAGCGTGCAGCCCCGCCCCGCCCACAGGGGCTAAAGCTGAGTTGCAGAGACTAATAGGGTGACGTAAGACTAGAAAATGGCACAGATTCACCGCGTCTCCCGCCGCAGCCACGCTCCATTCGCCTACCGAGGTCCGTGCGCAGTTGAGCTCCGCACCGGCGACCTCCGCGCCACTCCATGGCATTGAGCTCCGCGCTGGCATCGAGCTTCGTATGTTTCATGCGTTTCATATGTTCCATCTAGATGTTGCATGTGTTTCATCTAGATGTTGCAGAGTAGATCTAGTGTTACATATATTGCGATGACTATAAACGTATGTTGCAAGTGTATGTTTCAAATGTTTCAGCTATTTTAGACGTATGTTGCAAGTGTTTTATCTGTATATTGCATATGTTGCAGTAGCTATACACATATGTTGCAAGTGTATTGTCGACAGAATATCGTCGGCAGTCCTCCGAGGGGTATCCCACGAAGGTAGATTGATCTGCAGAGGAGCGTGAGATCAAGAATAAGAAGGCAATAGAGACACACGAGTTAGACAGGTTCAGGCCGTCAATATGACGTAATACCCTACTCCTGTGGTCCGTTGGTTTATATTAGCTATCGTATGATGTCGCGTGAGTTTGGAGAGGGTCCCTGCCCGCCTTATATAGTCCAGGGAGCAGGGTTACAAGTCAGTTAGATCTAAGAGATAACCAGAAAGTAATAACTGATTACAGGATTCTCAGGGTCGTATGTATCCTAACAGATCTCATAGTATCTTTAGGATATCCTCCAGATATCTTGCGGGAGCCGCCGAGCAGAGTCGTGCCCTGCAAGGCGTCGTCTTGTGGGCTGGGCCGCCCCTGGGGCCGCAGCCCATGTGGTCTGTCGTGGGTATCCAGGGCCGTACCCCCCATAGCTAGTCCCCGAGCACCTTGTCCCCGCAGAAGAATAGAAAATTGGCTGAGCAAGCAGCCAGTTCCCGGGCGTAGACCCGAAAAGCACATTCACTGCAAGGTGAAGTGTGCCCACTTAGTCCCCGAGCCTGACGGTAGGTGACGAAGTCACGTGGTGCCAGGCTCAGAAATAAAGAAATAGTGAAAAAACCAGCCGCAGCCAGTCCCCGAGCCGCAAGCAGAGATATCGGAGGAGTCCAACCGTGGAGAAAAAACCGGAGGAATGACTGTACAGTAACGGTTACTAAGCCTCAATAAATGGCGGAGAAGTCGGCGATTATTCAGCGATTAACAACTGACGACGGCGATAAATGAGCGACGTGGGTTGCGATTGCACGAAAGCCCAGGTTACGGCCCATTAAGCCACACCAGAGAATTCAGAGGGAACGGTTCCTCAAAAACCCTCAAATGTGAAAGGGTGGGAAAAGTGCTTTATAACTGCGCCGCCGCATCCCACGTTCACACCTTTGTCACTCTGCCATTCCGTCTTTACCCTCATGTTTCCAGATTTACTTCCAAATTTGCTTCCGCCGCCCAATCCCAATCACATCGGAGAAATGGCGCCGAAAAAAGGAGTTGCCAAATCGAAGAAAACAAGCCCCAAGAAGGTGAGCGCCGGAGCCCGGTGGGACGAAGAGTGGGTGCCGTCGCGAACGGGAGAGGCGGAGCTTAATAGATTGGTGGAGGCTGGCGTACTTCCTGACCGTGCGACCGCCGGATGGCGACCGGCCCTCGGTGAGTCCTTCCCAACACCTCATACCGATGAAGTGGTGGTATTCGAGGATTATTTCTGGCGCGGGTTGGGATTTCCTGTTCATCCGTTCCTGAAGGATCTATTGGAGCTTTGGGTGGTTAGTCTGTGCAACCTCCATCCCAATACCATTCTGCACATCCCAATATTCATCCACTTTTGTGAGGCATACCTTGGAATCCTCCCCCATTTCAACCTATTTCGTTACCTATTCTGGCTGAAAAAGAGAGGCGGAGGTGGTTCCAAAGTGGTCGGCAGGGTGTACCTTTAGATGCGGGATAGGATGGCGGGCGAATACCTTACTGTGCCACTGAACACATCGTTGAAAGGGTGGAACGCCAGGTGGTTCTATATGAAACAGAGCCACCCAGCCGTCCGCTTTGACGCAGACCACATCCCGGAGAGCCAGAGGAGCTGGTCAGAGGCACCGAACAGCGCTGACATGGAGCAAGTGAAGGAGCTTCTTGCCTTAATAAAAGGCGTGAGGACCAACTGCGGATTGGTAGCGGCAAGCTTTATAGTACGCCGCGTGCAGCCCTATAAGGAGAGGGCGTATCTAGCCTTCGAGTTCAAGGGGGAGACCGACGGTACTCGGTAGAGGCCGGAGATGCTGTCAAAGAATGTCTGCAAATAGCGAGCTGCAGAGCTATTCGCTCCATTTTCCTCGTTCAACCTGTCAGGGTATACGAAGCCATTCAACTACAAAAATCTACCTCCTCAGGTAAGTATCTCAGTTGTGCATTCCTGATGCTTTTTATCCTTCTTCATTGCTGAGCAGTGGACTGATTTACTTATGCGAAGATCCGCTCACAGGATAGGGCGGTGTACTTTTCAAGTGTCCCGAAGGGCAATTGGCCACCAGCTGTGGATGCACGACCACCGACACATCCTGAAGGAAGTGCCATCGGCGTCTCATCAGATTCCGGAGGTACGGACATTGGTCAGACAGCGAGTTCTCCCCCGGTGTCAGAGAAAACCTGGGGGAAGAGGGCAGCGGCGGACGAGCCGGCCTAGAAAAGGAGGAAAACAGCAACTGTCGCTCCCATCAAACCGGCGGCATCTTGCTTAGAGATGATCAGACCACTCAAACTCGAAGGACCGTGGTGTTCGACTGGTCTAATGACGATGAAGCTCTGACGAACCCTCCACCGAGCACGAAGGAGCCTCCGCGCAGTACTCCCATGGGGAATCAATCAAGGAGAGACAAAGAAGTCCCTGAGCCACAGACAAAGGAAGTCCACGAGCAGCGAGTGAGGGAAGTTCCGACACAATAGACGACGGGAATCCCTGCGGGGCAAGCGACGGGAGTCCCTGAGCAGCAGGAGGATAGGGCCCTAGAGCGGTAGCCAGAACAGAGGTCGACTATGGAGGAGCCGAGACCTCCCTCGCAGAGCATGGGAGTCGACCCCACGGTAACACCTAGGGGCTCGGCGGGCACCACCGGTTCAAGAAATTGAGCCGGCAGACCAAACTGTAAGTGTCCTTGTCTTGGAGTTTCTTTGTTGTAGTTTCTTAACTTTTGTGGTGACTGACGAGCTGACTTGGTGCAGAGCAAGTCGTACGACGGATCCAGTCCTACCCGTCTAGACTGACGAACAACCGAAGGCTGGCTCTGGGACGGAGAGGACGCCAGTGGACCCTATCCTAGAGTCCCCAGGTGCTCGTCAGCATGTGGGGGAACCAATTACCACCGTTGGTGGGCTTGGTGGCGGCGAGCACCTATCATCGACGACAGACGAGCTGGTGATAGCACCCTCGGCAGCAGCCAGCGCCGCCAGGTCCTCTAGAGTAGAAGCTGTAGTTACCAACGTCACGCTGGAACTTGGTGCAGAGAATCTTGTGGTGCCAAAGGAGCAGACGGCGCTCCCTAAGGCGCTGGGGGGCATGGTCAGACCCGCTATCCGGCCACCGAGCCCCCGGGTGGTGCCTCCGCCTGTAGCAGAGGAGGACGAGGTGGAGGAGATCGAGCGTGAGGAACCTTGACCCCAAGCTGTCCGAATCCTCCGAAAACACGGCGATGACATAGTAATTGTCGAAGAGGAGGACACTACCAGGGAGTTCAGGAGACTGGAGACCGCCCTTGCCGGGGTGACAAAGCAGATCAAGGTTAGTACTGTGTCAGGAATGCTCCTCTTTGACGTTGGGATTTGGATTTCGACATTGTCATTGTGCATTCCCAGGAGATAACTCGGACTGCCGAGCAGCGCCGCCGGATGATAAAGAGGATGGAGCCCCTCGCCGAGGAAAACGAAAAACTCAAAGAGGCGGTGAACGCCTCGGAGAGAAACATCCAGAGGGCCCGACGCGAAAGAGACCTTGCAGAGTCCAATGCGTGGGACCTGGAATACCAGAGGGAGGTCATGTCCAAGCAACTGGCGGTTGATTCCGAGCAACTACGTAGCAAGTTCGAGCAGCTCGCCAAAGTCTCTGAACAACTGCGAGGTGCTTCCGAGCAGTTGCAACAGCAATCCGAGCAACTTAGAAGTGTATCCGAGCAAAAAGCAGGTACGATGTATAGGAGATTGCACTTTTTATTGCTGAACAGCCATATTTTTGTTGGTAACTGTTGCGCTTGTAGAGCAAGATGCAGAGCTCGGCCAACTGCGCCAAACCATCGAACAACTTCGACAGGACAGGGCGAAGGAGTCTGAGCGAGTAGACAAACTGGCCGAGGAGCTGAAAGGTGAATACCTCCTGCTCAGAGTTACTGTTGAAGTAGTTTCCTTGTATGATGGAACATTGTAACGCTTGTAGGCTACCGTCATAAAGCCAAGGCATAGTTTGATGTGTTGGTGCAGGAGGCCAAGACCCAAAGAGATAACTTCGATGCTGTAGTCGCCGCAATTAAACCGGTGCTAGACTACGTCGACCTGGAATTGGCTACCCAGCCTGACGGCAGGCGGCAACGTTCGGACACCATCATCCATAGGTGCAAAGCGGCATGGGAGAACTTCAAGAGCTTCAACCGCGATGCCATCATGTCCATCGCTACTCATGTCCTCATGGTGGTTCGATCTCATTACCCAACCCTCCACCTTCAGTCGATAGGGTGCGGGTTCGCCGAAGGACTGAGCGATGTAGAGACCCAGTAGCTGGAGGATGAGGTGGAGGGCGCAGCGAAGAATCTCACCGGTGATATAGACCTGTTTGGTGAGACAGACGGCAATGACGGAGCACAATGATCTGCTTGGCAGACATTATCTGTAATTTATGGACAGTGTAGTTAGAATGCGCGAAAGCGTAAAAACACTTATGTATATGATAAATGTTATAAGGTGCATGTGTATGCAGTTTGCTTGTATTTCGGTGAAAAAATCTTCATAGTTTTGACCGTGACGTACTTATAGGGAGTATAAGTAGAGTCTGAGCAGTTAGTTCGCCACTGACCCCTATGGCCTCGGCTAGCCTATAGTCCATAACGTCGAGCGCAGAGCCCGTGCATGTGTAGGAGGAATGGGCGCAACCAAGGAACCGCAGCTGACCACCCATAACGCAGAGCACAGGGCCCATAGCACGTGTAGGGAGAGATCAGAGACTGGGTTTTCTCCATAGAGAAAAAAAACAGAATGCGTGCCGCCCGGCGGTTATCGAAATAACTTGGATATATAGGCAGTATAAGCGGCGTGCGAGCAATTAATTCTGTGCTGAGCACTCGGCCTTAGCTAGCTCGTAGTCCATAACGTCGAGCGCAGAGCCCGTAGACATGTAGGATGAACAGGCGTGACCAAGGAACCACAACCGACCACCCATAACGCAGAGCACGGAGCCCATGGCACGTGTAGGGAGGGATCGCAGACTAATCTTCTTCGAAGAGAACAGAAAAGAAAGTATGCTGCTCACCGATCGGTAAAATATCTTGGAGATTTGGAGTAAAGTGTTCGGCGTTTTTGGAGAGAACATGGGGCGATATACGTTGGCGAGTTGGAGGAAAAGTATTCGGCGCTTTGGAGAAAACATGTTCGGCGATTTGGAGAAAACGTGTTCGGCGATTTTGGCAAAAACTTATTCGGCGATTTTTGGCGATAATGCGTCGGCGTTTTGGAGAAATCGTTCGGCGATTTTGGAGAAATTGATTCAGCGATAACGTTAGAGTTTTGGAGGGACGTGGTCGGCGCGGTTATGGCGATTTCATATTGGAGTTCATTATGAAGTAGCATAGAGCTCGGCGACCGTAAGTGGGTGTTACACCACGATGGAGACAAAATAGAGACAAGTTTTGGAGACCAAAATTTTATTCAACATAAAAGTGGAGAGTAAATATCTAGAGTGTTTCAAGGATAGAAACGTATGAGGTGCTCGATGTGCCACGAGTTGGGAACATCGATTCCTTCTAAGTCACATAGGCGATAAGATCCTGGTCGGGTGACCACTTTGACGACGTAAGGCCCTTCCCAAGGGGAGGAGAGCTTGTGCATCCCTTCACTTTTTTGTTTTCTGTGGAGAACGAGATCGCCGACAGCAAATAAATGACCTTTGACGTTTCGGTTGTAGTACGTCCGCAAGCCTTCCAGATATTTGGCTGTGCGGACCAGGCGATTAGGCGTTCTTCCTCGGCCCTGTCGACGTCCTCAGTCCGAACAGCTGCGTCCTGCTCTTCATCATAGTTTTCCACCCTAGGTGCTCGGAAGGCAATGTCCACTGGTAGTATGGCTTCTGAGCCGTAGACCAAGAAGTATGGAGTCACACTGGTGCTGCGACTAGCTTGAGTACGCAGTCCCCAGACTACAGCTGGTAGCTCCTTGAGCCATCTGCCCGGGTGTTTCTCCTCTTTCTGATATAGTCGCTTTTTTAGGGCATCAAGGATCATGCCATTTGTCCGTTCGACCTGGCCGTTGGCTCTAGGATGGGCAACGGAGACATATTTGACGGAGATGCAACGGTCTTCGCAGAAGTCCTAGAAGTGATGGCCAATAAATGTAGTTCCGAGGTCGGTGATGATGCTGTTCGGGAGACCAAATCTGTGGATGATATCTTCGAAGAGCTCGACTGCTTTCTTTGCAGTAGCCGAGACCAGCGGTTTATACTCAATCCACTTGGAGAATTTGTCGATGGCGACATACACGTACCGAAAACCACCTAGCGCTGGCTTAAAAGGCCCAATCATATCGAGTCCCCAGCATGCGAAGGGCCAGGAAGTTAGGATGGTTTGTAGCTCTTGTGCCGGCACGTGTATTTGCTTGGCGAAAAATTGGCATCCCTCACAATGTCGGACGAGGTCTTCTACATCGGAGATGGATGTGGGCCAATAGAAACCAGCTCGGAAAGCCTTGCCGACCAGTGTTCTCGAGGCCGTGTGGTTGCCGCAGGAACCAGAGTGAATTTCGAGAAGCAACTTTACTCCCTCCTCTTGGGTGATGCATTTCTGTAATATCCCCTCCTTGGTACTTTTCCTCATCAAGTTGCCGTCCACCAGCATGTAATGCTTGCTTCGACGAATTAGTCATTCGGTTTTAGTCTTGTCGGCGGGTACCTCGGTGCTGGTAAGGTACTTGATGAATTGCTCCCTCCAATCGGTGGCCGACGAAGGTACTGTAAGTACCAGCTGCTCGGTGAGGGGAACTTCCTGAACTTCCTTATCTTCTTTGATGGATGGCGCCGGGAGATCTTGAACGAAAACCCTCGGCGGGATCACGACGCGAGAAGAGCCCAACTTGGATAAATGGTCGGCAAGCTAATTTTGGTCGCGTACCACGTGGTGGTACTCGAAGCTGTAGAATTTTCCTTCAAGCTTCCTAATTTTGGCGCAATATGCATCCATCTTCTCGCTGGAGCAAGACCAGTCTTTGTTGAGCTGGTTGATGACCAGCGTGGAGTCCCCGTATACCATGAGGCGTTTGACGCTGAGCTCAACAGCTATATGGAGTCCATGGAGACAAGCTTCATACTTGGCGGCGTTGTTGGAGGCCGGAAAGTGTATCCGGAGAACGTATCAGAGCTTATCCTTGGTCGGCGTGATAAACAGAATGCCCACACCAGCACCATTGATGTTAAGGGCACCATCGAAGTACATCACCCAGTGCTTGGGGCAGGTGGTGGCGATGGGCTCTTGGATCTCGGTCCACTCAGCGATGAAATCGGCGAGCGCCTGAGACTTGATAGTAGGCCTGCTTCTGAATTCAATGGAGTAACTGCCGAGCTCGATAGCCCACTTGATGATACGGCCATTGGCCTCTTTGTTGTGGAGGATGTCCCCCAGAGGGAACTCGGTGACCACGGCGATCTTGTAATACTCGAAGTAATGTCGGAGCTTACGCGATGTAATCAGAATGGCATATAGCAGCTTTTAGACCTAAGGATAATGAGTTTTGGGCTCGTTGAGGACCTCACTGATGAAGTATACTAGACGTTGCACCTTATAGGTGTGCCCGGCCTCCTCGCGTTCGACCACGATGGCTGTGCTGACGACGCGGGAGGTAGCAGCGATGTAGATCAGGAGAGTTTCATCTGGCTATGGCGCCGTCATGATCGAAGGCTTTGTTAGGAACAACTTGAGCTGCTCGAAAGCTGTATCCGCCTCCTTCGACCAAGAAAAACGCTCGGAGGCCTTGAGGAGTTTGAAGAATGGAAGCCCTTTTTCACCGAGGCATGATATGAAGCGGCTTAAAGCAGCCATGCAGCCTGTAAGTTTCTGTATATCCTTGATGCATGTTGGTCGTTTCATGTTGGTGATAGCGAAGACCTTGTCAGGGTTGGGTTCGATGCCACGAGCGCTGACGATGTAGCCCAGCAGTATACCGGATGGAACTCCAAAGATGCACTTTGAAGGGTTCAAGTTCCATCGGTACTTTTTTAGGTTGGCGAACGTTTCTTTGAGGTCGGTGATAAGCTCATTGGAGGTCTTGGACTTGACGACCACATCATCGATGTAAGCTTTGATGTTGCGGCCGATCTGTTGATCGAGGCACATCTAGATAGCTGTTTGATAAGTCGCCCTGGCATTCTTCAGTCCGAAGGACATGGTGGTGTAGCAATACGCCCCGAAAGGCATGATGAATGACGTCTTGATCTGGTCTTCTTCCTTGAGGGAGATCTGGTGATAGCCAGAGTAACAGTCAAGGAAGGAGAGCAGTTCGTAGCAAGCGGTGGAGTCTACAACCTCGTCTATCCGAGGTAAACCGAAGGGGTCCTTAGGGCAGTGTTTGTTGAGATCAGTGTAATCAACGCACATTCTCCATTCTTTATTCTTTTTTTAAACGAGAACAGGGTTTGCTAACCACTCAAGATGATACACTTCTTTTATAAATCCGGCAGCTAAGAGCCATTTTATTTCTACCCTAATAGCCTCCTTATCTGGCGCGAATCGGCGGAGTTTCTGCTTGATCGGTTTGGCGGTCGGTGAGATGTTCAAGGAGTGCTCGATCTTCTCCCGTGGTACCCCCGGCATGTCTGCAGGTTTCCAAGCAAACACGTCAGTGTTGGCACGTAGCAAGGAGACGAGCACGCTTTCCTATTTGGGGTCAAGGTGAGCCCCAATCTTCACGGTCTTGGAGGGGTCGTCGAGGCCGAGGCCGACCTCCTTGACTTTCTTGGACTTAGCGGAGGCGCGAGGAAGCTCCAGCTCTAGGATCTCCATGTCGTCGGCGGACGCCGTCTTGGCTTCGGTGACCACGCTGGCCATCTGGATGGAGAGGTCGGTGGCTTTGGCGAGGGCGAGGCTCTCTATTTCACAGGCGTAGGCGATGGAGAGGTTGGCCCACAGAGCCAGAACTCCTATAGGCGATGGCATCTTCAGCACCAGATACACGTAGTGTGGTATAGCCATGAACTTGGCCAAAGCTAGCCGACCAAGTATGGCGTGGTAGGCGGTGTTGAAGTCGGCGACGTAGAAATTGATGTGTTCGACGCGGTAGTTGCTTGCCGTGCCGAACTGTACTAGTAGGGTAATCTCTCCAAGCGGTTTGGAGGCCCTACCAGGTACAACACCCCAAAAGGAGGAGTCAAAGGGTGTGAGATCTGACAAACCGAGGCCCAGCTCCTTTAGGGCTTCGGTGAAGAGGAGATTTAGAGCGCTCCCACCATCGATGAGCACTTTTCTGAAGAGCACCTTCTGGACAGTTGCGTCGAGGATGAGGGGGAAACGCCCTATGTAGGGAATATCCGCCCACTGGTCGGCCCTGCTGAAGGTGATAGGGACCTTGGACCATGGGCGATAGCTGCGATTGGCGGTGGCATCTTCCATAGTGACGGAGAGCACCCGCCGTGCGGTGAGCTTCCATTCTCTTCTGCTCTCAGTAGAGGTGAGGCCCCCGAAGATGGTGGCAACCACCTTGTCGTGGTCCTAGAAGGCATTGTTGTTGCCCCCAGGTGGTCGGTGACCCCCAGCTCCATCGTTGGCATCGTCGTCTAGCTTCTTGTCCTAGAACTCCTTAGCCAAACTAAGGTAGTTCTTTATCTTGTGCTTGGCGTTCTTGTGAAGAGGGCACGGGCCGTCGAGGATCTTTTGGTACTATTCATCGTAGTTACGCTTAGCACGAGGTTCACTGATGGTGGCGATGATGTGGTCTGGCCGGCGGTGGCGATTTTGGCCAGGCCTGGGTCCTTCTGTTCAATCACGGCCGTTGTCACGATGGTAGCTGCGGTCGTCGGGGCGGTCGTCGTAGCGACGAGGTGGACGATGAGTGCCCGCGTCCTCGTTGAAGCGCACCTCGGCTTTCTCGGCGTTGGCGTACTGGTTGGTAGTAGTGATCATCTCGCCGATGCTTGTGGGCGGTTTGCGGTTGAATTTGGAGCGGAGCTCGCAATGGTGGAGTCCTCGGATGAAGGCGGTGATGACCTCCGCTTCCGTGATGTTAGGAATAGAGTTCCTCATCTCGGAAAAGCGTCGAATGTAACTACGGAGGAGCTCGGACGGCTTCTGGTTGATGCGATTGAGATCATGCTTGGTGCCCGGTCGAGTACAAGTGGCCATATAGTTGTCGGTGAAGACTTTCTTCAGCTCTTCCCAGGATCCGATGGAGTCCGGGGCAAGGCTGGTAAACCAGCTCATGGCAGGTGGCGTGAGCATGATGGGGAGATAATTCGCCATGACACTGGAATCTCCTCCGGCGGCGCGGACAGCAGTGGCGTAAGCCTGTAGCCACTGCGTCGGGTTCATCCTTCCTTTGTTGGGCTCGACCCCAGTGATCTTGAAACCACGAGGCCACCGAAGTGTTTGGAGCGCCCTTGTGAAAGCTAGGGGGCCCTCACGGTTGTCGGCGTCGTCGTCTGCTGCGTTGCCGTCAGCGATCGGCTCGAGGGTTGAGTCTGGGTTGCCGTACTCCTACTCATACTCCTAGCGGCGACGTGCTTCGTCCTTGTGGCGACCGAAGTGATGCTGCTCGGTACGTCGTCGTGCATCCCTAAGGTTGCTGAGGTGCACTCGAGCGTCCTATTCGACGTCCTAGTCGTGTTGGCGATGGTGTTCGGCGCGGTGGCCCTTGGCTCCGCCCTGGAGAGGCAACGACTGGTCAGCAAAATGGCTTTGACTAGGGCGGCGATTAGATCTCAGCGCAGCTGATCAACGAATCGTGCTTGTAGAACACAAAGGTCTTTGATCCTCGCTAATCTCATTAACCTGACAATGTGCCGCTTTAAGCATGGCGGCGACCTTGGCGAGCTCGGGCGTCTGCGGGAGGCGAGCGAGCTCATTGGCAGCTACTGCTAGATTGGCGCTTAGAGTCTTGAAGACGTCGTGGCCATCAACACAGAAAAATTCTTCGTCGAGGTTGCGATGGAGCAGAAGTAGCCTTCCTTGTGAATCGAGCCGATTATTCCGAGCAGCCTCGGCCCTCGCAATGGCTGCCTCGTTTTCTCGGCGCTGCGCGCGGTTGATGTTCCGGTTCTCTTGGGCAATGCGCTCCTCCTCGGTTTCGCCGTTCCGAGGAGGGCTATCGATGCTGACGTTGAAGATCGCACCACCCCGGAAAGGTGGGGGAAGGAGTTGCTCGGAGAAGGTTTCGGCGAGCGTCTCCGTAGAGCCCTGAGACTCGGAGCCCAGATTCTCCTCTAGAATGGTCTAGAGGGATGCTTCGTGGCGTCAGCTGGCGTGCAACATGTTGACCGTCGGCGGGAGCTGGTCGGCGATCTGGTCAGCAAGAGGATGGATGTCCCCCACTTGGTCGGCGAATTGGCCCCTCAGGCATCTTGGTAGTTAGCGGCGGAGTTGGTGAAGCTGAAGGGTAGGGCCGTACCCCCTAGAGTTTGCCGAGCAGCCCCCGACAGATCTGGATCGAAGGGTGGTCGGCGCTGAACCAAGGTGTCCAGAGCCGATTCGGTGATGGAGAGGCAATCGGTGAGCTTCAGACCGACCTGATCGATGGATTTGATCATATCGTCGTTGTTGATCTGCCTCCTCTGATAGCGAGGAAGCGGGCAACGAGTAGTTGATGAAGGAGACCTTGGAAGTGGTTCTGAGATTGGATCTACAGTTGTAGGTGCAGGGATGATCAGAGCAGAATAGATCTGCACCGGCTCAAGGAGCTCTCTGACTCCGTTAGTGTTGATGATCCACGAGATCGATCCGACCGTGAAGATCTAGCTAGGCTGCGGGAGGGACGAAGAGCCTACGGAAAAAGCCATCTTGTTCGACAAGGAAGCAGCACGCAAACCCCTACCTTTGTCTACGGTCGGCCAACTCTATCTTGCGTGCTGCTTTCTTGTCGAACTTCTTGGGATACCCCTCGGAGGACTGCAGATGATATTCTGTGGGACGAAGAGTGGGTGCCGTCGCGAACGTTGCATATGCTGAGTTCTAAATATTTCACCTGTTTCTGATGTATATTGCAAGTGTTTTATCTGGATGTTACATATATTGCAGTGGCTATACATATGTTGCAAGAATATGTTCTAAATGTTTACCTATTGCAGGCGTATGCTTCAAATAGTGCGATAAGTGCTTCATGTTGCAAGTCTTTTCATTAGCAAAGATGGAAAGCGGCCTTGAGCAGGAAGGCGGGGCATGGGTGGTCCCCACGTGCATGAGCATGCAACTCTACAACTTGATTCACTCCCACCATGTGAAGGTGTTAAATCATAAACCCACATGCATAGCGATTTGTGCCAAGATTAGATAATCGATCGGCAAACATGCAAAAAGCTAGCTCTTGCAGATTCAATTTGGGACAACACGTCGATCTCACATAACCAATGCAGGGCACCACCATGCGGCAAAGATGTACAAGAAAGGGGCTCGCCAAGAGCGCAGCAGCAGTGTGGACGACAAGTGCGAGATGGGCGGCAGCGGGCATCCCGGACGGGGCTAAGCGTCTAGATGTCCGGGCGCTAGCCACGCCGTAAAGGATGCCTATTTTTTGGCACGCGAACTTTGCCAAAAAAACAGGAGGCATGTGTTGACACTCGGATTTGGCTCAAGTCATAACGCTAAGTAGCCAAATCTAATTGTTGAGAAGATTTGGTGATTGATGCTTCACTTCGATTAATTCAGCTACAAATAGTGTGTTCATGGTCCCATGCTGATTAATTGACTCAATTGGTGAATAATGTGTTGATCTGTTAACTAGAGGATGAGACAAAGGATAAAATAAATGTAAAGATCAGTGTTGGATTATTGCTTTAAGTGCTCACTAGGTAGCGTGCCCGTGCGTTGCTACGAGACAGCTAAACTTTTGTACTAAAAACACACGGATCGCACGATAAGATAACAATACTGTGAAATTGAATACCGACGTTAAAGTGAGATTTAATTCAAAAAGCAAAGTTCGTGAAATTAACACAGTCACAGAGAGCACAGCGTCGTAGGCTCACAAACTCTACTGTATAAACCTTTCCGTAATGCGGCTAAGATAATATTTATATCAGCAGGAAAAAAATCTCCGACATCCATTTCTTTCGTGCGCCGATGAATTAATCCACGAATAAGTAGATCAAATAGTGGCGAATTGGGGCGTTGTCCGGTGGTGCGCTTAGCGGCAAGGAGGAAAGGAAGCGGCGAGGAGGAAAGGAGTCGTCGGCGTCGACAGATCGAAGCGGGCAAGGATGCGGATCGGGCGAGAGCGAGGACGGATCGTAGGCGGGCGAGGATGCGGATCGAGGCGAGCAAGGACGACGACACATGGCATGGACAGCGAGGTCGACGGCGCGAGTCCTTCTCCTTCTCGGTGTTTATGGTTGTGATAGATGATATTTTATATATATTATGAAAAAAAATTAAGACTGATTGTAATGGCCATATACATATAGCTCTATTAAATCCCGGAGGTAAACCCACAAACAAACATGTTGTTGCCGCAGCTAAAACAACATGTATGACAGCCGAAATGAAGAAGCAACCATGGAGACAACATAATTTCTCAGACACTTGACACAACTGGATTTTAATTTAATTCTCTGCTCCAAGAGTATAGAAAAGAATTGCATTGTTTCATAGACATGATATCTATAGCCTGGGGAAGCCAGTTAGCTAGTCTAGATATACATGGTCGCATTCAACGATTTTAAAAAAAAAATCTTAGAAATTAGAACTCTGATGATGAATTGAAAGCCACCTAGTCACCACGGTCCAAGATATCTCCATAGCGCTCACAACCAAATCCCATCAAGTTTGAGATAATGTTGGTAATAGGATATAATGAAGTTCATCTTATCGGTGGATCCTTGATCACAAATGGCATCACCATACTGGGATGTTCATGATAGCACCAAAGCCGGGATACGTCTTGGATAATGTGTCATTCTTGGCGAGTTTTCAGATTATTACCAACAAACACATCATGAGCGGATGGTCGCTTCCTCTTCACTTGGAGTCATCCACCTCCAACTCCAAATGGTCGCTTGAAATGCAAATGTCTTCTGCTCCAATAGCTCTAGGTGGCTTAACAAATCCTAAGCAGTACCCTTCCCAACAATACCGTAATTGTGGTTCCTGGGAAACATCAACAGCATTGCCAATCGCCAATCACTTAACTCATAACCAACAGAAGTCAACACAAGGCATATCAGCCTCACCAGTAAACAGGAAGAGCACAATTGAAAGCTCTAGTTTGGTTTTGGCGAATTGATGAAACCCTAAGTGCTAACCTAGTTTATCAAAGTGATTATGAGATAGGTGGCACTACTCCAAGTGATGAAGAAATTGTGAAGATCATGATGATGGTGATGCCATAGTGATGATCAAGCGCTTGGACTTGAAAAGAAGAAAGAGAAAAACAAAAGGCTCAAGGCAAAGGTATAAATGGTAGGAGCTATTTTGTTTTGGAGATCAAGACACTTAGAGAGTGTGATCACATTTAGGTTCGATAGCCGCACTATTAAGAGGGGTGAAACTCGTATCGAAATGCGGTTATCAAAGTGCCACTAGATGCTCTAACTCATTGCATATGCATTTAGGATCTAGTGGAGTGCTAACACCCTTGAAAATATTTGTGAAAATATGCTAACACATGTGCACATGGTGATACACTTGGTGGTTGGCACATTTGAGCAAGGGTTAGGAACTTCACCAGCAGAGTGTCCGTCTGTAGAGTGTGGACAATTCGACGGTGCCACTGGTGCCCTATACCGAAAAGACGGAGGTCACAGGAAGTGATCGGACGTTGGCCTCGGTTGGACCGGCGCGTCCGGTCAGTAGAAGCAGCGAAGACGCTGGCGTCGGTCTCTGACCGGACGCTGGGTCACTTAGTGACCGGACACTGGAGGGTTGCGTCTGGTCCTGCTAATGTGGTAGCACACAGGGGAGTCGCCGAGTGACCGGACGTTGGGTGAGTCTGGTCAAGCATGACCAGACGCGTCCAGTCGTGAAAAATTATTTCTGGATGCTTACTGGAAATGACCGGACGCTGAGGTCCAGCGTTCGGTCACTTCGTAGCAGCGCGTCCGGTCATCACTTGACCGTTGAGATCGGGCGCTCAGTATTTGAAGAGAGGGGACACATGGCGTGCATCGCACGACCGGACGCCGAGGTCCTGCTTCTGGTCGATCTGACCGGAGCATCCGGTCACCCCGAGTTGTGTCCGATGAAGGGGTACAATGGCTCTATTTCGTGGTGGCTTCTATTTAAGCCCCATGGCCGGCTCTAGCTCACTCTCTTGGCCATTTGCATTGACATAGCAACCTTTTGAGCTTAGCCAAAGCCCTCCCACTCATCTCCATCATTGATTCATCATCTTTATGAGATTGGGAGAGAATCCAAGTGCATTGCTTGAGTGTTTGCATCTAGAGTCACTTGGTGTTCGTGTTTCACTGCGGGATTCGCTTGTTACTCTTGGTGGTTGCCGCCACCTAGATGGCTTGGAGCAGCGAGCATCATCGAGCGGAAGTTGGTGATTGCCTCTAGCTCCGATCGTGGTGATTGTGAGGGGTTCTTGACCTTTTCCCGGCGGAGAGCCAAAAGGTACTCTAGTGAATTGCTCGTGGCTTGTGTGATCCTCATCTTATGTTGGTTGTGGGGCACCCTATTGAGGGTTTGACGTGTGATGCCAATTAGCGCGTGAACCTCCAAGTGAGTGAATCATCACAACGAGGAGTAGCTTGCCAGCAAGCAAGTGAAGCTCGGTAAAAAATCATTGCGTTCATCATTTGATTTCGAGGTGATTGGTCTTCATTGTTATTCATTCTTGTGATTGATTGGCTCCTTCCTCGACACGGCGGTATAACCTTCTTGCTTACTCTCTTTACATTACCGCAAACTAGTTGTCAAGCTCTTTAGTGTAGCAAGTTGTAAGAGCTTGTTAGTTTGGTTAGTGTGGCTCTTTAGTTAGCTTTTGAGAGCACACTAACTTAGTGTAGTGTCGTAGTTATTGTGTGGATAGAAACTATATAAACTAGAATTGTGGTAGGTGGCTTGCTATTTTAGTAGGCTAGCGCAACACTTGCTTCGCCTCATAATTGTCTAACCGGTTTGTTAAGTGTTGTAGAAATTTTTAATAGGCTATTCACCCCCCCCCCCTCTAGCCATTAGGACTTTTCAAGTGGTATCAGAGCCGAGGTCACCGTGATTTGAGGCTTAACAACCTTCGGTGTAAAAATGGCTCAAATCAACAACACCAAGAAGCCACCCCAATTTGATGGCACAAATTATCCGTATTGGAAATCAAAGATGACCACACATATCAAGTCAATCAATAGAAAAGTGTGGAAGGTGGTAGAAACCAAAATTGAGATTGGTGATCCAGAGAATCCCACCGCGGCCGAAGAATAGCTTCTCCAAAACAATGGCATTGCTCTAAGTGCATTCATGATGCAATTGATGAGAGAATATTTGAGCAAATCAAGAATATTGACATGGCTCATGAGGCTTGGAAGAAGTTGGAAGAATCATTTGAAGGCACTCAAGCCATGAAGGGTGCAAAGGCATACATTCTCAAAGAGAAGTTTGCAAGCTTCAAAATAAAGGAGGATGAGAGTGTGCCGGAGATGTTCCATAGGCTTCAAGTGCTTTTCAATGATCTCAAAGCACTTGGAGAAGAGGTGAAGGACAAGGAATTCTGCCACAAGTTCTTGAGATGTTTGCCTTCAAGATTTAGCACATTGGTCACTATTCTAGTGAGGAGTGGTTTGGACACCATGACACCAAACCAAGTGTTGGGAGATATAATGACCGATGATACATATAGAGATGATGATGAGAAGGAAGAAAAGAATGAGAAGAAAGATGAGAAGAAGGATGAGAAGAAGAAGAGCATGGCATTCAAGGCCACATCATCCAAGGGCAAGGCAAAGCAAGATACATCAAGTGAAGATGATGGTTCATGGGATGATGATGATGATGAGAAGATGGCTCTCTTTGTCAAGAAATTTGGCAAATTCATGATGAAGAAAGGGTACCGTGATAGAAGAAAGAAATCTTCATCCAAGAACAACGAAGAGTCAAGAAGGTGCTTCAAGTGTGGAAGCAAAGATCATCTTGTTGCTCAATGTTCATACAATAGCGACAATGATGATGACAACAAGAAGAACAAGAAGAAGGACAAGAAAGAAAAGAAAGAGAAGAAGGACAAGATGACCTTCAAGAAGAAGAAGGGTGGTTCATATGTGGTCACTTGGGATAGTGATGCTTCCTCAAGTGATGATAATGATAGTGATGATGACAAGACCACCAAGAAGAAGGCACTTGCAAGCATTGCAATCAATGAGAAGCCTTCTCTCTTCGACACTCCATCATGCTTCATGGCTAAGGCCACTAAGGTACAAATTTGTGATGATGGAAGTGATGAGGAACATGAAAATGAAAATGAAAGTGATAGTGATGATGATGAACCTACTAAGGATGAACTATTTGACATGCTAGAAGATGCTAAAGAACACTTTGACATCAAGAGAAGGGAATGCAAAAGCTTGCATAAGGAACTAAAAGCCCTTAAGCAAGCCTTTGATGAGCTCAATGCATCTCATGAGAGGCTAGAGGAAGCCCATGAGAAGCTTGGCAAGGCTCATAAAAAGCTTGAAAAGGCTCATTCCTCTTTGCTTGATGAGCAAAATAAAAAGAAGCATGTTGAAACTTGCAATATAGGATTAACTTGTGATATAATTGATGAATCATTATCTATGCCTATCATTGTTCCTCCCGCTAACCCTTCTTGTAGTACTTCTACTTCCACCTCATCTAGTAGTGATGGTTTCACTTGTGATACCTCACTAATGGTTGAGAATGAGAACCTCAAGAAGGAGGTCAATAAGCTCACTCACACCTTAGCTAAGGCCTATGGTAATGAGGACCGCTTGCTTATGTGCTTGGGTAGCCAAAGAGCTTCTCTCTACCAAGAGGGATTGGGCTATACCCCCAAGAAAGGCAAGGCGGACTTTGCTCCTCACAAGACTAGTTTTATGAAGAACAATGGTCGGTTTTGCACTAGTTGCAAGCAAGTTGGTCATAAAGAGCATGAATGCAAGAATAAGAGCAAAAATGCTAATGTATCCTCAATTAAGCTTGATTCTTTATATATGCTTACCAAGGGTGCAAATAGTGTAAAGGCTAAGTTCATTGGTAAACCATGGATGGGCTCAAAGAAGAAAGCCATTTGGGTACCAAAGAGCTTAGTAACTAACCTTCAAGGACCCAAGCAAGTTTGGGTACCTAAAAAGAATTGATCTTCTTTTGTAAGTCAATTACAAAGCTGGAGGAAGGCATTGGGTTCTTGACAGCGGGTGCACTCAACACATGACCGGTGATGCAAGAATGTTCAACTCAATCAACACTAATGGCAATAATGGTTATGATAGTATCACATTTGATGACATTGGCAAAGGCAAGGTCAAAGGGCTTGGTAAGATTGCAATATCCAATGACATGAGCATTTCCAATGTGTTGCTAGTAGAGTGCTTCAACTTCAACTTGCTATCCGTGGCTCAATTGTGTGATCTTGGATTTAAATGCATATTTGGGGTAGATGATGTAGAGATCATAAGTGTAGATGGCTCTAACTTGATCTTCAAAGGCTTCAGATATGAGAATCTATACTTGGTTGATTTCAATGCTAGTGAAGCTAAATTATCTACATGTTTGTTCACTAAGTCTAGCATAGGTTGGTTATGGCATAGAAGGCTTGGTCATGTTGGAATAAAACAATTGAATAGATTGGTTAAGCATGACTTGGTTAGAGGCTTGAAAGATGTTGTGTTTGAGAAGGATAAGCTTTGTAGCTCTTGTCAAGCCAGCAAACAAGTTGGAAACACCCATCCTAAGAAAAGCATGATGAGCACTAGTAAAGCATTTGAGTTATTGCACATGGACTTGTTTGGGCCAACACAATATACTAGCATTGGTGGTAACAAATATGGTTTTGTGATAGTGGATGATTACACTAGATACACATGGGTATTCTTTCTAGTGAACAAAAGTGATGTGTTTACAACATTCAAATCATTTGTCAAAGGCATTCACAATGAGTTTGAAACAACCATCAAGAGAGTTAGAAGTGACAATGGTAGTGAGTTCAAGAACACTAGAATTGATGAGTTCTGTGATGAATTTGGAATTAGACATCAATTCTCGGCCAAGTACACTCCACAATCAAATGGTCTTGTTGAGAGAAAAAATAGAACACTCGTTGATATGGCAAGGTCTATGCTTAGTGAGTACAATGTGAGTCAATCTTTTTGGGCCGAAGCTATCAACATGGCTTGCTATTGTAGCAACCGCCTCTATTGTCACCCATTGAAAGAGAAGACACCATATGAGCTCTTGAATGGTAGAAAGCCCAACATTGCATATTTTTGAGTATTTGGTTGCAAATGCTATATCTTGAAGAAAGGCACTAGATTGGGCAAGTTTGACAAGAAATGTGATGAAGGATTCCTACTTGGTTATTCCACTACAAGCAAAGCATATAGATTTTAGAATTTGGATAGTGGTACTCTTGAAGAAGTTCATGATGTTGAATTTGATGAAACCAAGGGTTCACTAGAAGAGAATGAGAACTTGGAAGATGTTAGAGGCATTCAACTTTCAAATGCCATAAAGAACATGGATGTTGGTGAATTGAGGCCTGGGCAAGTGAATGATGATGAAGATGATCAAGTGCAAGTGCTCTCTAACTCAAATGTGCAAGATGATACAAATCAAGCTAGTACAAGTGGCTCTCATGACAATGAACAAGATCAAGTGGCTAGTACATCATCTCAACCCAATGATCAAGCAAGTGCAAGCAATCAAGTTCCAATCCTCCAACCAACCAATATTGCAAGGGATCATCCATTGGATACTATCATTGGTGATATTTCAAGAGGTGTGCAAACTAGATCAAGATTGGATTCATTTTGTGAGCACTTCTCATTCGTGCCATCCATTGAACCAAAGAAGATAGATGAAGCCTTGAAGGATGTTGATTGGGTGAATGCTATACATGAAGAATTGAATAACTTCACAAGAAATCAAGTATGGGAATTAGTAGAGAGACCAAAAGGATACAATGTGATTGGAACCAAATGGGTCTTTAGAAACAAGTAAGATTAAGATGGGATAGTAGTAAGGAACAAAGCAAGATTGGTAGCACAAGGCAATACACAAGTTGAAGGTCTTGACTTTGGAGAAACATATACCTCGGTTGCTAGATTGAAAGCAATTAGAATCTTGCTAGCCTATGCTTGTGCCCACAACATCAAGCTCTATCAAATGGATGTTAAGAGTGCATTTCTCAAAGGTTACATCAATAAAGAGGTCTATGTTGAGCAACCTCCCGGTTTTGAAGATGATAAGAAGCCCGACCATGTGTACAAGTTGAAGAAGGCATTGTATGGCTTGAAGCAAGCACCTAGAGCATGGTACGAGAGATTGAGGGACTTCCTACTCTCTAAAGGGTTCATAATGGGCAAGGTTGACACCACTCTTTTCATCAAGAAGATTGGAAAAGATTTGTTTGTGTTGCAAATCTATGTAGATGATATCATATTTGGATCAACCAATCAAGACTTTTGTGATGAGTTTGGAAAGATGATGGCTAATGAGTTTCAAATGTCCATGATTGGAGAGTTGAGTTACTTCCTTGGTCTTCAAATCAAGTAATTGAAGAATGGTATATTTGTGAGTCAAGGCAAGTACATCAAGGACATGATCAAGAAGTTTGGCATGAGTGATAGCAAAGCCATCAATACACCAATGGGAACAAATGGCAATTTAGATAGTGATGCAAGTGGAAATATGGTGGATCAAAAATTGTATCGGTCTATGATTGAAAGCATACTCTATGTGACCGCATCAAGGCCGGATGTCATGTTTAGTGTATGCATGTGTGCAAGATTTCAATCCTCACCAAGAGAAAGTCATTTGAAGGCTACAAAGATAATATTGAGGTACTTAAAACATACACAAAATGTTGGTTTGTGGTATCCCAAAGGAGCAAAGTTTGAGCTAGTTGGTTACTCCGACTCGGATTATGCGGCATGCAAGGTTGAAAGGAAGAGCACCTTGGGCACTTGTCAATTGTTGGGAATATCACTTGTTTCATGGTCATCAAAGAAGCAAAATAGTGTTGCATTATCAACCGCCGAAGCCGAATATATCTCCGCTGGTAGTTGTTGTGCACAAATACTTTGGATGAAGGCCACTTTGAGTGACTTTGGAATCAAGTTCAAGGAAGTGCCATTGTTATGTGACAATGAGAGTGCAATCAAGTTAACCAACAATCCGGTTCAACATGCAAGAACAAAGCACACTGATGTCCGCCACCATTTCATAAGAGATCACCAACAAAAAGGGGACATTTGCATTGAAAGTATAGGCACCGAAGATCAACTTGCTGATATATTCACCAAGCCATTGGATGAGAAAAGGTTTTGCAAGCTAAGGAATGAGTTAAACATATTGGATTTCTCAAATATGTGTTGATGCACCCCCTATTTATATGACATGCCTCTCCTTCGAGCAATCCAAGGTAAAAGTTGATTGGCATGGCATACATCCTTGTTAAGGACATGTTTAGTGCATCTAGACATCTTTCACATTTAATAGGCCCATTCATGAAAATCAAATGAATTTGATGATTGTATGGTACCACTATTGCTTCTATGCTTGATTTGGTCTAGTGGTAGCATATGACATGTTTGTGGGCTTGTAAACCTAGTGTTTAATCTAGAAAATGATCTCTAAGTGTTTAACTCAACATGGTATAAGATAACCCTTATTTGGAGGTGTGAAGAATCTTATCCTTGGATCAAACCGAGTTAAATATCTTTGGCAAATATTCTAGTTTGAACCAAATGTGGGAAAATGATCATCACCCCATTGATTGACATTGATAATCTCAACCTATCTACATTTTGAACCGTTGTGGTCATTGATGACAGAGGGGGAGAAAAACAAAGATATTAGTACATGGGGAGAAAAACAAAGATATTAGTGTACTAAAATAGTGAAAAGACAACAAAGGAGAGTATTTGACATAGGGGGAGAGATATGACAAAGGAAAGGGATCAATTAAAATTTTGAGCACACAAGTAGGGGGAGCAAGCTCATGAATTTGTATGGTGCATTTGAATGTGCATTTCATATGTTTGCTTGCATGGCACAAGTTTTAAATTTCAATATCCATGCTTGTGTGGTGTATGCTAGTTATAGGTTTGAATGATGAAAATGAAAATCTAGCATGCATAGGTTATCTAGTGATTTCATTTCCAAGTGTTTCCAAGTGGTATCAAGCTAACCATGGTGCTAAGGATGGTATAATGGTGCACTCCGATTGGTATCACGCTTCAAAGGTCCATCTTTTATACCTTAGCGTCATTTGGTAGACATTGTCTCCAACATTTCCTATCTAAGCATATGTGCAAGCCACAATCCAAACTCTTAGCACATATATAGGAGGAGCAATTGCTACCATTTGGGGTTCATGAAACTTGTCCATATCCTTTACACATGGTAAATATGCTTGGACAAGCAACATGGATTCAATTGAATTTCAATTCATATCTTTGTAAAAGGGTTGTCATCAATTACCAAAAAGGGGGAGATTGAAAGCTCTAGTTTGGTTTTGGTGAATTGATGAAACCCTAAGTGCTAACCTAGTTTATCAAAGTGATTATGAGATAGGTGGCACTACTCCAAGTGATGAAGAAATTGTGAAGATCATGATGATGGTGATGCCATGGTGATGATCAAGCGCTTGGACTTGAAAAGAAGAAAGAGAAAAACAAAAGGCTCAAGGCAAAGGTATAAATGGTAGGAACTATTTTGTTTTGGTGATTAAGACACTTAGAGAGTGTGATCACATTTAGGTTCGATAGCCGTACTATTAAGAGGGGTGAAACTCGTATCGAAATGCGGTTATCAAAGTGCCACTAGATGCTCTAACTCATTGCAGATGCATTTAGGATCTAGTGGAGTGCTAACACCCTTGAAAATGTTTGTGAAAATATGCTAACACATGTGCACATGGTGATACACTTGGTGGTTGGCACATTTGAGCAAGGATTAGGAACTTCACCGGCGCCCTATACCGAAAAGACGGAGGTCACTCGAAGTGACCGGACGCTGGCCACGATTGGACCAGCACGTCCGGTCAGTAGAAGCAGCGAAGACGCTAGCGTCGGTCTCTGACCGGACGTTGGGTCACTTAGTGATCGGACGCTGGAGGGTTGCGTCCGGTCCTGCTAACGTGGTAGCGCATAGGGGAGTCGCCGAGTGACCGGACGCTGGGTGAGTCCGGTCGAGCATGATCGGACGCGTCCGGTCGTGAAAAATCGTTTCTGGATGCTTACTGGAAACGACCGGACGCTGAGGTCCAGCGTCCGGTCACTTTGCAGCAGCACGTCCGGTCATCACTTGACCGTTGGGATCGGACGCTCAGTATTTGAAGAGAGGGGACACGTGGCGTGCATCGCATGACCGGACGCTGAGGTCCTGCGTCCGGTCGATCTAACCGGAGCGTCCGGTCACCCCGAGTTGTGTCCAGTGAAGGGGTACAACGGCTCTATTTCGTGAGGGCTTCTATTTAAGCCCCATGGCTGGCTCTAGCTCACTCTCTTGGCCATTTGCATTGACATAGCAACCTTGTGAGCTTAGCCAAAGCCCTCCTACTCATCTCCATCATTGATTCATCATCTTTGTGCGATTGGGAGAGAATCCAAGTGCATTTCTTGAGTGTTTGCATCTAGAGGCACTTGGTGTTCGCATTTCGCTGCGGGATTCGCTTGTTACTCTTGGTGGTTGCCGCCACCTAGATGGCTTGGAGCAGCGAGGATCGTCGAGCGGAGGTTGATGATTGTCTTCGGCTCCGATCGTGGTGATTGTGAGGGGTTCTTGACCTTTCCCCGGTGGAGAGTCAAAAGGTACTCTAGTGAATTGATCATGACTTGTGTGATCCTCATCTTGTGTTGGTTGTGCGGCACCCTATTGAGGGTTTGGCGTGTGAGGCCAATTAGCGCGTGAACCTCCAAGTGAGTGAATCGCCACAACGAGGAGTAGCTTGCCGGCAAGCAAGTGAACCTCGGTAAAAAATCATTGCGTTCATCATTTGATTCCGTGGTGATTGGTCTTCATTGTTATTCATTCTTGTGATTGATTGGTTCCTTCCTCAACACGGCGGTATAACCTTCTTGCTTACTTTCTTTACATTACCGCAAACTAGTTGTCAAGCTCTTTAGTGTAGCAAGTTGTGAGAGCTTGTTAGTTTGGTTAGTGTGGCTCTTTAGTTAGCTTTTGAGAGCACCCTAACTTAGTGTAGTGTCATAGCTATTGTGTGGATAGAAACTATATAAACTAGAATTGTGGTAGGTGGCTTGCTATTTTAGTAGGCTAGCGCAACACTTGCTTCGCCTAATAATTGTCTAACCGGTTTGTTAAGTGTTGTTGTAGAAATTTTTAATAGGCTATTCAACCCCCCTCTAGCCATTAGGACCTTTCAACAATGGCCATAGCACTCAACTCCTTCAACACAAGGTATAATTCGTTGCTATCATCATGATACCCCATGCCTTGGGCTCGATTTATTGTTGTAGCAAAGCCCCCAAGCCATTCCACCATCAGACGCTTCCTTGTATCCACCCGATGGAACACACCATTCCAGTATTTAATTAGTGTATTATAATTACAATATCAAATAAAATTTAGATTAATCTACACAAGAGTCACAATCAATCAAACAGAATTATAGTCTAAATCCAAACGTCTGTGCCTGTGATCCTAGTGCCAAAGGTATCTTGTGAAATTCTTTGGAGAAGTCCATGATAATTGAGATCCTCAATTCAATATCAAGCAAATCATACTTTCCTAGAATCCTACACTGATCTACACAAATCCAACAGATCTTAGTGTACAAGAACATAACTAAATGCCTAGAGCACGAAGCATGCATGTGACTATCAAAATATATATGTAGATCAAATAGTGGCGAAGCGTGCAAGTGACTGTGCAACCACCTCCGTGTCCTCATGTGTTGCTGATGCTACCACACGATGAATCTAGAGTAGGCCTTATGATCTGCATTCAGTACAAACCTATCAACTCAAACCTAAGATCCTAAGAACAAATTATGAACAAAACTGTAACTATTGTCCTTTCGTAGAAAATAGCCGTTAACATGGAGATGCAGGAAATACAAAATTATCAGGTTCGTAACAACAATATTTATTATGTTTATTTGTTTCGTCAAAGAGATCCTGCTTTCTTTCTAATCCAATATAAACTATATCACTCTTGTAAACAATAGGACTATTTGCACCTTAAATTCAAACAAACTAATCAGTGAATTGCATTCTAACAAGAATCATTAATAAACTTAAAACAGTTTAACTATCTTGTGAGATCTAAAAGATGGTCCACTCTATTGAATAAACAAAACCTGGTGACGGACTGCTGACTGCTGCTTGAGCCATAGGGCACATCATGAGAGTGTAACCGATACTTTCAGCTTGACCATGCTTCTGTATGTCACCTGCAAACGGCCCGTGGATCTATATTACAATTCACAATCACAACTGAACCGATACAAAAAAAAACAAACCTTACTATATTACTACGAATGTTTTAGCCGAAGCATTGCACATGAAAATTCCTATAGGCACGCCAATCCATTGAACAAATGTCATATCTTGACAGAGTCGTCGAGGTAATTGCAAAAAAGCCATGAGGAGGGTCATCTGCCTGGCCAACTTGACATGTGCACTCTACAATATATTTATATTTATATTTACAAAATAAAAGGCAAGAACAATTTAGAATTAAAGGGAATTACAGAAAATGAAGAAAACAAGGTAATCAAATCAGTGGGACACAACCTAATCATCCTGAAGGAAAGGTGTTTATAAACCAATAGAACAACCATGGTCCTTTCCTTCAGTAAAAGAACCATAGAGATTAAACAAAAAATATTTTTGATGAAAGCATAAATAATATTTGTTTGTTACTGGTAACACCAAGAGAACCAGTAACAAGGCCATGCAACCATGGAGAAAGACATCCCACAATTGTGGTGCCAAATCCAACCCCATCCACATGTTGCTACTGTAATTCCACCAAAGCAACATAAAATTTCACCAAAGCAACACATCAAATCCGGCTTTAGCATCCTCATTTATGTGTCCTCCTAAATTGTCTGGTCGAAACACCCCAGTTTGGAAGCCTGGCATCAATGATTCTAGGCCTCCATTAGGATCCTTCCCCTCCATTGCCAGATGCCCTTCATCTCAGCTTGGAATGTTCAACCTATTGGGGTGAAAAATAGTTATATCTCAGTAGTAGTCAATATCTAAACATTAGCTAAATTTACAGAGCGGGGTAGACAATGATAATATTCAGAGAACATGAATCTGACAATGGTAGTAAATTTGTTTTGATGACCAGATAGGTAGAGACATTATCCGGTTGATGAAACAAAACAAAAGGAAACAATAGGTGGAAATTTGTTAGGCTTACACAAGTATTGGGAGAACTGGATAATTTTACCATAGTTTCGTTCTTATGAAAAAGGGAGATTGCATTGGCCTAAATCCCCATTTTTCAAGAAAGCTAGCTCAAGGTTTATCAATGCCAGTTCGAATAACAACTTCATCCTTTAAATAGAAACCCTACCACCAAACACATCAATGAGATTCAGTACATGCAAAAATGTAATAAGGAACAGCTATATGCATTGGTCGATGCAGAAGCTAGGATATTATTAATATATTCCCCTTTCTAAAAAAAGATTTTTTTAAGAAAGTTGAGATGTCACTGCTACATATTCAGAGAGTTAATTTCTGAACATTTACATAGTCCCTGCATAGGTAATGCACACAAAAATCATTAGCAGCAACATCAATTGCAAATTTTATTCTTCTATTATATCCAGCCCTCTCGTTTGCCGCACTAACAAGATCCAGGCCTTCAGACATGCTGAACATCAGTAATACAGCAACATAGATATGGCATATTAAAATTAACTCTCTGGGAAATTAGTTTCAAATGTGTGATCACAAAATAGTAAATTAGTTTCTCACTTGCCTGTAAATATTTGGAGCAAACCCACCATGATCTCCAATGCTGCAGCTATCTGTGCCACATTTCTCCATAGCCTCGACAAATATTCCGCATCACCGGCTGCAGATCCATTTTGTAGGCAACCTAGAATTAGTTGGTACAAAATAACTAAACAGCCAACACATATAAATTGAATCCCAGAAAGCACAAACCTGGCGTACTTGTTGTAATGCAGATGACCTTGGTGTGGTGGGCGTTTGCGGATTGAACACCATATCAACTGGCACGCACATTAATTGAGCACCACGAAGCTGCGCAACGGCCTACTTCGTGGTGACCTATGAAGCAAGTCGAACAGTACATACAACACAAACGAAGGCATTTAGAAAAACAAAATCGAACTACCGGTGTACCAAATTGGAGCAGGGAGGCAGCCCTAGGGCACGTGACGACCCCCGTTTCTCTTATCGAGCAGCAACAACGGGCGTGGGGTCCCGAGTTCCTCGCGGGGTGCAGCGACGGTGTCCCCCTGCTGCTGTGCTCCGCCATGGAGGTCCGCTATGAGGCCCATCACAGCGCGCCTCCGCGAGTGTTGAGCAAGATCCGGGTGTGAGAGGGAAGGAGAGAGAGAGAGAAGAGAGAGAGAGAGAGAGAGGGAGAGGGAGAGGGAGGGGCGGCACGGGGGTGAAGCGGAGGGCGTGTGGTTGAGGTGGCGGACGGCGCGAGGGGAAGAGGCGGACGGTGCGCGATGGAGGCGAACGACGACGCGAGGGATCAGATCAATCGTGAGAGGGAAGGAGAGGGAGGGGCGGCACGGAGTAGGATCGCACGGGGGAAGTCGCGGTGGCTGGAGGGAAGTCGCGCTCGCAGGGGGTAAATAGGCAGACCCAAAACAAATATCGCACCAAAAATTATCCACGCTTTCTTCTTTTTAGTTGTAAGGAGATACATGCATCTGGTGCATACATGTAGCTTTGGGTGGCTTCGGACTTTTATTGTTTGCCAAGAACAGAGAGGCACGGAGTGTACGTACGGAAACATATCTCCAGGTGAATGCGTGCGTGAAGGAAAAGAAAACAAGATAACTATAGAAGAGTCATGTGAATGCATTCCGTGGTTGGACATGCTTCATAATCGAAGTACGTCAGGTCTAATCACCTCTTAAATATGGTTGAGAAGCTGCCACATCTCATTTAGAGCCCGTTTGGCACGGCTCCAGGCAGCTCCGGCTCCACCCGACAGATCACTGTAGAATACTGTAGCTCGAAGCTGATTTTCTCTCTCATGCTTTCTTCTCTCTACTGTAGCTCGGGGGGTACTGTTCATGGAGCCGGCGGAGCCAAAATTTTGAGCTTCACCGGTGAAGCCGCTGGCTGTGACCGGCCGTGAGAGGGAGAGAGAAAACCGGCTCTAGCTACAGCGAATGAACAGTGAAATTGCAGGCGGGAGCTGGAGCTGCCGCCATGCCAAACGGGTTCTTAAGAAGGAACGGACTCTACCGTGGCCCACATCAGAATTAGAGATTTTTATTTGTTGGGTCTCATCCGAGATAGATTCTTGTACGGAAAGTGCAGCCGTCCTATCTATATCTAATACTGAAGTGGTAAAATTTCTGCCATCTCTCACTTTTCCTCCAACCTATTAATCCATGTTGTGTCCGTATCTTTTCTTTTCTTTTCCGTTTCTGTCTCTGGGTCTGTTCGCTTGTCTGAATTTTGGAGGAATCTGAATAGTTTGAAGGAATGCTGGAGGAATTTAAGAGAGAAAAACACTATTCCAAATAAAAAAATAAACAGATCAACCCGAATTTAAGGACACACGAACCATGCCTATGTTCCTTCTCCCGCTGCCTTCTCTTTTTTTTCTTCGCTCGTAAGCTGGGTTCCGTACATGAGGTCTCACGAAAAGTGTATCCTGTCCTCCTGGTGACGTCCGTGACTTTTCTTTGGGTGCTGCCCTTTTGTGTTTTTATTTTTTGTTTCTAATTTCACGATGAGGTAACTTTTTCTTATAAAATTAAAAATATATATAAATAATAAATACAGTATTACAAGTCTTTAAACTTTTGACCCTTACTTAATAAATAAATATTTCTATAACTGAGTTGTTGGATTTAATTAGGAATAATTATCATTGTGACATGAATTAGGTGATGGTCAAACAAATCATATATCTTAAACTAAATCTTGAGTTTGTCGCCTAATTTAATCAAACAAATGTTTCTCCAAGTAGTCCACACGTACCATTGCAAATCTCTATGCTATCCGCATATACCAGTGCAATTTTCAACAAGGGGTGACATGTGGAAATCGAGACACGACGACACACCTTGCCGACTTTAACAATATATTAAATTACATATTTTTATGTCTGCTAAAAAGAAGTCACGGAACTTGATATCTAACTCAACACATGGATAGTATGAAAACTAAAGTTATGATTTATTTGTGAGTAAAAATTTTGTGCCTTACAATGAAAGAAAAAATCTATCAAGGTTGTATTTTAATTCATACAGAATTCATAGGACATTACCATATTGTTACAAATTTTAATTTATATTATAGATACCATGATCATCATAAATAAATAAATATAGCTTTTAATTTTATAGAAAAATAAAATATAAATAGATATGTAACATTGTGATCCTTGTTTCCATTGACGAGTTCGTTTGTTTATGATTGCTGCAGCAAACGGTCACAACATCAAAAGTAGCACCTATACAAATTAATTTGCGCGACCGCTGTAGTTGTGCAACAAGATGAAGCGAATAGGTCAAACATTTTGATAACTTTTTTCTCCCATTGCAACGCACGGGCATGTTTGCTAGTAAATATAAAGGGTGATTGCCCATTGAGAATACATAATTGACACAAAACCAATCTATTATTATCAAGTTCTTTTACTTTCTTCTACTTTTCGCATCTAGGTCGGTAGTCATGCTTTGCTTGTTTCCCGTAAACAAGCCGCGAGCTCCGGTGTCATCGAAGCATCCTTTGTTGTTCTTGCTTGTAAAACAGCTGATTCTATTCTTCGCCATAATCGAAGAATTTATCATTTTACTAGTTTGCTCAAAAACTAGTCGTGCGCTTCTACGAAAGTGAGGCAATCAAGTCATCAGCAACTCCTGTGTTGATTTTGAGCATCAACAGTAACTGCATTCTTTGTATTTTTCCCTTTGACATGGGATTGGTCATCCTTTGTCAATTCAAAATTGAAGACAAAAGACATCAACTTGATTTATACAGAGCCTGAGCTCTCAAGATATTTAATAAATATTTGATTATTGAGGTATCTGATGGCTTTGTAGTTCATAAGGCAAACCTAAATTCGATCATTTAAATTCAAAATAACAAGTTTTGTTTATGTATTTGGGTATATATTTATGTCCTCCTTTCTTAGCAAATGTTCTTTGTTTATGATAGCTAGGTAAGAACCTGCAAGCGAACAACCTTGTGGGCTGAGTGTTTCTCGGAGTTATTTATGTTTTGCTTTTCACAAAACAAAGCAATATTCCGTTATGTCTTATGCTTAGACACTTTTGGCCTTTTAAAGCTCAAGAGCACATGTGCGTAAATTCAGAGTTATCACATGCATGTGCAGTCAGTAGTCGAGCGTAGTGTATTCCTCGAGGCAAAAGTGAACAGGCTTTTACTAGAATGAGAATGACCAAATAGATGTTTCTGGGTTATTCTAGTTCATTTCAGCGAGAATCTGAACCGGTAGCCAAGGTTTCACTAATTCTTATTGTTTTAGTAGGGAAACATCTCTATGAAGAATTTAGATCTGAAATGTTTATTGGAAAAGAATCTGGATTCCTAGATGCACCCTAAATATAGAGATACACGGTTTTCCCATTAAACTCTCGTGTTGCACGCACGAACAGATCCCAAGGTATCGTGCCAGCGTGCGCAAGTATATCATCGCTGCGCGGAAGGCGGGCAGCCGCCTGTAAAGCACCGCGCGAACGTGCAGAACCGGCCGAAAGGCTCCGCGCACGCGGCCAAAACGCGTTTATTTTCTCCTCCCACCCCCCACACCCCCAGCGGAATGCCTACACGCGCGGTCACCGCTCCCCAGCTCAAGCCGCTCGTGGGAAACAAAAGAAAATATATATATATCTAAAAAACTGACGGCACGTCGGCACGCCTGGGCTCGGCAGTCACCACACCACACCACACAGCCCCAACTCGGCAACTGCTACAGCTCATCAACCGTTTTGGGTTTTTGGCCACCCTTTTCCCCCGTGCCGATCGCCGAATCATCCTAAATCCTCCGCTCTCCACGAGGACGCTGCTTGCTTTGCCAGTTTGTCCTGCCCTGGCAGCCTATTAAAGACGCCGCCGTCCCGGAAGGGAAATCAACAAACACAAATGTGCATACAGAAATTCGTACCAACTCCGGAAATTTACATAAATGTGCAGCGAGATGGCTCCATCTCCAATGGCAGAAGCGGGTTGCAGCAGCAGCCGGCGACGGTTCGCGGTGGCGTGCAGCGTGCTGAGCCAGTGCGTCAGGGCCGAGACCGCGGCAGCCCATTCTCGTCCCGCGGTACAGCCGCAGGCTGCATCAGCGTCCCCGATGCTTCTTATGCCGGGCGCCGACGTTGTCAGCGACGAGACCGTGCCAACGCCGACACCGGCGCCGGCGCCAGCGTCAGCAAAGCTAACCATCGTGTACGGCGGGCGCGTGCTGGTGTTCGACGACGTCCGCGCGGACAGGGCGGCGGAGGTGATGCGCGTCGCTGCTCGGCAAGACATGCCCGGTGGACTGGCCGACCTACAGGTGGCGAGGAAGGCGACGCTGCAGCGGGTTATGGAGAAGAGGCGGGACAGGCTTCGCGCGCTCGCGCCGTACGCCCCTGCCCGCGCGCCGACGGCGACGGCGGCGGTGCCCAAGGAGCAGTGGGAAAAAGACGCTGACAAATGGCTTAGGCTGGGTATCCCAGGATAAACGTCTTGTTTGTTTGGGCTTATTTAGTTGATAAGTTATGACTAAAAGTACTGTTGACTGATTTGGTGACTGAAAAAGTATGGCTTATAAGCTAAACCAGCCCAAATGAACGGAGCAAAAACAACCGCTCATGCAGCTTCCGTTGTCGTCTCGACGTCACTGCCGTGAACTGGCCGTTTTTTCTCCTTTCTCAGTGAACGACGTCGCGTGTTGTCTTTACCGATTGTATTGTACAATTTGCCGATTCGTTGACGTATACACAAAACACAAATGTTATTATATTAAGCTTAGGTAGAAACGGTTGATGACGATTTGGGTCACACACCTGCAAGAGCTAGCACGTCCGAGACCGCACACGGCCTATCACACACCGAGGACGTCCGAGATTAGCAAGACCCACCACTAGGTCGGTAGACCCGATTTGATACACGTTCTTCGCCCAAAAAGCTTGAGAACACCTCCCGCGAAGACCCATCAGGGAGGAGCACGTCGAGGTTATCCTAGTGTCGGCAAGGCCACCTGAAACTCTGTCAAATCTTGTGAGAGACGCGCCGAACAGCAGGGCTTGCAAAAGCTAGGGTAAGGAGAAAGGGGGTAAATAAATGTGTTTTCGATCGATTGGTTGTTGGATTATTTAGTCAGTCGTGATCCTCCAATATATATAGAGCTAGCCTAGGCTCTAGCCTGAAGGATGCTAGGGACCACCCTGTCTTTGGCTCCTCTTTCGCCTGACTTAGCTCAGAGCATTCGATCCCGCCTGCCTTTTCCCGTTTTGCACCCCTTTGCCATCCCTTGGGTTTTCTCCCTCGCCGAAAACTAGGAGAGAACCTATAAACACGAAATCTGCATATAACAAATCAAAAAACAATCATTGTAATCACAGGGTGAAAAGGGGCAAATGAACCTGGTAATGCTGACAGGCCCTTCGCCTCTTCGTCATGCGTCGATCCTTTCGGCCAAACTCTTTCAAACGACGAAAACTAGACTCGGAATGAGGGGAGAAAAGGCGGAGGGTAAAAAGGGGATGCCTAAAGGGCGAGTTATCCCCCAACATTGCTCCTCATCCCAAGCGCTAGAATAGTTTTCTACACTAAATTTCCAACATAGAAGGACTTGTTTCTTCACTTTATTGTTATATTCCAGGGCAATTCACGCTTTGTCCCTCTTAATATCCTTCAAGCTTGCATCCTTTTTGTTAGTCACCTGGTCAATGTTGTCCACCATTATATCATGATACATAGCAACAGATAGATCATTTTTTTGTCAATCTATATGAGTCCAAATTCACTTCAACGAACAACATACTTCTTGTCCATATACCAGCTCGAAAGGAGTCACTTTAGTAGCACCATGTCTAGATATACGATGAGTCCATAGAGCTTGAGATAAAACTTCATGCCACCTTCTAAGATTGTCCTTAATTTTTTTTTTTATAAACTTGATCAAAGTTTTATTGCTCGACTCAGCTTGACCACTAGCTTGATGATAATATGGAGATGAATTAAGAAACTTAATCTTGTATAATTTGTCAAAATCTCATACCTTCTTTGATACAAATGACAGGGGCGGAGCCTAGTAGAAGCGAAACTAGGCTCCAGCCCCCCTTGGCTTATTAGAAATTCACAAGGCCCGGTACTTATCTATGACTCCATCCTAGTAGAACTCTAAAACAGGCAAACAAGCCACCCATCAGGATCCCCTAAAAAAAAGCCACCCATCAGCCAACACTCACACACGCAAAAGGCTTGGTGGGGCGAATGGGCTGTAGTCTAGTGGTTGGGCTGTCCAGTGAGACGCTACCCATCAGGGTTCAAACCCTAGTGATCGCACCTTTTTTAAAACTTTTCTAGAAATTTTAGGGTACACGCACGCGTACGCGTTCGGTAGTACTGCGCGTGTTTCCCAATCTCTTCTTTGCGTGTCACTACTACACTCACACCTTTCACAGCCACGTTGTAACCCACATCGCATTCCAATTTTGGCCTCGATAGTAAGCTATCGACAGTGATACTTATAGTCCTCACCGTTCCTATCTGAAACCATTTGTAGTGTACAATACACCGCCGTATTGGCTTATCATCCATCCATGATAAGGTCCTTACTTCCGTCGCATTGGAACACGACACGCGTGTGGGTATACACTAACACCGCCTCATGGCTTATGATCCGTCCACGATTAGATCCTTATTCCGTCACATTGGAGCGTGACCCGTCTATGTCGAGGCGAACATCACCGTCGCTTTAGCGTATGAACCATCTGGTCATAGGGCATGGTCACCGTCGCATTGCAGTACGATTCACCCGTGATGATCCTTTAGTCGGTGTCAGATTACTAAACGTTCGGCGGTGATGCACTATTGACCCCTGCCGCATTAGATGAATAGCGGTTGTGATGGCCGTCTGCTTCACCAAAGACGAGTGGTACGGCGGTGATGACAAAACAACCAACGGCCCTTATATCTGACAATGACAGAATTGTATCAGGTTTTTACATTGTATTTACTAATTCAGCTAGGCCTTAATAACTTACTGAACACACACCATACAAATATAATCATTACGCATCATTCATCATGTCCACAACAAAGAGTATTTGCTATAATAACAATGCTCGATACTAACATAACAATTGTGTCAACTGATGAATCAACACAAGCGGTACATAGATAGCATAATAAAAGTTCTACTCTCTACAGACTTACGTAACTAAAATGAGGTAGATATGCTCCGCTCCTTCAGATTGGCACTCCTTGATCAGCTTGGCAACCAATGCAGCATGAAACCCCTCTTCTTCCTCCCATAGCCATTGTAGGAAAATCGTTTAAAAGCATAGAGACTTCAGAACCTGCACAACGCAAAGCAGCACAATTAATAATATTTAATATACCATTGGTTTAGTTACCAAGCCAAAATTAGACTATATATCGACTCAAAACAACTCTCTACCTGAACAAAGATATGTCCTAACAACAAAATACAGCATATATACCTTTACTGCTCTGCTAATGACTCCATGAACAAGGGAACATAAGGCAGATAGTGAGGTCCATTCAAATAAATACTCCAGGTACTTTTAGGATAGCGGAAGACCCGGTCAGGGAGGACATGAACTTTTCTGCGGCTCATGTCATATGCCATCAATGTTCTGTCCTCCCCAACAAGGAAAATCAAATTCCATTCTAAATGAACTGCAATCACTCTGTAGTCCGCATTGGTAGCCTCAGAACCGAGTCTAATATTGTTCAGTTAAAATAGCTGCAGTGTGTTCACCGTATTTTTCAATGTCCATTCACTAGTACCATAGTCTTCAAAGATCCAGATTGAAAGGTTAGACGTATTGAAAATATTAGCAATACATAGACACAACTGACCCTGATCTCCATGGATAGACATTGCAGAACCTGGTGGCCTAATAATTTTTCTCCATGTCTTTCCCTCCATATCAATAGCAACTATATTGAACACCTCCAACATGTGCATAAAACCATTAAGAAACATAGTTCCTGAAAATTTGTATACTAGAATATCCTCTTCCCATTTAGATTCTTTACACATCCATGCTTCGGTTTTGGATGAGTAGATGCTGACAACTAACACCCCAGACGACCTTACCCACAGTTCTACCACATGGAAGTGCGAGGAGATTGTGGGATCGAACCCCAAGCAAGTTGAACCACAACAAAGGTTGTTATGCGGTAGTACCACTAATTTTCTAGTCACCGGATTGTAGACAACATAGCGAAGCCCAACGCACCAACAGAGGAAGAGGCCTCTGCAGCAATCTGAGATGACTAAATCCAAAATAGGGAATGGCAAGAAGGAAAAGGAGGGGTATTCACCGGTGAAGCTGGCGAATCGGCATTTGCCTTTCCAGTTGCCATACATGAATCCAGCAATAAACTAGGGCAGCTCCTTATGGTGCTCGGATTCGGAGATGAGGCGGTACCAGGAGCGACACACACACTTACTGCTGCACAAGGTGCGGACGGTGAGGCGACGGGGGATAAGGACCAAGACATCATCTATGAGGATGTCTACTTCGTTCCTCTTGTTGGTGGCCTCCTCCTCCATCTTGACTAGGATGTGGTGGAGTGGGCCCAGCGATGGAAGCGGTAGTGCTATCGCCTAAATTAGAGTAGGAGCACCTACGGGGATGTGCTCATGAGCTCCTTAATGATCAGATGGAAGCTTGATTTGTACTCAGATGAGATAAGAGGTGAATAAAAAGCCAAGAAATATGGATAAGGGAAGTGCGAAAAAGCATTACCCTTGCCTTTGGATCTTACGGCAGTGAGCTCGAGCGGCCACAGTGGTGATGAGTACCAGCCTGGTCACCGGTGGATCTATACGGGCGTGCCGATGAGGCGTACCGGCGCGGAGCACTAGCTTGTCGGTGGTGAGTGGCAGCTTGCACGCCGATGAATAGGTGAGGAATAGCAGTACTTGAGGAGGAGACGGACTGGGTGGCGGTTGGGTGGGTAGCGGTCTTTGTAAACTAACTACAAACACGCCAAAAATTCTAAAAATGCGCGGGAGTCTCGCGCTGGCTTGCAAATTTTAATGATATCGACGGTGAAGGCTATCGGCGGTGGTGATTAGGTCTTAAAAAATGGTACGTAGCACCTCATGACTGGCGTGTCATACAGAAATTGAACATTAGAAAGGAACAAAATATTATGAACATTATTTTTGTAGGTTACAGCAAGAAGATGTTAGCATCTAACGGCGAATAGCGGGAGGGGAGGGGAGGGGAAGGGCGAGAGACTAAGTGCACCCAGACCCAGCTTAAATAGGCTAACCTTGAAGATGCTCCTAGACTCAATGCAGTTTAAGATGCGTGATTTAGGGAGCACGCATCAGGGAAGATGAGGTATACGACGGTTTCCGGCATAACAAGTGGTGGGGACGTTGTTGAAAGTTAGGATATTCAACACTCACCTTGAAGATGCACCCAGACTCAGTGCAGTTAAGATGTGTGATCTAGGGAGCACGCATCAGGGAAGACGAGGTATACGACGGTTTCCAGCGTAACAAATGCTGGGGACGGTGTTGGAAGTTTGAATGACATTCAACACTCACGCACGCTTCCCTAACTTATGGGCTTCCTGTGCATCTTACTACCTCCATCCCAAAAAAGACATATTATGAAAATATATTCTATCATGAATCTGTTGATATTTGTTTTAGATTATGGCCCCGTTCGCTTCGCTGAAAAAACAAGCCGAAACACTATTCTGGTTGATTTGTTGTGAGAGAGAAAACACTATTCCGGCTGAAAAAATAAGCTAAAAAGTATGGATTATAAGACAAGCGAACAAGGCCTATAAATGTTAGTATTTTCTGTGTAATTTTGGTCAAAGTTGGAATCCCTTGACTCCTCGGGAAGCGAGAATTGCATTCTTTTTGGGACGGAGGGAGTAACAAATTTTGGTGTGAACACATGCCCCCCAATCTCACGTGTAACTCGATGAACCCACTATAGAGGTCCCCTAGGGCTATAAATTTGAAGGCAAGGCGGAGTAGAAGGAATACACTTGTGTTCATTTGTTGTGCTATGACTTTCTTCTTCATTTTTCTCCTTCCAGACTTCTTCCGAACAATGGCTCACGGCAAGCGTCCAAAGGAGGAAACTCCAGAAGCCGTGGATCCACCTCCGCGCCTTCGTGTCCCTCTTCGTCGCCAAGGGTGAGAGAGAATAATTTCTTATCTCTACGGCTGCCTTGCATTAATCCTTTGAATATACAGGGCTACCTCTCATGCTGCGGTACATCGGCCAACTCTGGCAGAGGTTGGACAACAATGGATTGTACATCTTGCTAGGTCCATGGTATCTTCATCTTCATCCTCCAAGTCGGGTTGGGATATCCAGAATCTTATCCGTGAAAGGAGGGAGGCCGAAAACTTGTATTCTAATGCCACGCTTGAGGTAGGTCAGCTCGAGCAATGTCTCGATGCCGTTAAAATAGCCCTCTCTGCATCTGAAGAAGAGACCAATGTTGCTCAGATGAGGGCTGATGAAGCTCATGCTAGGGCAGCAGGTAAAATTTCCTTGAAGAGTCTTTACTTTTATATTCGCAACTTTATCTGGTAACCCTTTATTTTCATTAGATCTTGAGGAACAGTTGGCTGCTTCTCGTCACGAGATCGAGGAGGCTCGTCATCGGGAGATCGACCTGGAGAATCGCCATGAAACTCTCCAATATGCAGCACTTGGCGTAGTTGCAGCAGTCAATGCCAGGGGTGTTTCTCTTGAAGATCGCCTGCAGGATATCTCGGTTTGTGCCAGAGAAGTGACAACTCATGGTGTCCGCTATGGTGCCGGTGCCGCTCTTACTGCAGCGCAACTGCGTTCAGGGCACAAGCTCCGTCACCTGGAACCTGGTTTTTCGAACACTGATCGGCTGGAAGATCAAGAGGACCTGATTAGAGACTTCACTGATGCTGCCGAGGCTATCGCAATGACCATCCATGCACAAGATGTTGTAAACAATGTTTTCTTAGGACCATAGATTATATCTAGGGTCTTATAAGCTATAAGTAAACAATCTACTGTTTAAATGTCACTTTTCATCCTATGTCTTTTATTGTTATTTTTTGTTCTAAAGGCGATACTCTAGGTGTCAGCTATTTTGAGCCAATGAGACTCGGCTATCAAGCATCAACCCAAATTAAATACTTCGGTAGTACTTCTTTACGTATTTTTCATTGAGGTCTATGTGATAACAGATCCATACCATACGACGGTTTGCACAAACAAAGCAACAGATCCTCTGAGGTATAAAGATTATGAAATCTAAGAAACGACGTAGCACATCGCAAAACTTCACTCTCAATGAGGTGCTCTACCTTCCATTCTGCAACCCTCACGGTCAAGGGATGTGATCTGCTTCTTGACCGTGAGAGCTACAAGATAGAATATAAGCACTCAATCTGGAAGAACGAGTACCTCGCAAACTTAAAGCACCCCAATCAAGTATGGAGCCCTTGAACAGGAGAGAACCAAATGATTGCAGATCTTCTGTTAACACAAGATTTGCAAGAAGATCTGCAATCATCAAGGTCAAGCTCATGTTCAACGGCAGCACCTCGCAAAGGATGGAGAAGGAGCACCTCGCAAAACTTGCGCCAACATCTCAGTGAGGTGCTTTATATTCCGTAGTCTTGCTACCTCTAAGGATCGAGGAATACAAATCTGCATCTCGATCCTCATAGGCAGCAAGGTTATGGAATCTAAAGCACCCAATCTTAAAAGTCTTCTCCAAACACCCTGTGAGGTGCTTTATCTCCATCTTACACCTCTCACGGCCAGGAGGACGAAGGCCGTGAGAGGTGCAAGGACGAAGACAAAGCACTTCTTGGCGATAAGGAAAGATACAGTAGCTCACGAGTGTGTGGATTCAAGAGTGTGTAGATTGAGCCCAAGAGGTGCATCCAGACCATGGTTAAGTAGGCTAACCTTGAAGATGGAGAAGTGCAAGTAATGGTGATGTAACTGTGTTGTGGCTAGTTGGAAAATAACTCACGCTGACTTCACCGCCGAAAGACCAAACAGTCATGGAGGGCCGACGGTCATAACACGTATCCCAGTCGGCTCGGCTTTTCATACGACTGAGAAAATACCACTGCCGCATCTATTGTTAAACCGTCGGTGGTAGAAATTTCAACTGTCAGTTTCATTCCTCAGGAGACCTCGCTATCGGTCCAACCGGTGGTGGAAGCATAACACAGTTGTTTCTATCGCTACGGCAGTGAAAGTGGCGATAGTGATAAGTAAATCTGTAGCAGTGTGTTTACGGACTCGCACGCGTATGTGCGTGTATGGTGTAAGTGTGGAGTGTGTGAGTTGTGCGTCCAAAGTTGTACCAATAAAAAAAAAGGCTTGGTGGGGCGTGGTCACGTGGACAGCGAGCCAGCAACAAGGTGGCCGACCGCCGTCGCCGCCCGATGGAACTGATTCAGCGCTCACATCTCCGAATGCTACGCCCAGGCGGCCAACAGCCGAGTAATACACTCACCGATTCGATGGTTGCGGCACGTCGTCGTGGTGCCCGTCGTCGTCTTGCAGATCTCCGCGCCTCCGCCTCTTGCTGCTAGCCTGCTACAGGTTGTGTTTCTTGGATCCCAATTTTTTTCATAGTTGTTGCAAATAATTTGATATGATTATGCTAGATTAGCAATCAAATTGACTACATTCATGATTATGTAGTAATGGTGCGTCTTGAAACTCTCTGTTCGACTGTTGGGGAAAAGAAGGGGGTGACGAAAATCCATTTGAAATTTCATTTTTGTATCAACTGTAGTTGACTTTAAAAAAATTAACCCCCTTCAATTTTCTTCACCCTCCGCCACTACAAACGAAGTCCCTTGATGCTAGTCAACGTCTAAGGGAAGAGAGGGAGAGAGAGGGTACGAGCTCTAGGTGCAGAGGATCCGGACATGCTTTGGCCACACGTTCTCGATCTGCTGCATGGTGGGACCATGATAGCGCAAGAGAGTGAGGAGATGCTGCGGTGACGGTCTTTCACGTGCTCCCTCCGTCCCACAAATAAAAATATATTTAGGATTCAAAAATTTTCTCATAATATGTGTCAATATAGGCCCTATAGGCTACTGTGTTACCAATGTGACAGAGCACATCGTCAGTTCATGTGGGTCCGAGAAAAAAAATCGACGGAGCCTCCCAGAAGCGCCCGTGACCCGTCCTGTTGTCCCTGTTCGTGTGTGGGACCAAGAAAGTAATAAAAAAAGATCTCATAAAAAAAGGGAAAAAAATCAACGGAGCCACCTGCATCCAGAAGCGCCCGTGACCGGTCCTGCCGTGCATCATCTCCGCCGAACCATCCACTCGCTCCTCTTCCCTTCCCCACCCAACTCACATCCCGTACAGCAGCAGAGTCCGATTCTTCTGCTTCCTAACCAGAGCAGTTCCCCTATGCGTGCATGGCGAGAGGGAGCGGGATCCGTCGTCGTAGCCGCCGGATGCCTCGAGGTGGCAAGATGCGCGCTGCCGGGGGCGCTGTAATGGAGCCCCATGGCGAGAGTGTACTAAAGGCCGGTGGCCGCGGGGTCCGCGGGCGTAACAGTGGTGGGAGCCTCGGCCAAGTAGTCAAGGCAGGCAGCGTCGACTCCAAGGTCGACAAGCCAAGTAGCGCCGATTCGGCCGGGGAGGGCTGGATCTACGTGCGCGGGCATCGACTCAAGAAGGCTGGCCTGCATATCAACTGCCACGGCAATGTGTACGTCCCCGACTCGGAAGATGAAGAATCCAGCATGGAGGATCAGGCGTGTGGCCTACATGTCTCTGCGGGCACGAAGCTCGCCATGGACCTGACCCCCCAGGTCCATGACGAGGCCACAGTCGGGGCTGCCGGTGTGGAGATGGCCCCTGATGTGACCGCGGATCAGGATGCTCACAAGGATCTGCCCGTCGACGAGGATTCGAGGATGAAGGTGCCCACCGAAGTGCCTGAACAACTGAAGGAGGTGCTTGCCAACATGGATCCAATCTACCATGACGTCTTCGTGAGCATGTACAAGATTCTGGTGCCTATATGCTTCCGTTTGTTCCATCGTTAGTACATTTATTACTATTTTATGTGTGATGGAGTGCTTTTGATGTCTGCTGGGATGCTTTTGATGTGGGTTCTTTGGCTGTGGGATGACGAACTGTTGTATGTAGGGTTCAGATAATTAGGTGTAGTGACGAACTGTTCCTTATATGTGAATGTGTTATGAACTGCTGCTTTTGTGTACAAAATGTTGGTTGTAGTAATTAATTATCATAGCTAATAAAATTGGTGTTTGTACCAATCTAGATAACCAAATCCCCTCTAATTTTTATAATGGCAAGTCGAACTCCTGATCTACAGATAGTGGACCTGATCTTCATGGTGTCGATGTACTTCATCCTCTTGGAGGAGATGGACTTGATCTTGATCCTGAGGATGATGGGTTTCAACGCCTTCCACATGTGCAGGTTCTGCATTTAGGTCAGGTAAGGCTTCTTCATCTTCTTCAACAAGAACTATGTTTAGATCTATTGCCAACTCTCCGTCTCCTTCTTCTGGCACTGTGTTGAGATCTATGGCCAACTCTCCATCTCCTTCATTTGGTACTATGTTGAGATCTATGTCCATGTCTAACTATAGATTGGATTGCAGGTTGTTGGAGTTTGGGGGGGTATTTGGTGCACGTTGAGCCTTTCGTTGGGTTCATCTGGAACAGGTGGAGGCTTTTTATAGTGGTGCAATGGCGCCAGTTCAAATTTTGTAATGTGGGCACAATGGCGCCAATTCAAATTTTGTAATATGGGCACAATGGCGCCAGATTTGGGTTACTAGAACATTCTGTGCTCTTCGTGGCGGCCAGCTGGTTCCACTAAATAATTCTTTATTATCTGACGCTTCTCTGCTTTTGCCACCAGTTTGGCCATTTTAAATTGTGCTGTCTGAAACACTCATGTGAGTTGTCAGAGGCCTTTATAGGGGCATCAGCATAATTTGCCAACTTTCTTAATCTGCGCGTCCAAGAGCTAGATGTACTTTTATTTGTGGGACAGAGGGAGTATGTACGAAGAGGACAGTCTTTAAAAAAACAGGTTTATATTTTACATATAAATCCGAATGTTTACATTTCAGTTCTTACAAAGACATCCTTGAAGGAAAGAAAAGATACAGCTTAGTCCTTGCAAGATTCTCCTGATCGTGTTCGCCGCCAGCGGTCGGAGCAGCCACACGACGCACTCCCATCGCACCAAAGGATCGAGAGGACACACTGTATTTGCAACTTGAAGCCGACCTCCATCCCGACGAAGAAACATTTTTTCGTTGCCACCAAGAGCAGCACACCGAACACATTGACATGCTCTATAATCACTGAATGCCCTGGCTGAAGAAGATGGCCACCGGCCATTGCATCACCAGGAGACAAGGAATCTGGCGCCTCAAGAACCGCCAGCAACCCCGGCTCACCAGACGACGACACAACCCGAAGGGGAACTAAACCACCAGAACAGGTGGAAAACAAAATCCAACCTGATTTCTCGGCACGTTGGTAGACATACCTCCCAAGGCTCCCGCCGGAGAAGCCAGCATCACCGGTGCAAACGCCAATGGAGACGAGGGAGGGACAAGAAGAGAACCTGACGAGATCTGGAGCAGCCAGGTCTCTGGATGCAGCGAACTCACACCTCTGCAGCTCTTCGTTGGCACCGGAGCACGCACCAGCGAGGAGGACAAGGATCCGAAGAAGCTTATTCCATGGACGCAATGCCACCTCCACCCTGCAAGCACCACCTGGACCTACTAATCTTTGCGCCACCATCGACGAAGCGAAGAACCCTAACCCTAAACTAGCTAACAAGGCTTAAGGTATGTACACCGGCCATCGATCCCGCTGCTCCTCCCCACCTCCGGCACTAGAACGGTCACCGGATGCGAGGAGGAGCCGGTGAGATCGACGTCGGGAGAGAGATCAACGCTCTGCCGCCCTTCTGACCTGTAGCAGGGAACAAGAGGAGAAGTTTCCCGAGAGGCCGAGCGACTAGGTGGCGGAAAAATTGTATACTCCGATGCAAGAGGAGGACAGTCTGGAGGAAGATCGATCGGAAAGGACTGGTGGGCTGACTTTAGCCATTGGCAGGCTAGAGGGGAGGAGTTGCCAGCCTATGAAGAAATAAAAAGACAAGGAGTGGGTTAGGCAACCCGGAGAGGGAAAAAGATGGGCCACGAAAGGAAACCAGTCTAGGCCAAGATAGGGATATAAGTTCTTTTTTCAGTTTTTAGAACTTTGCAAATCCAAAATAAGCTGAACTTAGTTCAAACTTGATTAAGACATTATGGGAATTTTATCAAATAGTTTGGTGCCCAAAATATTTGACAAATGATTTAAATATTTTTTCTTGCAACTTTTATCACATGACCAAGGATTATTGCATGCATCAACATGAGGGGCAAAACAATGGAAAAAAAGGAAAGGGAAAAATGTGGTTGTCGTATAACAATAGTTCTCTTAAGCTTGTTTTTATTTGGGCTATTACAACTATTTAACCAAATATTGATAAAAAAATTAAATACTTGAGAAAAAATACATTGATTTATTTATGTCTTCTATCACAAAAAAAATTGAGATGTGAGATGGATGCATCAAACAAGATGATAAATTTAGAAAATATGAAAACTACATATCAAAATATAAATTATGGAGACACTTTTTTTATAGAAGATGCTATTGTGTCATGACATCGAAGTATTTTGGATGACAATTATGATTGACAAGAATTGTCATAATAATCATCACAAATATGATATGATGATTTTTGGGTTGGCATCAATGACACACGATATATTTTTGTCATTAAGGTGAACTAACTGTTGGAAACCATTATAAACAAAATGTTCCGATGACAATTAGCACAGTTGTCATGAAAAAATCGCGTATAAAAGCCAACATGTCTTGTAGAGTTTCTGAAGTACTTATGTGACATGCATTCCGCGTAATAACCTTTACATTCGACTGAAGGGGACCATGCCGTGGAAGATGAGGGGTGAATTTAGTCAACTTCAAAACTAAGGGCAAAAACCACTTATAAAAATGTACACAAGTTCTCTCTAGATGTGCACTAGATTTTTTAGGTGTTGCTATTTCAAACGTAAAAAGACATTTGCACCCTTGGTTCCAAAAGAAAGGTCAGACAATCCCTTATCACCAATGTACTTGCTCTAATGGTGCCGACTGAAAAATAAATCTTAACTAATAATCTCCTAAAATCTTAACATATGCGATGAGTATAAGAAAGGTACCCTAACACGTCTACCAAGTGTAAGCCCTCAAGGTTAAAAAATACAAGAACCTACTTATCATAAATAATTTAAAATACAAAAACCAGTGATAGATTGGAGACTTAGAAACCCGATAGACAAGTTCCATCAACTATAGATACACAATTCATGATAACAATTTGCGCTGGTCTCTGGTTTGAGTGTTAGCCAACCCTCGCATTTAAGGTGTGTCTGTGCGCGTAACAGAGAGAGGTCCAGACGTGCCCGTACCAGCTTGCTGGAGTTGTGATACCCGCGCCGAAAGCAAGGAAAGCTAACTATAGGCGACAGCGGAGGCGCACCCGCGCGCGGAAACGAACCGAAACCGCCAAAAACGCGCTGTGCGCACGGCCAAAATTACTCGAACAATTATTTGACCTTTTTTTTTGGCTTTTTTCTATATGTATGTTTGATTTGTTTTATTTGAATTTCTTTCAATTTGCCTTTCATAGAAATTATCTGCAATCTTCTTTTTTGTATGTTTGGTTTGATTTATTTTGAATTTCTTCCAATTTGTCTTTCATAGAAATTATCTGCAATAATTTTTTGTATGTTTGATTTGATTTATTTGAACTTCTTCCAATTTGCCTTTCATACAAATTATCTGCAATCTTCTTTTTTTGTATGTTTGATTTGATTTATTTGAATTTCTTCCAATTTGCCTTTCATAGAAATTATCTGCAATTTTTTTCCATGCAATGTGTATTTTTTCTATGGTTTTGCATTTGTATTTATTTAATTTGCATTTAAAAAATATTATCTGTTAATTTGTTTATAATCTAGTCCCTTAGATGTAGATCCTGTGGTTTTGAAATTCGGGTGATGGCTGGCTTCAAAACACTAGATTCTTTTTGTTTTGTCCATTCGAGTGTTTTCAAGCCACCTGTCACTTGGGTGATGGGTGGCTTCAAATCACGCGAGTTTTGACTAGACAGATAAAAAAAAAGCCTCATAGCACGTCCCGTCATACATGTGTGAGTCGTGTGGCCGACTAAAATACGCGGCAGCCTCCGCCTCCACCTTTCATGTCGCCACGTTCTCGTCGTGGCGTCGTGCGGATCGAGCGGAACCACCCCACGCCACCCGCAGGGATCGCCACACGATCGAGGTCTCCGCCAATTTGCCTATATAACTGTCGAGGCGTTCAGCCGAATGGAATCGGAAGGCAATACCAACGTGCGCACACACAGTCTCAGTCGCAATTCTTATTCGGTGTTGTTCTTCTTGGGGTCACGATCGAGATGGCACCGCCTGTGGGTTTCAGCGGCCGGCGGCAGTTCGACGTGGCGTGCGGCGTGCTCAGCCGGTGCGTCAAGAAGGCGGAGGCCGCAACCGCTGGCAAGACGACGATGGCGGCGGCGCCGGCAGCGGCAGCGGCTCCTACCACGGCGCCGCCTACGACGATGCTGCTGATGCCGGGCGCCGACGTCACGCCGAACGTCAGGGAGGAGGAGCCCGAGGCCGAGGCGACGCAACTGGCGCAGCTGACGATCATGTACGGCGACCGCGCATTGGTGTTCGACGACTTCCCCTCGTACAGGGTGGCCGAGCTGGTGCTCGTCGCCGAGCGGCCACGGCCAGACCTTCCCGGAGCCGGAGGGACGACGACCACCGACATCCCAGTGGCGAGGAAGGCGTCGCTGCAGCGGTTCATGGAGAAGAGGCGGGACAGGCTCGTCGCGCGCGCGCCCTACGCCGCCGCCCGCCCGGCCCCGGCGTCGTCCAACGAGGAACGACGGAACCTGCAGGCGGGCGAACAAGACGCGGGGTCCTCCTGGCTTGGCCTTGGTGCTCCAGGAGGGTGCGCGTGCTGATGCCTGCGTCGGCGTCGCCATCTCGCCGTCGCCGCCGCGTACTGGACTTCACTTTCCGCGTCGACGACGTCGTATTGGCGTGTAGTGTATATATAGGAAAGTTCAGCTTAGCTCTGTAGCCTGTAGGAAATTATAATTATATATGATGAATGCAAGTTACCCTTTCTTTTGAACGATTGTTATTGGCCAAAGTAGAAATGTCACACTTGCCATTGACTTTGACACACTACTAGCAAGTCCATAAATATACGCTGTGTGTTCTTTGTTAACAGTTCTTTCGATGACGACACGCAAGCAAAAGTTCGTATTTCATCATGTTTATAACATGTTAAACTTAAAGAATGTCGGAGCTAGTCTGGAATATAGCTAACATTTCAATAGAATATGGTGGAAGTTTGTGTGTGGTTCAGTTCAGTTCAGTTTTTATATACAAGGTAAGGGAGACCAAAAAAAAAATGCCATGTCTCAAGAACAAGGGCGTGAATCAGAAAATCGAGAGTTTATTAATTGGCAGTTCATGGCAATACGGAGATTGGGCGTCATCCACGAAAGAAATCGCTAGACACACTAGATGCCTTCTTTTGAACCTTATTATTGTCACACCATCTTCTAGAAAGATGTTTTAAATTTGGGTTAAATTTCTTATTTATTTTAGGTATTTTGGTGCCATTTTGTAAATAGGAAAGGTCCAACTTACTGCCATTAAGTTTAGCTTTGTTCACGTTACTCTAGAATTATTAGTATCTTTTAAATTAATTTATTTATTCACTCTCTCCAACAACTTGCTTCACCGGCCAGGAGCTAGATAAGGCACTCCCACTATTCCAAATTAAATGAACTTTCTAAGTTATTTCAGTTCGATCTGTAGAGTACTAATATTTATGACAATAAATTAGCTAGCATAAATAGATATGCAATAACATGTATATTTTCATAGTGCCCTTATTTGGTGTCATAGATATTACTATTCATTCCTATAAAATTAGTCATAGTTTGACTTGCAGGATGATTTATAGGAATTGATTTACATTGAAATAGAAAAAACGACTCATCTCTTTTAGGAGTACTTTGGCAACAAGGGCAATTTAGCCCATGGAATATAACCCCGGACATGGATTTTTTTTTATCTTCCGTTCCCACCTCCACCCAGGGTGGATATGCACTCATGGGAGAATTTCACTGCAGCTGTTTGGCAGATTGCTGGGGAAATTTCCCTGCTGCTGTTTTATTTTAATATATAATACTCCAAGGATTCGTTTGGTAAAACTGACCACACAATTGAAGCAATCAAGTACCGTATGTCTCAAAAAATCAAAAAAAAATCCACAAAATCATGAAAAATATCAGGAATAAATCTTTCTGTACAAATACATAAATATTTTAAAACTAAATTTAAGTCTAATTAATACAAGTAATATATTCATATAGAAACTATTCGAGACCATCTTCCAACAAAGCTAAACTATGGATTTCACATGATCATGTCTATCCACATATATACCCAGTGAAGTAATGAAAAATAAAATTGGGGCATGAGACTTATTGGCAAGTTTGGATCTGAACAAACTACTACTTCACTGGAGCACATAATCTTGGATAGATGCATTCCTTTTACTGTATCCATACAAGTGCCACAAAACCGTATCCAGTCTTGAGATCTGAAAGTTCAGCAAGTAGCCAATACTTAGTCCAGTGCAATCCAGATTCATGCAGGGGTAAATACGAACTACTAAATGGCAGAATACAGCAGTTTGGACAGACCTCCATCTTCTTGCTATATTTTTAGGTAAATATAATACACTAAATTGAAGCAGCAAGCCATCCTATGATGACTACAAAATGAGTCATCAGATATTCAAATAGCAACTCTTGAACACATGCATATGAAGTTAGAAGGATAAAGGTGCAAACTTCATACGTCAAACGACGCTTATGTACCAGCTGGTCTGCTACTCGTCTAAGGATCAGAGGATGGAAGTGACAACGCAGAGGGCGGATACTTAAAGAAATGTGTGACCTCCAAGTTAACCTTCCTACCCCCCCAATCTGAACTTCAACGATCAGATAAAGTTGAGCTAGCATTATCAGTTTTCAACTTTCAAAAGGAAAGTGTAGGACTATCCAAAAGTGTCAAGTGCAGACATAAACAACCTATATGAACATCACACGGATTTGTAAGGATTTAGCAGATTAAGCCCACTTCACATCTGTTCATACAAGTAACGTAAAACTGAGTATTAGCCTTGGTAAGTGCTAAAGGCTCATTCTTTAGAAAACTACGATGAGAAAATAGCTGCATTTAAGTTTGTGAAAACTACAAAGTTTTCTATGAAAATAGCTCCATTCATCATCATATCAAACCTAACGCCCAACCAAGCTAATCCATTTATCGTCATATCAAATACAGTCATTACAGACATAATGGACTGATAACAAAAAATAAATTGGAACCAATAATTTTGGCACTACAATAAACTGACTTTAAACTTACTTTCACAAGCTTCTCACATAGACATTGTTGCTGCATTTTCCTTCTCCCTACATCCAGTTACATCAATAACCCCAGCAGACATGTTCACATAATTTATACTTCAGCAAACTTGGCTGCCTTAAAAAGGTCATTCCCCTATACTCAATCCATTGCGACTAATATCACGTTATTTAGGATCACTTCAACCTCTAAGTTCACACAATCAATAAGCTGAACCCAAAAAGTGTTTCTGAGTGAGTCGACCAGAAGCTATCAATCAATCAAATAAGTACATACATGAACGAATGGTAGCAGTGTAGCACGCATGCATGTACATATTTGTTCCCTATTTTATTGATCAAAATATTCAGGTACAGAAAGGATGCATTACATCTATTTGACTTGCTTACGAATGCTAGTGGTTGCTGATATTGGTAGCTGCCATTTGGAGTTTGAGGGAGCTCTTAGCTATAGCCACACTTGTGAAGAACTGGAGCACAAGAAGGATTGGGGGGGGGAACACGATTTTGGGAGAAAAATAGCTGAGCAAAGCCAACAAGCAGGTTTCCTAAAGCACCAATAGAGGAAGCAAACATCCAAGCAAAGGACTGAAGCTAACCTGACCCTGAGGATGAGGTAACTATTGCTCAGGAAATTGACAATTTTCCCTACAAACCAGAGGCGATGTTGATGACGCAGAACTGCAGAAGTACCAATAGAATCACACAAAGACCAATTTGCCTCCTTTTGACAATAGTGCATCTCTACCTACTAGCGCTAGTAAGATGGAACAGCAATCACCATTACTACCCTTTCCCTAATTAGTGCCTAGCTACTTTGCGAAAATTAAGCAGAGATTATGCCAAGCGCTGACGTTTCCAATTTTCAATTGCTAATACAACATATCCAATTATTGCCGCATTCAACACCATAAGTGCCTGTAATATTTATATAAGAGTCTACTACTAAAGAAATGAGCTGAATGCATTGCAACAGATAGCAAACACCAAACATTGAACAAAGATTGAACCTTAAGTAGCTAAATCTTCAGTATGTGCTGGCAAACAGACACAACAGACCATTGACCTGAATTTTCAGGCACCGCAGGCATTTTCTAGCTACGGGGCTTACTCGATCTCTGCTTTCTCCTACTATGAGTCCTGAACAACTAGCTAGTATGGGCTTTCCAATCTCTGCTTCCTCCATTTACAACAGGAGCAGTACCATTGCTTCATCAAAAAGGAGCACAGATATGCAAAGTTGCGGATGAAACCCTAGCGGATCAAAAAACGAGGAAGGAGATGCATTTGGAGGAGAACTCACCTGCGGAGGCGGAAGCAGAGCTGCTGGTGCCGCTATCCGAGGCGACGGCGCTGGAAACGCAGAGGATCAGCGGGGAAGGGTGGCGGAGGTGAAGCAAGGCGGTGGTGGCCTGTGGAATCCCTGCCACGAGGAGTCGCCGGACGCGAGAGGTTGTCGAAGGGATGGCGCAACGGAGACATGTGGCGGACGGTGGCGGCGCAGTGCCTCCTCGCGTCGAAGGGATGACGGGCGGCGGCGGCACAGCGCCTCCTCGGTCCTCGCCTCCTCACGTCGAAAGATAGATAGAGAGACCCGCGAGCGGACGGGGAACGGTGCCCGATGTCTTGAGACGTGGGGCGGCGCCCCGGGGAAAACGCGTGGGTTGGGCTGCCCTCCCCCTCCGCGTAGGCTTCCAAACAGCTCCGTAATCTGGCCCGTGGCCAGTTTCCGCGCGGGCTTCTCGCCCCGGGAAAACGCCAGGATCCCGGAGGGGTTCCCTGCTGCCAAAGTAGGCGTTAGAGGTGTTCTCGCGGAACCACCGTGTCAAGCTTCTCTCTTTTCCAGTGGGCCGAGGATGTGCTCAAAGTGATGAGAAACATCATAAAAAAATTATATATATATATAGCAAAGAAAATATCATCATAGTACAATACCTATCCACAGAGCGGAGCCACGCATAAAACCATCAAGACACAGAGCGGAGCCCAGCAACCAACCAGAACCAGCACGTCCGATTTCCTAAACATCGCGGCGCGCCAACCCAACCCAACCCAATCCAATCACTAATCAGGCAGCGCAGCAATCAGCCTCCCAAACCATCACGTGTTGGTCGTGGCAGAAACAGGTGAGGACCCAAAACCACGGTTTCACACGGCACGCACCGCGCGATTCCGTCGACCGTCGTTCCCACTTCCCCCACCCGTCTATATAATATAAATAAAAATCTCCTCCCGAGTCCATCCGCCGAAACCATCCGTCACATACAACTCCTCCGTCCCAATTCCCAGGCCCAGCGCGACAGGATCAAAGAAGCAGCAAAAGCTCGCCTAATTACACAGCGCGAAGCAAAGAAACCCAAGATAATGGCAACGGCGGGGAGCGTCCAGGGCCACGGCGCCCGGTTCGCGGCGGCGTGCGACGTGCTGAGCCGGTACGTGAAAGCGGCATCAGCGGTGGCGACGACGACGACGACGGTGGAGCAGCCGCGGCCAGCGGCGGCGGGCACGGTAGTAGCGGTACTCCCTCTGATGCCCGGCGCGGACCTATCCACCACGCAAGAGGAGGAGCCCCAGCCCCGAGGCGGCGGATCAGGCGCCGAGCGCGAGCAGCTGACCATCTCGTACGGCGCCCGGGTGGTGGTGCTCGACGACGTCCCTGCGGACAAGGCCGCCGCGCTGCTCCGGCTCGCGGCCGCCGCGCAACAAAGCGCCGCGCCACGGGTGCTGCGAAATGATGACCTGCTGCCCATGGCGAGGAATGCGTCGCTGCGGCAGTTCATGGAGAAGCGCAAGGGCCGGGTCGCCAAGCGCGGTTCGCCATACAGCCGTCCGGCGGATGCCGCCGCCGCCGCGGTGGCGTCGTCGTTCCCGGACCATCTAGCTCTCACGCTCTGATACAGCCTGTTATTACTACTACTACTCTAGGTGTTCGTAGCGTACTGTATGTAAGTGTAAGAAGAGTCGATTGTACAGAGGAAAAACTCTACTAGTTTCTAAGAGCATCTCCGAGATTTCTAAGAGCATGTCCGAGAGTTTTCTATTTTTTTCTTTTAAAAGCTTGTAGTTTTGTGACTTCTAAAAACATATTTGGAGAAAAAAAAAACCTCTCCAAAAGTTTCTAATAAATAACCTTTTTTTTTTTGTCGCGGAAGTGCACAGGGGCACGCCAAACCCTTTCTCACGCCGCGACCTCTCTGCCGCCGCCGCACCTCGCTAGCTCCCAGCCGGCCATCTAGTAGGAGCAGCAGCTAGCCATCAGCAGAGCAGCAGCAGACAGTATACAGGAACCATCAGCTGCAGACATACGCAAGCAGCCCGCCAGTAGCAGTTCAGTACCATCAGCAGACCACGGTACCATGCAGGCAAGGAGTCCCTGTTTAGTTCCATCAAATTCCCAATTTTGGTACTATGTAAAAAGAAGATTCCCTGTCACATCAAACTTGCGGTACATGCATGGAGTACTAAATGTTGACGAAATCAAAAACTAATTGCACAGTTTGGTTGTACTTTACGAGACGAACGTTTTGATCCTAATTAGTCAATGTTCGAACAAGTATTACCAAATAAAAACGAAAAAGTACTGTAGCTACAGTACCTCCCTGAATTTGGCGGCGCCGAATCGGACACCAAACTAAACGTGGCCCAATGAAAAAAAAAACTGCTGCCTACCGGCCACCAAGACAAGCTAGCTGCAGACGAAGAAACCAAATTCACAGAACACAGGCAGAGAGGCAGGCGGCCAGGGCGTGGCACAGAGACACAGCACGCGGCCTGGGCATCGCACAGAGACACAGCACGCGGCCAATCCCGGAGGCGGCGGCGTGGATAAGACCAACGAACGGCAAAATACCAGAACAGAGAAGTAGATAGATGGAGTTTTTACCTCTTCCTTGATCGGCGACGGTGAAGATCCTCTGCGCTCAACGAAGAACAATTGCGCGAGGGCGGAAACCGCGGCAAAGGAAGGGCGCGGGAAGGAAGAAAATGTCGCGACCTTTGCGCCACGGAGGATACGCGCGAGTCTGCGGCGCGTAAAGTTACGCGAATGAGGATGATTTTTCTCAACTCCTAAAATACTAGAAGATTGTATTAGGGGTGGTAGGAGAGGGATTTTTTCACATCTTTCTAAAAACTAAGAGTCAGGAGAAGGTTTAGGGTAATAGAGAATTACAATTTCTTACGAAAGAAGAAATGAAATGGTGCCCACTGGTCCCGTCCCTCGCACATGTGACATGCCTGAAACTCTGTCGGAGCTTCCCGCTGCACATGCACCGTACCGGCCGCTTCTTCTGGTTTACCGTTGAATTTACTTTAGCGCGGCGGTGCGCGGTCGGGCTGGCGGAGGTCAATCGATCGTGTGCCCCACGGGCCGGCACATCGCGTGAGACAGCAGCACGCACGCATCCTCCTTCCATTCCTCCCTCCGTCGGCCTAACTTCGCACGTGCAGGCTTGCGGGTCGTCTTCGTCTTTTTCCAATCCAAACAAAAATCAGGAACGAAACCGTCAAACCGGTGAACTTTTCTGTGGGGATTGTGTGATTGTGTTGCTAGTCGAGTAGTCGGCCTCTTTTCCACGCAGCTGTTTTAATTTACTCGTCTTCTTCTACGTACTATATATAGTTAGCTAGTGCCTCCGATCGATTTCAAACAGAGTATATAAAGACACGTTCCTTCCATCATTCAATTCAAAAAAGCCACGCTCCTTTACCACGAACAACAAAAGAAAAATGAACACTCCTTTATGAAAAAGAAAATGCAAAACGTATGTCTAGGTATACGTACGTCAAGTATGCAAGCATTCGAAATTTGTACTAACTTGTAGTTCCATGTTTAGTAAATTTCTAGCTCCAAAAGATTCATGAATTTCTCAAAACTGAGTCTAATAAGTCTTTGAGCCAGAGGTACGACAATGGTCCAAGGCATGCATCAATATGAATCATTTATGTACTTAAACATCTTTAATTTGGCTTTGAAACTACATATATATCTACCATAAAACTTTGAGTTAGAGTTGTGCTAACCAAGCATATTCCTAAATGAACCAAGCTATAGGAAAAGGTAGGGGGAAACTAGACTTGTTTTTCTTTTTGACTCATTGTGATGGAAAAAAAAACTCGAGCCAGGGGCTTTGAAAGACGATGTCTTATTTCAAGGTACTCCGTCTATTCAAAAAAGAATATAGATCTCACTTCACGAGGAGTCAAAAAAAAATTATGTTTGACTAAGTTTATAGAAGATATTGTCTACATTCTCCAATTACATTTATTATAAAAATATATTATCTAATGATACTTATTACGCATTATAAACATTAATACTTTTTATATGTATTTAGTCTAAATAAAGAATATTTAACACCTCGAGAAGCGAGAGTGGAGGGAGTACAATGGACAAATTTCATAGTATCAAAATTCGAAACCACGTGCTTTTTTAGGGGCTGCTTGGTTCCAGACAAGATATGCCACACCAAATTGTGGCGGGTTGTGGCAGAGGTGAGAAAAACCAGCGCCACGCTTGTGACGAGAATCACTACTGCATTAAAAGCTGTGGGAGCCTAAGGTTAATAATCAACCAAACACTGCCCTGTATGGGCATGGCTGCCTAACTCGCTGCTGTGGCGAGGTGTGGCTGGGGCCTTGTTTAGATTTGTAAGTTTTTTTACTCTTTTTTTTTTGTCACATCAAATCTTTGGACATATGTATGGAGTATTAAATGTAGATAAAAAAATAACTAATTACACAGTTTTATTATAAATTATGAGACGAATCTTTTGAGCCTAGTTAGGTCATGATTGGACAATAATTGTCAAATACAAACGAAAGTGCTACAATACCAAATACTGATTCCTAACCCCAATCTAAACCAGACCTGAGAAGCAAACAACCCCTTAGCTTATATTGGCTTGTTTTTTTTTTTTTGGCCAAAATTTTATATTAAGTAGTATATGAATTGTACGGTGCGGCTGCGGCACGACGTATGTGATGATGATTGTGATTTGTGAGGTACCTCTGTGATAATCTGCCTGCAACTGCAAATGTCCGACGGTCCCAGCACGGGGTCCACGGCCAGTCGGCCAAGTCGTCCACTGCACCACTTGTGCATGCCGCTGTCCACCGGCTGGTAGTTTTATTTATGCTGCTCCCACCGCAACTTTCACGTGTTGTTCGTGCCGACGACCCACCGCGCCGCGCGCGCGGCTTCACACCCATGTCCTCATGATATCCCCGACGATTCCTCGCTTCCAGTCCCACCTATAAAATCGAGCTCCCAACCCAAAAGCCCAAGCCAAACCAAAGAATTCCTCCTCACGAAACCGGGAAGAAAAGCAAGGTCCCAACTCCCAACCCAAGGCAGCGGCAGGCAGCAGCTCATCACCGGCGATGGCGGCAGCAGCTTTAACTCCAGTAGGCACGGGCGGCGCCGCTGCGGCGACAAGCCGGTTCGCGGCGGCGTGCGGGGCGCTCAGCCAGTACGTGAAGGCGGCCGAAGCCGAGAGGAAGCACGCGCACGCGAGGCCGGTAGCCGTGCCCGTGCGCCCCCTCCTGCTGATGCCGGGCGCCGACGTCTCCGACGCCTGCAGCCCCGACGACGGCCTGGACCACCTGGCTCAAGCGGCGCCGGCGCCGGCGCAGATGATGACCATCGTGTACGGAGGGCGCGTGCTGGTGCTCGACGACGTCCCGGCGGACAAGGCGGCGGGCCTGCTTCTCCTCGCCGGCGGCGGCGCAGCAGCAGCGCAAGAAGGTGCAGGAACAGAGGCGACCGCCGGTGCCAAGCGCGGCGGCGGGCAGGTCTCCGCCTCTGCGGCCGCCGCCGACCTGCTGCCAGTCGCGAGGACGGCGTCGCTGCAGCGGTTCATGGAGAAGCGCAAGGTCCGGGTCGCCGCGCGCGCGGAGCCGTATCGGCGACCGGACGCCAGCGACGCCTGCCCTGACCACCTCAAGCTCGCGCTCTGATTCCTGTTGGTGCCCAATTTCTAATTCGTTGATAGAGTACTTTTCGGAAAAGAAAAAAAATCGTAGAGTAGGATTATAGGAAGAGTGGGATGTACAGACAAACTAGTAAACATGGGCGTACTGAATGAAAGCCAGATTTGAACAAACTTGAATTCCTTAATTGTACACAGTTGCAGATCCATGTCGCACAGAGTCCTTAGCACTGATCTCACACATTGTTCCCCAAGCTCCTCCCGACATGCCAGTTTATAGTCTGATCGCTGGGTCGTATTTGGCTTATAATCTATAGTTTATCAGTTAACAAACAGTATTTTTCTCTCACATCAAATCAGCCAACAGTACTTTTAGCCATGGCTTATAAGCCAAACCAGCCCAAACGAACAGGGCTTTAATTTTCCTAAGACCGCCTCCAACAACCGCGACCCAAAATACAAGACTCATTCGTTCTTGGGTAGCGCTAAAGGTAAAGAGTTCAATACTTATTTTTTATTTTCTCCAACAACAAGACCCAATACCTAAAATAGATCTTCAGAAGAACCCTTTCTGCAAATGGATCTTCAGAAGAGAGGATACTCAGATTTAGGTTATGCATCTTTCAATACCTAAAATAGGTTTCCTATATAAATATTCTGTTATAGGCTATAGATATTATCTTGACACCATTTTAGATTTGGGTTTCGCGATGCATCTCCTGCTGGCCACTCGATCGAGTCGAAGAATAAGCGAATACTCCCTCCGGTTCTCTAAAGCAAGTCGTTTTGAGGTTGTCTTAAGTCAAATATTTTAAACTTTGACTACAAATAACTTCTTTTGGGTTGAGTTTGAAAATATAAAAGTGATGTAAGTAGATTCGTCTCGAAATGTAGTTTCATAAAAGTATATATTGACTATATTTTATAAATATTTTATAGAAAACGTAGCGGTCAAAGTTATTTCTTAAAGACCGTGTCGATGTCCAAAACGACTTGCTTTAGAGAACCGGAGGGAGTACGTAATAACGAAGGTTAGTAGGCTAGTAGGCGTACTAGCTAGCTGTAGCTGGAATCATCTCACACAATCATGGACGTGCCAGCGGGTCTAGGGCCTTGTTTAGATCATCTTCAAATTCTAAGTTTTTTTACTCTCTCTCCATTACATTAATTTTTGGACGCATGCATGGAGTATTAAATGTAGGTAAAAAAATAACTAATTACACAGTTTGGTTGTAAATTACGAGATGGATCTTTTGAGTCTAGTTAGTCCATGATAGGACAAAGTTTGTCAAATACAAACGAAACATGCTACAACGTCCAGGTTGCAAAAATTTACAATCTAAACTAGGCCTAGAACGAGTTGAGGAACGAACCTTACGACGGGTGCGTCGGCGGCGCCCGGTTCGAGACGGCACGCGGCGCACTGAATAGTGCATCGACGACCACCGCCCGGTTCGCGTCGGCGTGCGGCGCGCTGAGCCTGTACCGTACATCAAGCCGGGCGCAGTTGCGAAACGTCTTGCAGCCTGTTCGGGAGACCGTATCGTATCGTGGATTATTTACTGCTGGCTGGTTTGGTGTGAGAGAAAAACACTGTTCCCGCCTGGAAATTTACGATCGTTTACGAGCAAGCGAACAGGCTTTGGTGTCGAACATGATACGCACCGGCCTGTTAAAATTTTCATGTGCGCCACATGCTGACTTTTTTTGTTTTGAGGCCAACCACATGCTCAAGCAATTCTGGTTTGCTGCTCATAGTGCTTTCGTGCGACTAGTTAAGCGTGTGCCCGGAATTGGCCGGCACGTCTCGTGGCGGACTGCCCTTAATGGCCACGTTCGATTGTCTTATAATATGTATTTTTCAGCTTATTTTTTTAGTCGGAACAGTATTTTTCTCTCACAATAAATCAGCCGGAACAATGTTTCGACTTATTTTTTCAGCGAAGCGAACGGGACCAATGTGTGCTGGCAGATGGTCGCTGTTTGGTTCCCAGCCATTGGCAACCACGCCATGCTGTGGCGGCGCCGCACCTTGTGGCGGAGAAATCATGCGTCTAAGGTTCGGCAGAAAAATAAACTACATGCACTGTGGCTACCGTAAGTTTGTAACAAACCAAACAACACCTTTAGTTTCCGTTGCTTCCATCGGTTGTGACGTGTCGTCTTGCGGCTTACAACCAAACACGCACTAACTCTTTTTTTTATAGGGATGAACATTGACCTAACCTTTTTATAAAGAAAACAAATTACGTTAAAAAAAGAAAAACGAAACCCATGTTTCAATCCAGTGGCTGGGTGGTCACCAAATTAACCCAAAAATAAAATATTGTTGTTATTTCAAATTTATAAATAGAAATAGGTAAATGTCTATGTTAAAAAAAACTAATGCCACAATAAATAGATATCAAAGCAAAGAGAGCAAAAAACTCAACGAACTCTGCTACCACCACGTCGTCCGCCTGGGCAACTCAGGCGGCCCCATTCTGCGGCACGGCAAGCCTTCCCCAAAGAGCGCTCTTTATCATCGCTTTCGTGGGAGGCCGGCGAGGCTGCCGGGAAGGCGACAAGGCCTACAAGGCAGGTGACAGTGTTTTCTTTAGCGAATCGAAGGCTTCGTGGAGGTAGACCGATGGATTGGCTCCGTCATACTTGGCCGGATCCAAGGCCGTCCTCATTAGATTTGTCTATTGCGTTCTCGAAAATCCTTAGATCTTGCCAGTACAGCATGGGGGCGACAGCGGTGGCGTGGGCTTGCCATCTACAGGAGGTAGTTGTGTGGCTGCGCCCCGCCGCGGTGTGGCTAGAGGTGTCAGTCCAGGGATGGACTCTACGCGGTTGGTAGTGTCGGCGCCGTGATTGACGGCCTACGATGTTCATCTGGCGCAGCCACAGCCCACCTCCATCCACGAGGTCGGCGGTGTCACAACCTATCTCGTATGCATTGCTGTGCGAAGCTAGGGCGGTAGGCTCGATCGTGGGTGGTGCGACGCGCATGCAAATGCCACTGTGGACGCCATGCAGACATGGTGGCCTAGGTGCATCGATGTTATTGCAGGTGGCACGACAGCTGGGCACGAATGCGGGCGACATGTAAACATGGCGACCGGGCACCTCGGCGGTGTGGTTTTGGTGGTGTGCTGCAGTGCGGTGGCTACTGGTGCCGCAACGGCCCGAGACATAAATGTTGGTGGTGCAGCAATGGGACGGCTTTCTCTCGGTGTCAAGGCCATTGTTGGGGGATAAGGGTGGCTAAGCCTACGGCCTACTTCTTCCATGTGAAAAGGGTCAAGGCCCAATCAATAAGGGGGCATGGACCTCCATGTAATTTGTAAATCAAAAGGGTAGGGAGGAAGTTTGCCTCCTCCCACCTCCTCTATAATAGAGCCCAAGGGACAAGAACTAGGATGGTTCTCCCACTCACACCAAAACTGTATCGCTTACTCCCACCCCTCTCTACGATGTGGGTCTAGGTGCCTTAGCTTGACACTCACCCTATGAGGGTGTAAGCAAAGGTCTAGATTCCAACAACGATTTTCTTTTGGTGTGCCAAGGGGGTTTGCTCAGCGACTTGTCATCCTTACGTTGGCGGACATGCGCCGACTAGCTTGCATGCACGTCTCGGAGGTGATTCGACATCTAGGGGGTGACCGAGTAAGGTCGTCTACGAAGGAGCTGCGGCTGGGATGCCTCTTTGCAATGGCTAGGTTGGCAACGGTCCTCGGTGGCCTGCGCTGCAACGGGTAGTGCTGCGTTGGCCTTAAAACAGAATTCCAAATAAGAAAGTAGTTAACTACAAAGTTTCATATGTTTTCAAGTACTACAACTTTGGTTTAGGTGATTTCTCCATCCGAGGCAGTATGAAAATTTTTAAAAATAAATTTCAAAATTTGAAAACTTAAAACATAAATTTCAGGCCTTAAACGATTTGAAATGGAAAAGTAGTCAACTTTAAAGTTGTAGATCTCTTCATGTACTATAACTTTGATATAAAGTTTGTCTTCGTCAAACTTGATTTGTAAAAGTTATGAACTTTGCTATGTGGTACCTATTTTTAGAGACATCCTAAATTGTCAACCGTCTCTAATATTCATTTGTATGGTTTGGCCCGCCATCCACTTCTAAATTTAAAGAGCATTTCTAGAGACGTCTAGAAAGCCCAGCGTGTCTAAAAATCAATTTTCTAGAGATAGACGTTGCTAAATTCGTTTCTATAGTAGTATGTGATTCTACATGGGAAAGAGGCAGGTTTGTGATCTTGCAGTGCCGGAGCTAGAGCATTTGCCCCACACAACTGATTTATATTTATATAATTACTATCACTAACAATATATTTTTGTTATAGTTTATATGTATATAGTTTATCATACATAACTTTCAAATGTCTAATTAAATAACTTGTTTACCGTTAAATGAATATTTGAATGCAAATCCAATTTATGTTACCTGATTTGTATCAGTATCAGAAGATATCTATTAGATCCGAATGTGTATTTGATAAAAGATATATATTCTAAATTGTAAGTCGTTTTTTCATAAATACATAGCTTCAACTGTATACCGAAATATAAATATAATACTATATATCTATATTAAAAAAATAAAATGATGTACTCTCTCCACTCCGATCCAAATTATAAGTCGTTTTGACTTTTTTTTATATCCATTTTGTTATACATCTAGATATAATAATATGTCTAGATACATGGTAAAATAGATGAACCAAAAAAGTCAAAGCGTTTTATAATTTGGAACGGATGGAGTACAATTTACGATAAAGTAGCGAATAGTAATATTCATGTATTATGATTAGATAAGTATCCAAATCCATTTTCACACCAACCAGTTCGATGGCAATGGCATGGCAATTTGCAAGTCCCCACCTCACCGCCTCATGCCTCAGGCACGACGTCACGTCGTCCACTTGCGCCGGGCGCCGTCAACCGGCTGGCCCGGTGGTTGTGCTCCCACCTCGTTGCCTGCCAGTCCTGCCACAGCTTTCACGTGTTTTTCGTGCCGACGACCCACCCACACTCCTCGTAGTTTCTTCCTTCCTATCCTAGCTATAAAAACAAGACCTCTCAGACCAACTAACCAAGGTCCAAGGCAGAACAAAATTTCCATCAATCGTCCTTCTCCTCCTCCATTCTCGAGAGCAGGTCATCGCCTGCAATGGCGGCGGCGGCAGCACCTTCAGGAGGCACAGGAAACAACACAGCTGCGACGACGACGACCAGCCGGTTCGCGGCGGCGTGCGGCGCGCTGAGCCAGTACGTCAAGGCGGCGGAGGCCGAGAGGACGCGCGCGCGGCCGTCGGCGGTGCGGCCCCTGCCCCTCATGCCGGGTGCCGACGTGGACCAGGAGGAGGAGCCGGAAACGGCGGCGGCGCAGCTGACCATCGTGTACGGCGGGCGGGCGCTGGTGCTCGACGATGTCACGGCGGACAAGGCGGCCGACCTGCTGCGGCTCGCCGCGGCGGCGGCGCGCGCGGCGGGGAGGCACGGAGCAGCCGCCGCTCTCCTCGGTGGTCGCCGACCTACCCGTGGCCAGGAAGGCGTCGTTGCAGCGGTTCATGGAGAAGCGCAAGGGCAGGGTCGCCGCCCGCGCGGAGCCGTACCGCCGGCCCGGTGACCCACGCGACCATCTCACGCTCGCGCTGTGATCTCGGAAACCCTCGGCGTTAGCTAGCTAGAGGATGCTGTGCTGAAGAAGCTGAACTCAACCGGTGGGGAAATGGAGATCTCCGTAGATGTAAACTCTGTATGTTGCGTAGTAGCCAGAACATATATACTCTATTTGTTATTACTAGACATAGTTATAGGTGGATTGTTTGTTGTTATGTGTTTTGAATTAAACAGAAAAAGCGTAGAGATGAAAAGACATATATGGTTTCTCATTCCGGTGGATCCCGATTATGTTGATTTGAAGTAATTACCTTACTTCCGCCACACACACAAAAAAAATATTCCTTTTATTTTCCAAGAAGCATTGAACAGTGATTTACTTGAAATCTTTCAAGTTTGAATAGAGTCTAAGAATAAGCATCTTAAAAGAGAGAGAATAATCTAGATCTACAAATTGAGTGCAGATCGGCTGGTTCGGTTCCTACCTCCTCATCGAATTTAAATTTGAAATTAAAACATGTGTTCGTAATTTTCTCTATTTGTCCTAGGATTGAAGCGGTGAGTGTGCATACATGTAATGTATGTCGTTTATGTGCGTCTCTGATTCGGGAAAAAGCCGAGACATTTGATTTTACAAAGTCCTGCCGTTGACAAGGTGTATACGAGTATACGTTTACAGTCACAAATATCATCAGAAAAATAAAGCATCATGAGTTATATAATTCTACTCTACTCCGTATATGAAAGAACACATGCATGGAACAAAATTAAATCAAGGACTGCGAAGCATGCATGGCTTCTTCTCAACCTTATTTATTTGCAACCACCTAGCAGGCGCTACAAAACATACGAAGAGATCATCTAGAGCTGTAGAGCAGGTCCACGAAGATCTCCTCCATCAGCCTCTGGTCCCTGAAAGCGAAAGGGTCGTGAGGACAGCCCAAAAGCAGACAGCGACCCAGTTTTGACACGTTGATGTTTCGCGCCACATGCCTCCAGCAATTTCATTTTCCAATTCCCCAGCGTTCCCACCACTAGTACTTGCGAGAGAAGGCCCGGTCACGAACCTGCGTGTGGCTTGCTTCTGTCCACGACGAATGCTTTGGGGACCAACTCCACTTTGCCTCGTCTGCCTTGCTCAGATCGTCCGGCTTCCTCGCGACGTGCCCAGCACTACTTAGACGAGCGTTTTCTTATAACCAAAGACGCAGAGCACGGATTGTGTCCCAGTTTGCACAGGGCAGCAGAGACACCAGGGCAGAAGTCTGGTTTAGAGCAACTTCAAGAGAGTCTCTACATCTTGCATCAGTGGCGGATCCAGAAACGGACCAAGGGGGCTAAATAATAAAAGGCTAGAAATCATACTAGCCATAGAAAGCGCTTCAAAAAATAATTCATTGTAGTCTATTATTATGCCCTATACAATATGAAATATTGCAAAGTGAAATCTCTAGAAAACTGAATCACTAATACCTCAGTAAAGTACCTCACTACGGAGTAAGGAGATAGGAGAGAGAGCCAGAGAGGAGCTGGTGTGGCAGAACTGTCCGAAATAACACGTTTTCGGAGGCGCTCGTCTTCCACTAGACATTAAGCACCTCGAAAGTGAGCTACCTCGGAGCGTTCCATCGAGCACACCCCAAGGGAGAACTCGAAACAATCCATGTTTTACATCCAGACTCCAATAATGAGGATGAGCTTACAATACTTAGTCCATTTCATACAACAAGAGTTCTTGAAAATTATTTATTACAATACCAGAGTTCGGAGTACAATAATTAAACAGCGGAATGAAAATAAACATCTAGCGAAAACGATACAAGGATCCGTCTGTACCCACCAGAAGAATCATCCACACAAGAGCTACTCCTCAGACTGCACCTACAACAGGGGTAAAATAAACCCTGAGTACACAATGTACTCGCAAAACTTACCTGACTAGTGGGAATAGTTTCTCGACTCTCAAGGATATGATAGGCAATATGGGTTTGCTGCTCTCTTTTTATTTGCGGAAAGCATTACTAATAGTTCATCCTTATAGTCACGTTTTATTAGCATTCATGATTACTTCATTAGCTAACCATTCTAGGTAAACATCTGTTCTACTTTTAAGCAAGGGTTAAGCAATCAGAATCATTTCACCATCTTTCATCTTCCAGTTCTTACTATGGTGCTAGACCATAGCCAAGTCGTACCGTCTCACGGAAACGGCGATTGGCGAACCAATGTTTTTCAGCTGGGTACCCCAAAACACACGCCCCATTTATACCCCCGGCACAAACAAGACCAACCCATTTCACTCCTATCATGGGGTCTAGGTTCCCGTCCAAACTTGGACTCCAAGCCCCCGCCCTTGAGACCCGGTCTCAATATGGTGCTTAGACCTCCACCTTTCCCCGCCTCCAATCAGTCGGTCCGGAAAGAGCCGAAACCCACGACAAGAGTGTAACGAGCCTTCCCGCTCCCATAAGCAAGTATGTGCTCAGGATAATAAGTCTGTGACCTGACTACCATCCACAGCAACGGACGGTCCTCAATCGACACGAACGGGGAAAACAGTGTAGCCAAGCTAAGCCCCGTGGCCGCGGGACACAACTCGTTACACCCACCAATACCCCTATCATATCCCTGCCCGGTCTCAATTTTTTCTTTCATCATTTTTATCATGAGAGTAATTATAATAATCACCTATTGTGGGTAACGGCAGGTTACTCACGCTACCGAAAACCTAAGCATAGCGCTACTCGAACCTACACTAGTAAGACTCATAGGACAGATATATCTATAAATGCGGTTTCCATAAAATTCCTGTAATGTAAATACACATCACATATATATATTCAGTGATTATAAAAAATAAGGGTTATGCACCAGGGCTTGCCTTGGGCAAGCGCGGTGTCAACCGAGTCAGTCGATGGTGGCTCTAGGACCTCCTGCTGCACGAGAATCTTCTCCTCGTACTCCTCGATGATCTCCTCGAACTCACGATTGTCTGTGGTCACTATCTCTACCAACTCGTTCTCTACATGCATGCGATGATACACTTAGCATTTAGGCAACAACAACCCTTAAACTAAGAATACGCATACTAAGCTACTAAGCTAGCTCTAATGACCAAGGTAGTAAACTAACTATCATCTTTACCAAGCAAAGTGTTGTGTTTAACTAACAAACACCTAGCTTTACAAAATGAAGGATAAATCTTTATTTCTACTAAAGATTTAATGTATATTGAAACAAAGAGCATTTAACTACCTTAATGCTTAGTCTATTCTAAAGCTACAAAAATTACAGTGATCACATAATACTACAATGAAGCTACTATAAAAATTTCAGGATTAAAGCTATCACCAATTTAAAACAAAAATTCCTACAATAATTAACTTAATATTATTAAGCATCCTCAAATGATTTAATAGCCCCTAATTTCAACACATATAAACATGAACTAAATACACCAACAGATAGAGCATAATTTTACGAACCTAATAAAATTAGTTTCATAATTTTTGGACACCTACATGATTTTATATTAATTACCAAAGATCAGCTCAAAAATTAAATTAGAAAACTATTTCTAATTCCTTATGAAAACGAAAAGCGAATCTCCCGCGTGTAACACCCCAGGTGTTTGGCTTCCATATTTGCACTTGCATTTCATAAACATGAGCATCATTCATCCATTCATGAGCTTATATTGCATGAAACATGCTTGTGAAACATTGCAACATATTGTCATATTCATGTGTGTTTGTTTTATGAAATGAATAGTGTGCAACACTCAAGTGCAACATATGAAACTCACTTTAGTGAAACAAAGTTAGTTAATACTATGCAACAAGATCATGAAACATGTGAACCATGACTATGAAACATTTGTAACATTTCAGGTGTTTTTCATTGTTTCAGTACATACCTTGCTTGATTCTTGTGTGACCAATGTATGGTGTGGCTAAAAATTCTTTTAAGTAACTTAGTTACACCTAGAATGTCATTAGGAACAATGTTCATGTTGATCATTTTGCCTAATTAGGTTCCCAAGTTATGGTTTAACCATTATGGACCCCTAGAGCTCCTGAGTTTGACTGTTTAAAAAGTGTAGCTTAGAGGGTTTGTATGTCTGAGCAACCTAAAGCAACGTTGTAGTAAATTTTATATGGAACAAACTTTGTTTAGAAGCCAAGTCATGAAAATGAGCAGAACATGTTCAAATAGGGCCCACAAGCCTAAGATCAGTGCTGTTTCAACACTTAGAAATTTTCTAAGTGTTGGAACTGCTTTCCAGTTTCATGAAGTCGACTTTGGAACCTTGTAGATGGAAATCCATGGTGAATTAGCTCGAGCTTATGTTGAGTCATTTGTAGTACTCACTTAGCTCTATCATGTAGTCCTACTGGATTAGAATTTGGTCGAGCGGATTAGGAGATAATCACCATCAAAGTTCGCCTGTCAGTCGGCACCATTGAGCACTGAAACGAAAAATTCAGACAGCTACAGTGAACCGACCGGTTCAGTGTTTCACCGCCGCGTAGCGCCGCGCGTCGCCGACGGCCTGACCGGCCAGGCCACGTCGGGCCTGAGCTCGGCAATTGAAGCCTCCGCGCGTGTCCGTGAGCCCCCACCAGCGCCACATTTTCCTTCTTGCTTCCTTTGCTCCTCCGCTCGCCCGAAGCACTACAGCAGCAGCACAGTGGCTCCGCCGTCGCCATTGACGGCACGAGCTCACGCCTTGCCACTCTATCGCCACCACAGCAGCTCCTTAGCACTCCCACTGCATCACCGAGCTCTCTCTGGCTAGCCTGGTGCGCTTGGTAAGGTCCAAACGCCGCGCGCAGCTCACCGGAGTGTCGCCGCCGTGCCCTGTCGTCGTGGCCGGGGCACTTCCGTCGGCCTTTCGCCGTGTAAACTTGTACGCTAGCTTCACAGTAGCATGTAGGAGCTCGACGTGTCGGTTGATTGGGCTATCATGGCCGGCTCCGACATCACGTCGTTGAGCCGAACCCCTGCGCCGCCATGGCTGTCGCCGTCGTCTTGATCGCCGGCAATAGGTCCATCCATGTAGCTTGATAGGTTCGGGAGGTCGATGCGGTCGCGTTGGTGCCATCATCGTCGCCGGAGACGCCGCCGTCGGCGAGCTCCGCCGGGTTCCCGTCGAGCGAGCCGTGTGTCCCCTATTTCTGTCTCACATGCCATGCGGGCCCAGCTGACGTGTGGATCCCGCGTGACAGTGACTGTGTATTCAAAAGCTAGTTCAAATTTTCAGATTTGGATGTTGTTTTGTAAAATTTGTATCTCCAGTTTTGTAGATCCAAATTGGGTGGTTCCAATTTTGTTAGGATCATAGTGGGGTCTAGTATTTAAGAAAAATATGTCTTGAGCACATTATGTAGAAATTTTGGATGAATTAAATAGGAACTTGAAAAGTGTTTTTGAATGCATGCAAACTTGTTTAAATCATATCTTGAGTTTCTTTGATCCAAAAATTGTGAAATTTTGTGGGTAAGCTAGTATTGCATAGTAGAAGCTCTGGTTAAAATTTGAGAGTCATTGCATGTGTAGTTTTTGAGTTATAGATTTTTCTTTTATCATTGGGGGATACTTGTATGAATTTTTGTAAATTATCTAGGAATCCTATGGCCATGAAACTTGGTAGGAAGTATCTTAGTACCTTAAGGATGCTAGGAAAAATATGAAATCTGTTGCTTGACACTTTTCACTAAGGTTTCCTAATTATGCCATTTTAAGCCATTATGCCTTATCATTTTTGTGTAGGTTGTTATACTTACTCAAATGGTGTGAAATTTTTATGGTAGTCTACTTAGGGCATGTAGTGTCTACTGAATTTTTTGTAGATTTAATGGTGTAGTTTTCATATATGTTTACTATTTCCTCTAATTAATTAAATAAATTAAGAAAGGTATTAAAAGAAATGTTTTGGGGATGAACACCCTACTTTCCGGTGTTCTTGTGATATGAGTGATATGTGAGTAGAGTTAGTTTTGTCCAATTATGTGTTTACATCATAAGTTATTAATTATTTCGTTTGCATTATGTCCCTCTGGACAGATCTGGGGACTTTGGAAAGTTCCCCATGATATTTTGATTTTCTTTGAATGTGATGAATACAAGAGTTGTAGATAATTTATGTATCTAGCTCTTGTCAAAATTTGAGGGCATTTGGCCTAGTAGTTTAGAAACTACAGCTGTTTAAAGTTAGGTTCCAGTTTTGCTTACTCTCTGTCTTGGGAGGACAGAGTTCTGTTGATCAAAGAATTCGACCTAGTAAAGTGTTGAATCATGCTTTGAGGTCTGAAAATGAATTGTAGACAATTTTGTAAGCTTTCCAAATTGTCTTGTTTCATGTCATTTGGATTTATAAATCTCCGGTTATGGCTAGTTTACTGCACCGCTACATAGTCTTTATTTTGCTAAAATACAAATGCTTGAGTGTATGCTTGATGCAATGTTTCCGTTGATTGTTAGGGGTTAGCCTAACTTGAGAATATGCTTAGGTGCAGGTGCTAGGTCATTAACTGAAGATGAGCAATTATACATTAGGTTGTATAAACTTGGTAAGTAAAGTGATTTGAATAGGACTTAAGTTGGAATATGCAAACTACAGCGAACATGCGCATTCCCCGAGCATCCCTGACATTCGTTCATGTGCATCCATGATATTTATCTTGCACATTCATGCAATAGGTGTGCCGGAGGGAGTGACATTGCTGGAGTTTGAGGGAGCCAACCAGGAGGAGGAACCCGAGGTGCAGGAAGCCGACAAAGCAGTTACCGCGGAGGAATTGCCCGAGTGCCCTGACCACCAGCCTTCCTCGTTCCTGAAAGGTAAGCCCCGGAGCATATTAAGCCTCCCATGTTTTTACAAATACATTGAGTATCTTTTATTGTTGATAATGCATTAAGTATAGGAATTGGTTGGAACCAATTGCTGCATTATATATGCTTCCTTGTCCAGATATCGCACTGGAATCCTAATTAAGTTCAGGAACGGGTTAAATGCTTAGCCATGCTTAGTGCGGTAGAAGTCAGGTGATTTCCTGTCACCTGCGAGCTTTAGGATGAGGTGGATCACGGTTGGCTATATTTGCTATCGTGGAAAAGAACCATGTGAATAATGAATTAAGACCCACCGGCGGGGTCTTGTGTAGGTTTGAACATAGTGACTCCGTCTCGAGTCGTTTAAGGACCGATCTGTTGTCGTCCTCATGTCATGTTGAACGCAGCCTAACACTTAGCTGGCCGAATAAGTCGTTCCTACCACGAAGCCTAGTAGCTCGACTCAGGCCGGGGGCCGCGAAAGATGGCGTGCATTCTGGAGGTAGTAAGGATGTGCGAAGAGCCATTGGCATAAGTCCAAGGCGGGTTAGAGTCCCGAACAACCTTGGCGAGTGGTTCTCACGAGAATGTCGATCTGTTCGGACTCGCGACTCTGAATCGTACCAAAGGTGATCATTTTGCGACCTCGACGGGGAAGCGGGGTTTGTGTTTAGGAATACCCTCCACCGGATAGGAATCGATTCGAATCGCCGCCTCTCCGGATAGTGAGAACTTGACCGAGCAGCGTGACAACGTAGATTCAATTAATTTAACGATATGGTTAAATGGATGATGATGATAAGGTTGCCACAATGAATACCTGATATGGTTATTAATGTTTGCACCCTAATAAAATGATTGCTTAGTATAGGTGCTAATATAGATGACAGTTAATGGCTAAAAAGTCACCGCTAGTCGAAGCTAAGAGTTGATCATTATTACTTATGCTTTTACTCGCAAAAAGAAAGTGTCGACCGGATCCACTACATTAAGCTATGCATAATCCTTGGTGTCATTTATTTTGGTTTTCGACGGGTAAGTCTAGCTGAGTACATTCACAGTACTCGTGGTTTATTCCCTCTTGTTGCGGATGACCTTCTATATCGTGGATTCCGTAAGTATTGTCTCCACCCGGTGGTGATTTAAGACTAGATCATGGGCATGATCTCTGTTCTCTTATCTGAATGCTTTTGCGGGCTATGATCAGCGAACCAAGATATGTGTATTTGAACTTCGGGTGTGTAAGTTAATCTATTTGCTTCCGCATGTTTTACAAGACTGGTTTTGTAATAACGATGACTCTGTGATGATGTAATCTATTTGCGAACGTCTACGAAATGTTGTAACGTACGATATGTTATGTTGAATTACTATGATCTTGATTGTATGCAAGTTGGTTTGAAATCCTTCGAGATTTCAGTTGACTACCGGGTTTATATGGGCTCCAAGTTCGAGAATTTGATCGTTTCGGCGATTGTTTTTGTACTTGTGCTCTTATAAATTGGTCGATTCTGTGACAGCTGGTATCAGAGCTAGATTCAACATTAAATATGTCTTACGGTTATTTAAAATGAAAGCTTTTGTTGTAAAGATGGTTTTCCAACTTATAGTTATATATAAGTGTTCAAAAATCAAAAAAAAAATTTATGGTATACTGGTGATCACATCCTTTATAGCCCACTTGAGGACTTCTAGGTGGCTTATATATAATTACTAACTTGGGGGAATTGATTGTTTCTATTTTGTCGTCCATGCGGCGTGATATTGCATGGATGCCATTCGTTTGAATGGTAATGTATGGATCAGTTGCCTCTACGCTAAGGTAAGTGTGAGTTGTGAGAGCATGACCATCCAACCGTCGGTCTAGGGGAGAGCTAGTTGTGGTTGCTGGAGTATTTACATGTTGCATACATGTATATATGAAGGTACTTAATTGTGGGTACATTTGTCGGGTAGTTTGGATATCAAAGTATATATATCAGGGGATGTATATATGGAGAGTATCTTAGTTACTGCTTGTGTAATTAGCATTATATCTTGTTGGGTTGGGCTGCAATGAAGTTTTCTACAGGTATGCTAACAACGCACCGTGTAGATCGACTAGTTACCGCTAATTGAGAGAACGTATGTATGCCACCGTATATTCCGCTAAAGCTTAAATTTTCATAGGTTTGTGAGGACGTACGGAACGCGCATGCATCATATTCACTCATGTCATTCATATTGCATTACCCCCTCCCTTATAATTGCTTATCCCAAGTGTAAAGTGCAATCTCTCAGCAAAGTAATCCTCTCACGTGAATTGCATCCCTTTTTGATACAGATGGTCGCGCCCGTGTTTCCTACTGGTAGCAGCACCTTTTTGGACCAGTTCGGTACTCCCACCTTGCTCTGGAGGGTGCTCAGTTCAGTTGGGTACCCGGAGGCACGCAGCTACATGTGGAGGCAGGCGGTACCATTGGGAGATGTACCATGGTACGTCGTGACCTTTGTAGTGCCGCAAAACCCCACAAGACCGTTGTGGCATGGGTGGAGCATTGAGACTGATGGACGTAGCCCATGGGAAGCCGCTCAGGTTGCTGCCCTAGATGTGCTGATGGATATAGCACAGAGCTTCGGGGATGAGTTAGTGGGTGGACCTGCTTCATCCATTCCTCGAGTGTCTCCTACTGAGGCTGAGTGGACTCAGGATGTTGGTCAGGCCTTGGTTCGAGGCCGTGGCGAACGTGTGTAGAGCGACAACATTGGAATGAGTGCTATGATGGTAGTCTTGAAGCTTTGTCGAGTCAGGCAAAACACCCTTTCTAGTGCGCTAGATGAAGCTGGCAAGGCAATGGAAGCCCAGCACAGGTTCAGGTTGCATGCCCGCAAGTATCACCGTAGGGCGGATGCATGTGGGAGAGCTCAGCAAGAGGTTGAGGAGATTCGCGGTATTGCAAATTATCGTCTGCAACAGTGGGGTCAAACCGCACGCGAGAGAGACGAGCTTCATAACCAGCTGATGAACCTCACTATTGAGAGAGATGAGGTTGCACAAGAGTTGGATCGTGTGACACGTCACCAGGATGTAGCTTTAGAGTTAGCAGAAGAAAGACGTCGGGGTTGGATTTTGGCCAACCACAACGCCTTTCAAAGGGAGCAAGCACTACAAGAACAGCTTGAAGAGCTTTAGGTTGAGCACCATCAACTGCACAAACGTCTGTTTCCTATTCCTCGCCCCATACCAAGGTATCCAAATGTGGGTGGACCTCAAGTGATTGAGGCCGATGAGGAAGAAGAGGACATGCAGATGGTTGACAATGCAGCTGAGCCGGCAGATGAAGAAGAAGAGGAAGACCCAGAAGAAGTCCAAGGTGTCTCCGATGTGGACAGCGATCACTTCGACGAGTAGTTCGTTAGCAAGTCTCTCTAGTTTAAGCTTTTGCAGTCATTGATGTAATGGACTTAAGTACGATGACTGATGTTGGATGTACCTTTTTAATTCGAACTTGGCATGTAATGTACTTTAATTCGCTCCCTTCGGGATGCGTATCGTAACGGTTAAGTTTAAAACTTGTCATGTTGGAATGCAATGCGTATGGCGCTAGTAATCTACTTGATGATGTGGTGATTGGAGAATGAATTATTGCCTCTGTTTATTGTATGAAGTTTTCATTCTCGTTAGTAAATTCGGTTTGGCACAATTACATTGTTCCTCTCAATGTCTTGACATCATCAATAATTCTCGGGTTGCGCATTGTGCGAGATGCCTCGTACTCGCTTACGCCAAAGGCGGGTGATGATGATGATGATCTTCCACCGCCACCACCACCCACACCAACGGAATTGATAGCAATGCTTGCTGAAGGACAGCGCACTATGGCCGAGGCCCTCCGTACGATTGGGAATCGGGATGGTCGTGGTCCACGCCAAGGACCGGAACCAAATCAATACAGCGATTTCAAGGATTTCCTTGACACGAAACCCCCGATCTTCAAGGAGGCTGAGGAGCCTCTACAAGCGATGAGTGGTTGAATACTCTCGGCGAAGTTCCGTCACTGCTCCGCTTGACCGAGGTGTCTTTGATCGAAAGTCGCATCTCCAACCGCATGGGCCACCGGGCATTTGGTGGAGTCATCATTGGTCCAAATCACTTGGGATCGCCCAAGTGCTGCTTTGGGAAATTACATTCCTCCGGTCTCATGGCGATCAAGCATACAGAGTTCATGAAGCTGACCTGTGGGGAACAAGAGCTGAATGAATACCTACAAGCTTTCAACAACCTTGCAAGGTATGCTACCGAGTTTGTGGACACCGATGCTAAGAAGATTGCTAGCTTCAAGCGGGGACTTAGCCCCAAACTTATGAAGACCATGGGAAATTGCAAGTGTGCTCATTTTAATGAGTTTGTGAGTGATGCTTTATCGCAAGAGAACAACAATGCTTGTGTATGCTTTGCTTCAAAAAGTCGTAAGAGGGCCTATGAGGCGGGTGCCTCACAATCCAAGGCTCCCGTCACATAGAGGGCTCCATTCCGTCCTCTAGCGTCAGCCGCTAAGTTTCGCCCACCACAGAAGAAGAATCCTGCCAGGACTGGGTTTCGCAAGGCATTTACAGTTGCTCTTCCCAAGGGCACTACCAAATGTAGCAGTTCTAGGGCTCCTCCAAGCAACATGCCATCTTTGGGCTGCAACAAGATAGAGCCATTTGGCAAGGGAGTGCCCTTACCCTAAGAAGAATAACTACCAAGGTGGCCGTCAGGGGCAGGTGAACCACACTAATATTACTGAGATTCCTTCGGGAGAGGTAGTGACTGCTGGTAAGTTTCTGATTGATCAACACCCCGCAGTTGTACTATTTGATTCAAGTGCTTCACATTCCTTTATTAGTCTAGCATTTCCATCCAAGTTTATGCAGAAAACATATACTGTTGAGGGTGAGGGTTATTGTATTAGGGCTGCCAATGGTATTATCCCAACCAAGCTGGTAGTTGGGGACGTACAATTTCAGATAGAGGGGCAAAGTTATCAGGTTGATCTGGTGTTTTACCGGGGCTGGGTATCGATGTGATATTGGGAATGAATTGGATGAGCCGTCATGGAGTGTTTATTGATACATCGACTAGGGTAGTCATGCTTAGAGATCCTAGTAATCAGGAGGGTTTTCTAGTATAGTTACCCCGAGACATTAATCTTTCTTGCACGACCAATGCGGTGCAAGCAAAGTCTCTGGCAGATATCCCTGTCGTGTGTGACTTTCCGGATGTTTTTCCTGATGATTTGCCTCGATTGCCCCTTGATCGGGAAGTGGAGTTCAAGATAGAGTTGCTTCCTGGCACAGCTCCTATCTCTAGAAGGCTATATAGAATGCCTCCCAATGAACTAGCTGAACTTAAGACCCAGTTGAATGAACTTCTAAAGAAAGGCCTTATCCGTCCTAGTTCATCTCCGTGGGGGTGCCCAGCTATCTTTGTGAAGAAGAAGGATCAATCCCTACGTGTGTGTGTAGATTATAGACCCTTGAATGCACTTACAATCAAGAATAAGTACCCTCTGCCATGCATAGATATCTTATTTGATTAGTTGTCTAAAGCAAAAGTCTTTTTCAAAATTGATTTGAGATCTGGGTATCATCAAATGAAAATTCGGCCTGAGGATGTCCCAAAAACCGCATTCTCTACAAGATATGGTCTATATGAGTACCTGGTTATGTCTTTTGGATTGACCAATGCCCCCCGCACATTTTATGTATCTGATGAATTCAGTGTTTATGTCCGAGTTGGACAAATTTGTGGTGGTATTTATAGATGATATCATGGTCTATTCTGAGAATGAAGAAGATCATGTTGAACATTTGCGGGTGGTTCTCACTAGATTGCGGGAACACCAGCTGTATGCAAAGTTCAGCAAATATGAATTTTGGCTTCGCGAGGTACCTTTTCCTGGACACGTATTGTCAGATGGTGGAATTATGGTTGATCCCACCAAGGTGCAAGAAGTATTGAACTGGAAGGCTCCCATCTCGGTACACGAGGTTCAGAGTTTTCTAGGGTTAGCTGGCTATTATCGTCGCTTCATCCTGGTTTTCTCTAAAATAGCCAAGCCTATGACTCGGTTGCTGCAAAAAGACATAAAGTTTGTCTGGACTCCTGAGTGTGATGCGGCTTTCCATACCCTGCGAACTCTTCTAACTTCGGCTCCGGTTTTGGCACAACCGGATATCGAGAAACCTTTTGATGTGTTATGCGATGCATCAGGTATTGGGCTAGGAGGTGTTCTTATGCAGGAAGGTAGAGTCATTGCTTATACCTCTCGCCAACTTCGGAAGTATGAAGTGAATTATCCAACGCATGACTTAGAACTCGTTGCCGTTGTTCATGCTTTGAAGGCCTGGAGACATTATTTACTTGGCAATGTGTGCAACATCTACACTGATCATAAAAGTCTCAAGTACATCTTCACTCAACCTGAGTTGAATATGCGTCAGAGAAGATGGCTCGAGTTGATCAAGGATTATAACCTCCAAGTGCACTATCACCCTAGCAAGGCAAACGTCGTAGCGGATGCCTTAAGCAGGAAGTCTCATTGCCACTCATTGATTGAGAGTGATGTCCATTTGTCAAAGCTCCTTCATCCTACAGTCCTTCACAACATCACTGTCAGTTGTACTCTACAGAGTCGAATTATCGAGCTACAGAAGACAGAGCTTCATAACCAGCTGATGAACCTCACTATTGAGAGAGATGAGGCTGCACAAGAGTTGGATCATGTGACACGTCACCGGGATGCAGCTTTAGAGTTAGCAGAAGAAAGACGTCGGGGTTGGATTTTGGCCAACCACAACGCCTTTCAAAGGGAGCAAGCACTACAAGAACAGCTTAAAGAGCTTCAGGTTGAGCACCATCAACTGCATAAACGTCTGTTTCCTATTCCTCGCCCCATACCAAGGTATCCAAATGTGGGTGGACCTCAAGTGATTGAGGCCGATGAGGAAGAAGAGGACGTGCAGATGGTTGACAATGCAGCTGAGCCGGCAGATAAGGAAGAAGAGGACGTGCCACTGTTCTGGGGAGCTAGGGCAGCGATAGACCTAATTGGTTAGCGTGTGAGCATCAGGTGGCTACCGTGGACCTAGCCTAGGTGACGTTGGAGAAGGGCTGGCCATGTGCGGCTGAGTCATGCGGCGGCGTACCACGGCGGTATGGTCGCATCAGCGACGACGGGGAGGCGGTAACGGTTCGGCTAAGGCACGTGGGGTGGAGAGGGAGTCAAGGCGATGCTAGTGGTGCATGTGAATTCGATCGGGATGGGCGGTCGGAGGGCTGCCCTCAACCATGGCCGAGCGCGGCCTTAATGCATGGTTCAAGGCTGGGTAGGGGCGGGCAGCGAGAGGACGTGATGTTGAAACCATGGATGCACTGAATTGAATGGAGGTGATTGCTCGCTGGGTAATTTGATGGCGTGGCTCAACGGCGGCAGCAGAGGGAGAAAGAGAGAAAGAGAGAGACGGGGCGCGGCAGGTGGGCTCAGCTCGGCCTCACCTTGGCGGTATGCGGTCGATGTGATCATGGAGGCCCACACGTAGGCACTATGGACCAGCGCGTGCGTCCATGACTGGCATGGCCAGTGCGATGCAGCGCCATAAATGGCAAGGCAACAGCGAGCTCCACCACGTTCGTGTGGCAGTGGCGGCATCGAACTGGGCCGACAGCGGCATAGAAGTGCAGAGGGAGGCACGGACATGACGGCGAGGAGACAGCACCGGCAGCAGCTGTGTCGTGGCGCGGGGTGGGTCGGCAGTGCGGTAGCGCGGCGGGGCCGAAAGCAGTACCGCTTGGCTGCGCAAGCAGCAGTAGCGGCTCCGCCCGCCAGAGGCTAGTGGCGGTCAGGCCACAGCTAGGCCAGAGCAGCCGAACACGCACGGCAGCACACGTGCGCGCACAGAATGATCCGATGTGGTGACATCGCGGCCTCGAGGCGTGGTGACCACGTTCACCCGGTGAACTGACCTGAGGACGTGCTGTGCATGAAATTTAAAGCGCCTATAGCGGGGCTCCCGTCACTCTCAGCTTCTCTAACTAGAGTCCGACCAGACCTCTTGTACCCCCCATCTTTCTCCTTCTCATTTGTAACCCCACTGCAAACTTTGAGCACCTGGGCTTAGGAATAAAGTCACCGACCGACTCAAACTGGACATAGGGCACGTTGCCTGAACCAGTATAAACCCTGTGTCATTGAGTGCTAGGCCACCTCCGATCACAACATACGGCAAAACTACAAATATTTACTTGTTGGTCACTTTCTGCACCGACAGTTGGCGCCATCCATGGGGAGACGCTGTACGTTCAACACTTTTTGGTCATCGGATGGCCCACTTTTCCGCCACCTTCGCCATGGCAGGCTCAAGCGATACGACTCGCTTCGACTCACTAGAGTTTCCCGCACTCCCACTTGTTGGGATGTGGGTTCCACCCGTCTTCGAGCCATCCCAGGCCTTCCTCTTCAAAAGCCTGGACTTCATCGCCGACTGGCTCGGCGTACTACACCTCCACGAGGAGGCACTCGTTCCGGCACTCGTCGGAGGGGCACCCTCCATCGGCTCCGGAATGCACAACGACTTCAACAACAAGGCACCTGTGCTTCTTTCCGAGCAAACTCTCTACTCAAACCCCGCTATGAGTAATGTACATAGTGTTATTTACTCTCTATTTTCTATCTCCCGCCGATTATCTGGGTGGACCGTATTGTCAGCACCACAAACATCGCACGATCGGTTCCCCTGCGGCCTCGCATCCCCCGCGGACGCGTGCGCTCGGGGGCTCCGAGGGATGCTAGCGCCGCCCCGTCTCACATACAAATTCATGGGAATGGCGAGCTATGCTCCCACCACCTTCCATGAACTCCTAGACGATGAGCTCGAGAGCGACGGCTCCAGCATCGACGATGTGGCACCTAGCCACCATCCGTCCTGAGAGTGCACTAAGGCGGATGCTCCAGGACAGCCACCGGTGGTTGCGGAATCTGCACAAACTCACACCCTCTGGACCCGCATGCGGGGGCCCTTGCGCTCGCATAAGGGCACACCGAGGAGCTACGATAATGGCAGCAGAACCAGCCACCGCCTGCGCCGGTGTGCTCGGTGTAGCACGTTGTGCCCCATGCGCATGACCCGGCCGGTGGCGCCTGGGGTTACACCCGCTAGGTCCAGCGCGACATCATGAATGAGGGAAACGACCCCCCACAGTTCACTCGGGCTAGCCAGAACATCGCCGCTGCGGCAATGCTTCTGCGCGGCGTCCCCGAACCCGTCGACCCCCAGGTGCAGGCGGTCTACCAGAACCTCCGGGCACTGGTAGAAGTTGTAACACCCTAGGTGTTTGTCACCAGTTAAGCAATGGGTTTGAGCTCAAACATGACAGATCAAGTGGTGTTGAAGAAGTCAAAGTCAAATGTATGAAATCGAGCTCAACTTGAATTTGGATAAAACGCCTTGTTTACATGATAACCCTTTTCAAAATATATATATATATTTGAGCGATGTTAATGAAACTGGTTTCATGTGTCTCACATCACCCTCTATCTATAGTGATCACTGGAAAAGTTTCATGAAGTTTGGAATCAAAAAGTCACATGAAATGATAAGTCATACCTTTGCATGAATTGCTTTATCAAGTGGATGGAAACCTATGAAGTCAACCAAACCTTGGTACCTTGCTCAAACAACTCTACTTGCATTTCATAAACATGAGCATCGTTCATTCATTCATGAGATTAGATTGTTTGGAACATGCTTTTAAAACATTGCAACATATGTTTATATTCATGTGTGTTGTTTTGTGAAATGAATAGTGTACAACACTTAAGTGCAACATGTGCAACTCACTGTTGAAACATGTTACATACTTTAGTGAAACATGGTTAGTTATTACTATGCAACCAACTCATGAAACATATGAAACATGGCTTTGAAACAAAAGTAACATTTCACTTGTTTTCCTGGTTTCAATTCATATGATGCTTGATTGTGGTGTGGCCAATTATCCTCTTGAACAACTTAGCTACACTTAGAATGTCATTAGGAACAATGTTCATGTTGACCACGTTGCCTAATTATGTTTCCAAGGAATGGTTTGACTAGTGTTGACCCTAGAGCTCTCTTGTTTGACTGTTTAAAAAGTACAGCTTAGAGTATTTGCATGTCTGAGCAACCTAAAGCAAAGTTGTAGAAAATTTTATAAGGAACAAAAGTTATTTTATGACCATTTCATGAAAATGTGCAGAACATGCTCAAAAAGGGCCCACAAGTCAGTTTTTAGGTCTAATTGGAGGCTTGGAAATTTTCTAAGTATGTATTACAATTTCAGTTTCCTGTACCCGACTTGTTCACGTTGTAGCTCCCAAACCAAGCCGAACCAGCTCGAGCTCCAATTGGCAAAATTGAAGATCTCACTTAGTACTACAACTTTGGTAACTAAGCCATGAACCGAATCATCACGGTTTAGGAGTTATCTAGCGTTGAAAATCGCCTGTCAGTCGGTCACCTGGTAACTGAATCAGATTTTCAGTTGCGCTACAGTACCGACCAGCAGCAGGACGTTGCCGCCGCGTGGCCGCCACGCGCCGTGACCGGCCTGGCATCGCTGGCCGTGGTCGACATCAAAGTGGCCGCGTCCGCCTGCCCTCCCGCTTGCTCTCAGTCGCTCCCTCCCTCTCGCTCACGTCTGAGACACCGGGAGAAACGAGAGCCGCAGCTGTCGCCATTGCCGCCGAGAGCTCCATCGAGCTCCCGCGCGCTCTCCACCGAGCCTCGCCTCGTTCCATCTCGCCCACAGCTTCCCCGGCATCTCCTCTACCTCGTCCACCCTCTGGTAGAGCCTCTCGTGCTGTGTTGACGGCATATTCGCCGGATCCGCGTCCGCCATGGCCGGCTGGCCAAGCTCGCCGACGCCGCATTCCCGCTGCCCCGTGCTTCCTCGTGTTCCTCCGTGTGCGCCACCGGCTCAACCGCCCTCTCTTTGGCCTTGCGAGCCACTTCCCGGCCCTTCTTCGCGGCTGTAGCACGCTGCCGCCGGTGCCGTGGCCGCCGTGGCCGCCTGTGCGCGTGGCCAGGAGGCCGCAGGCAGGCTCTGGCCGAGCCAAGGCGTTCCCTGTACGCGCACAGTTGTGGTGATGCTCCACCGCATCTTCTCCACCGTCGACGTGCAGCCGGAGCGCCGGAATCCGCGAGTCCGACCATCCTCTGCTCTGGTTTCCAACCAGGGGCGTCATGCTAGAATTTGAGGAAGGTCAAGGGCCTAACTGCATTGTCATTGACTCAAGTGAATAGTACCTCGAGGGACCTAATTGTTTTAAATCGGCTGAAAGTTTAGAAAATCATAGTAATTCATAGGAAATTCGTAAAATAGCAAATGAGGACTTTTTGGAATCCTTGTGAAATTATCTATGTAGTAGATCTATAATATGGCATGTTTTAGTTTAAAGTTTTAGCTGTAAAAATAGATTTATGCAGCTAGGTTTTTAATGCTAGTTGTATTTGTTTTTTTTTATATCTGTAGTTGTAGGGCTCCAAATGAAGTGAAATTTTTTTGGCATGCTACTCATGTTATGTTTGATGTGTGATAAAAATTTCATAAGTATTGGATGAAGTATGAGTGAGTTATTGGTTTATCTTGCCCTCACATGATTTCTTGCTTTAGCAAATTGTCTTTTTCATAGAGGGTGCTATACATTTTAAAATGGAGTGAAATTTGGACAGTAGACTATTGAGAGGATATGTGAGCTACTGTAATTTTTGTAGAATTTATTGTATACTTTTGGTATATGTTCCTTAAGTCACCTTGTTATCTAAAATAAATTAAGAAATGCATTAAAAGAATTTATTTGGTCATGGACCCTAGGTTTTCTGGTGTTCTTTAGTCATGTGTGACATGTTGGTAAAGTTGGTTTTGTCTAATTATGTGTTTGCAACATAAGTTAATATTTAATTTCTTGCAAATGTGGTTTATGGACAGATCTGGGAACTTAGCAAAGTTCTTCATGATAATGTGCTTTGTTGTGAAACTTGTTTATACAAAAGTTGTAGATAATTCATGTATCTAGCTGCTGTTAAAATTTGGTATCATTTGACCAAGTAGTTTGTGAGTTATGCCTGTTTAAAGTTGGGTTTCAGAAATGGCTGCTCTCTGTCAATTAGGGACCAGTTTCTGTAAATGTATAATTTCGACCTACTTAACTTGGGAATCATGCTGAGATGATTAAAGATAAAATGTAGATAATTTCATAAGCTTTCCAAAATGTCTTCTTGCAAGTCATTTGGATTTGTGTAACTCCAGTTATAGCTAAATCTTATAGCTGCTGTTTGCATGTCCAGAAATTGACAGATTCCAATTATAGTTGTTTGCTTGTATATTGCTAAGTGTGGCTTTGTTGATGATCAAGTTATGATACTTGTGACCTTGTTAAACTTGTGTCATGCTTGATGTGCTTACTCTCTATAGTTAGTTGTGTGATGTTAGTTAAATAGCTATTGGTGTCTATGTCTTGCATAATCTTGTGTTTGTCTTAAATGCTTATGTGTGATGCATCTTGTGTTACCATTCATCACATTCATACACATGCATCTTGCATCTCATTTAGGTACGCTAGATGCACCACGTGAAGGATGAGATGTTGGAGCCAAACCTGGAGACGGCGTTTGATGGACCTATCCCGAAGGTGGAAGGACTGGACAAGTGCTAGGACTGAGATGTCACCAAGACGGTGCAAGCTAACTGAATCGACTTGTGTCGGATCCCGTGCAAGCCCGGAGCATTCTAAGTCTCCCATGTTTTTACAAATATCTTGAGTATCTTTTATTGTTGATGATGCATTAAGTATAGAAATTGGTTGGAACCAATTGTTGCATTATATCCTTACCTTGTCCGAGATAAAATCCTGTGAATCCTAATTAAGTGTAGGATCGAATGATGCTTAGCTATGCATAGACCGGTAGAAGTCGGGTGATTTCACACACTGCGAGATGTAGGATGAGCTCTGTCACGGTTGGCTAAAATGGCTATCATGAAAAAGAACCATGTGTTAATAATGAAAGTAGACCGGACGGGATGATGGTAGTGCAGCAACAAGGCATGGAGGTCTTGGGTGTGAATCTATCCCGCTCGTGTCGTTTAAGGACCGATCACGTTGTAGACGTCCTCATGTCATGTTGAACGCAGCCTAACACTTAGCTGGCGGATAAGTCGTTCCGACCATGAAGCCTAGTAGCTCGACTCAGGCCGGGACGCGAAAGCGGCGGCGGCATTCTGGAGGTAGTAAGGATGTGCGGAGAGCCATTGGCATAAGTCCAAAGGGGTTAGAGTCCCGAACAACCTTGGCGAGTGGTTCTCCGAGAATGTCGATCTGTTCGGACTCGTGACTCTGAATCGTACCAAAGGTGACTTCGTTTGCGACCTCGACGGGGAAGCGGGGTTTGTGTTTAGGAATACCCTCCACTGGATAGGAATCGATTCGAATCGCCGTCTCTCCCGGATAGTGAGAACTTGACTGAGCAGCGGCAACGTAGATTCACTAAATTTAAAGATATGGTTAAATGATGATGATGATGATGATGATGATAATGACAATGAGCCATGAAATACCTGATATGGTTAATATTGTTTGCAACTTAATCAAGTGATTGATTAGTACAGGTGCTAATATAGATGGTAGGTAATGGCTAAAAGTCACTGCTAGTACAGGTGAATAATGCTAATGGTTACTCAAGCTTTTATGCAAAAAGGTTGTCCAAATTGATCCACTAAATTAAGCTATGCATGATCCTTGGTGTCATTTGTTTTGGTTTTCACGGGTAAGTCTGGCTGAGTACATTCGAGTACTCAGGGTTTATCCCACCATGTTGCAAGGTGGAGTTCTCGGCCTGTTGAAGATGGTGGCTAACCACCGATGGGCTCGGTGATTCTATAGTTACTTCTCATCTATATGCTTTTGTCGGATGATGTCACTTATGCTAGCAATATATTTGGAACTTATATTAATGTAATCATTTGAAAGCTATGTTGTTTTCACTAAGCGGTTTTGAAACCCAAACTTGTACTTTTATTAGTGAACCCATATGTAATATTATTTCCGCTGCAACCTTGTGTATGTGATGTGTATTTGCTTAATCACGCGATCTTGGTTGTGATGTTGATTTACCGAGGTCTTTCGGGATACTCGGCGGACTACCGGGTTTATATAAGTGAAAGTATGTGTGTGTCAACGTGTTAGCGGGGACAGCCGTACTTGATCTTGTATAAATTGGGCGGTTCTGTTACAGCTGGTATCAGAGCAAGATTAAGCATAATACTGTCATGTACATTGTTTTAAAAACAAAGTTTTGGTTTTAAAAAGCCTATTTTAACTAAAAGTTTAGCTACAGGCAAATTTGTCAAAACTAATTTGCAAAACTATGCTAGCGACATCCTCCTTTATGCCCAGTTAAGGACTATTAGGTGGCTATCTAAGTACTAACATGGGGGTTTTTACTTTCGTCGTCCATACGGCGTGTTATTGTATGGATGCCATTCGCTTGAATGGTAGTGTATGGATCAATTGTCTCTACGCTCAGGTAAGTGTGAGTTGTGAGAGCATGACCGTCCAACTATCGGTCTAGGGGAGAGTTAGCTGTGGTTACTGGAATATTTACATGGTACACCCATGTATATATGAAGGTACTTAATTGTGGGTATATTTATTGGGTAGCTATGGATATCGAAGTATATACATCTGGGGATGTATATATGGAGAGTATCTTAGTTTACTGTTTTCATTGTGTGCTTATTTATCTCTTGTGGGGATGGGCTGCAATGAATTTTCCTGCAGGTACGCTAACCACGAATGCGTAGATTGAATGTAGCTGACGACTAGCTATATATCGAGAGAGTATGTGTTATGCCACCGACATAGAACGTGATTGCCACCTTAGGCTGGCAATTTTGTGAGGACGAATAGGACGAGCATGCATCACGATTGTGCTTGTGCATAAATATGTTTCCCTCACCTTGTTCTAATACTAAGTAACTTGTGATCAATGTGATGTTGCTATCTTCCCTGTGTGAAGCTAGACAAAATGCCTTGTTCCATGTTGCTTGAATAGGAAGTTCTTGAGAAAAGTGTGTGCTTAGCCTTGCTAGAAATAATTGTGGTTACATGTTTAAACCTATAAATGTCCTCTGGTTTAGCCAAGTGGTGGGTATGTTGTTCTTACAAGCTTTTGCAAATGCTTTAGGCCTCACTTAAGTACTTGGGATTCTTATGACTAAAATTAATTTATTGTTGGTCTAAGGTAACAATGTTTAGAGCTGCTAGAATAACATGTTTGTGTGCTCTCTTGTTAAGTAGAACAAAGGCAAGTTTTGTTTTGCTTGTGGGACGTTGGCTGCTAGAACAATTTCTGTAGTAGTGATGTTTTCGTGGTCATAACGGTGTTTTCTATAGTTATGGAGAATACCAAAGTCGTAGCTAACTTTCGTATCTTGCTTGTCCAAAAATTTCATGACCCCAGGCCTTATGGGTTAAGAGTTATGAATTTCAGAAGTTTGTTGTTAGGTTTTGCTTATGTTCTGAACAGATCTTAATATTTGGTTTGTTTTACCTGTGTGCATATAGAATTATTTCTTGGAAATAGTAGAAGAAGTATAGTACTTTTTCTAAGCTTTCCAAAATGTCTAATAGCACTGCTTTTGGTGATCTAAATCTCCAGTTATGAGCTTGCAAAATGGAATGACAGAATCTGTCCAAATCTGGGCAGAGATGTCTTCTTTGTCTTATTTGGTCTTGTTAGCTGTAGGATCATCTTCATATGATAATAATAAAGTTATAGACAACTTAATAAGCTTTACCTAAAGTCTATGATCACCTTTGTTTGATGCCTACAACTTCAGTTATGCTTGAAACCTGTGCCCTCACCGTCTCGTTGTTCGGTTTTCCGTGCATATACTAAGTGGATTCTTTAGCTTACTTGGTTTTGGGCCAAGCTTGTAGTTAAATCTTGTATGGTAAATGCTTGTTATGTGTATGAGCCTTGTGCTTAGTAATTGTGCTTAAGCTAGTTTGATTGAATCTCTCAAATGCTTGCTTGAAACTATGATGTGGTATGTATGCTTGTTATCTAATTAGTGCCATAGTTATCACCTCGTTTGGTCCTCGGTAAGCATATGAGTGTCAAATAGCTTTATCTTAGAACAACACTCAAGTTACGTGAATCGCACGGTTGTCGCCTCCAATTAAATTCTCTCTTAGAAACCTGAGCTCTGTACATGTGGTTGCTAGCCTTGAACGCTATTCTTCGAAGACTTTTTATCTATGCCTTTGCTTGACCTTAGGCCTAAGCTTAGTTCCCTTGAATGCTTACATGTGTCGTGGTTGTTCCACTCACGTGTGGGAGGACCCTACTCAAAAATCCTTGTCGGACCTCATTGCTCTTTCTCCTCTTCGATGAGCTAGTGCAACGCTAATCGCTATCTCGCCTCGGCTTTGGAACCTTTTCCTCGTAGATCATGTCATTGCTTTATCAACTGAATCCCTAGTTAGTGCAATGGCTCTGTCCCTCGAATCTCGTGTATTTTGTCTCCAACCCTTTCAAGTCTCTAGATATTTATCAGTCTTGATCTCATGTTGCTGCTCGACAAGACCAAATCTCAGTTTAATCTTTATCTGGTACTCACTTTGGTGGACACGAGGCGTATATGGACATTAGGCAAGAAGTCCCCTGCTCAGTTGTCTTTGGCAAATAAGCTATGTTCTCTTGCGTTGTGTTTTGATCTTTAGATCGCCTCCTTGTTGATTCATAACCTTGTGACTATCCTTGTTGCTATCCCTCTTTTGCACAATGCATGCTCTTACAATTTAATTGGTGCCACGGGAAATTTCACTTTTGGGTTGTATGTTCAGTAATGGTGCCACGATTAGCGATCTACGGTGCTGTGACGAAACCGAGAGCATCCTGTGGGTGCACACACAAGGCTGTGCTGCTCGGCACGCGCTGGTATCGGGGTTTCTAGTCATGATCCAACATCGCCAAGTATACCGGGGAGACGAACCCTGGTATTTGGCTCAAAGATTTCTGGCTCGCCTGCCGAGCCGAAGGGGTGGATGATGACCTTTTCATCATTCAATATCTCCCCATCTGCGTGGGGGAACATGTTCGGGTGTGGCTCGAATTCCTCTCGCATGACAGCATCCGTGACTGGGCAGACCTCAAGAGGGTCTTTGTTAGAAATTTCTAGGGGACGTATGTCCACCCAAGTAATTCTTGGGACCTCAAGAGCTGCCAGCAGGAGCCCAGTGAGTCCCCATGGGATTACATCTGTAGGTTCTCCCAATGATGCAACTCCCTCCCTGATGTCGTCGATGCGGACATCATCAGCGCATTCCTCTCCGGGACGACCTGCGAGTCCCTGATCCACAAGCTTGGCTGCCTGAAGCCCCGTACCACCCATGACCTGCTCGACATCGCCACTAACCACACCTCCGGTGAGGAGGCAGTCAGAGCGGTCTTCAATGGACTGGCGCCCTCCACGCATAGGGGCAAGAAGAACAAAAAGGACTGGCGCCAACCGGACAACACCGCGTTGGTTGCCGCAACTCACCGCACGGGCAAGCGGCCCCAATAGGGCCTACCTAACCACTTCAACAAACTCATGGATAGCCCAAGCACCAACCACGCCTACCTTGTCAAACACCTCTACAAGGACTGCGAGCTCCTCAAACATTTCCTCTGATAGGCCGGCGGGCCGAAAGAAGGAGACGGCAAAGAGGCAGCAGCCAAGAAAGGAGGCATGGCGGGCAAGGATGGAGACAGCTTCCCCGACCCTGAGGAATGCATCATGATCTTCGGCGGATCCGACGCCATCTGGACCAAACACCAGCACAAGGTGCGCTATAGGGAGGCATGCGCTGCCGAGACGGCCGTCCCCTCCTTCCTCAGCTGGTCAAAATCTCCGATCACCTTCGATTAGAGGGACCATCCCTCCCACACCATGACACTAGGATGCTACCCGCTCATCGTCGACCCCATCATCCGCAAGACCCACCTCACCAAGGTGCTGATGGACGGAGGCAGTGACCTCAACATCCTCTACGTCGACACCCTCGATGCTATGCGCATCCCCCGGTCAGAACTCCGCCTAGCGGGTTGTCCCTTCCCGGGGTGATCTCGGGAGTGTAGGCATACCCACTTAGGCAGATCGATCTGCCCGTCATGTTTGGTAGCCGAGCCAACTTCCACTCGGAGGTCCTCACCTTCAAAGTGGACTTCCTAGGGTCCTACCACGCCATCTTGGGGCGGCCATGCTACGCCGAATTCATGGCAATCCCCAACTACACCTACCTCAAGCTGAAGATGTCGGGACCGAATGGCGTCATACCATGAGCAGCGCCTTCTCGCACGCCTTCACGTGCGACCGCAAGCATTTTGAGCTCGCCACCGCGGTCGTCAACTCGTCCGAGCTCCCATGGCTCAGGGAGTCGTCGACCCCGGCAGTCCCAGACTATAACAAACCAACCTCCTCAATGGCCTTCTGCCCGCTCGAGGAAACCAAGGCGGTGGGAATCGACCCCACCGACCCAACCAAGACGGTGCGGATCGAGACCCAGCTCTCGGCCAAATAGGAATGCGAGCTCATTGACTTCCTATGCGCCAATCATGATGTCTTTGCATGGCAACCTTCTAACATGCCAGGCATACCATGGGAGGTCGCCGAGCACACACTGCACCTCATCTCAGGCTCGAAGCCCACCAAGCAGCGCCTACGTCGCTTCGATGATGAGACGCGCAGGGCCATAGGCGAAGAGATCGCCAAACTCCTGGTAGCCGGATTCATCAGAGAGGTATTCCACTCCGACTAGCTCGCCAATCCTGTTCTTGTTAAAAAGAACACCCAAAAATGGAGAATATGCGTTGATTATACTGGCCTCAACAAAGCGTGTCCAAAGGATCACTTTCCTTTGCCACGCATAGACCAGATAGTCGACTCCACCTCGAGTTGCGAGACCCTCTCCTTTCTGGATGCCTACTCGGGCTATCACCAGATCACAATGAAAGAGTCCGATCAACTCGTGACCTCGTTCATTACCGCGTATGGTTCATACTGCTACGTAACCATGCCTTTTGGCCTGAAGAACGTTGGCGCCACCTACCAAAGGTGCATGCAGCAATGCTTCATCGACCAAATCAACCCACCTGATCAGCCTGATCACACCGAGCGGCTGAAACCAACAATCGCCGTCTATGTTGATGACATAGTGGTCAAAACGGCTCAAGCTTGCGACCTGATCCCAAACTTGGTCGTGACATTGGCGAACCTTCAAAGGTTCAACATCAAGCTGAATCCCAAAAAATGTGTTTTTGGGGTTCCAAAGGGGAAGCTACTAGGATACATTGTGTCCGAGCGCGGCATCGAGGCCAACCCCAAAAAAATCACGGCCATCTCCAACATGGGCCCCATACGCAATGTCAAGGGCGTGCAAAGGCTCACCGGCTGTCTGGCTGCCCTAAGCCAATTCATCTCCTAGCTCGACGAACGGGGGATGCCACTCTACAAGCTCCTCAAAAAGATGGACACTTTCGTCTGGACTGAGGAAGCTCACCAGGCTCTGGAGAGCCTCAAAGCGTCCCTGACGTCAGCCCCTATCCTCGTCGCTCCCGAACAGGGAGAACCCCTTCTCCTCTACATCGTGGCCAGCAACCATGTGGTAAGTGCCACACTGGTCATTGAAAGGGAGGAGCTGAGACACCACCTTAAGGTCCAGCGGCCCGTATACTTCGTTGGGGAAGTACTCACTGACCCCAAGGTCCGGTACCCCCAAGTGCAGAAGCTCCTATACGCCATGCTGATGGCGACCCAAAAGCTCCTGCACTACTTCATCGACCACGAAGTCGCGGTCGTCACTTCATACCCGCTCGGGGACATCATCCGCAATCGCGATGCCACGGGACGGATCTCCAAGTGGGCACTCAAACTCATGGGCCACGACATGAGATACATCCCCCATACCGCCATTAAATCTCAGGCTCTCGCGGATTTTGTCGCCGAATGGACAGAGGTGCAGCTACCGACCCCGGACGTCACCCATGAGTACTGGACAATGTACTTCGACGGGTCCGTAATGGCGCCCGGCTCAGGGGGTGGAGTGGTTCTGATCTCCTCGGATGGGAGTAGGCTCCGCTACGCCATCCACCTCCACTTTTTAGCCTCAAACAATGCTGCGGAGTACGAGGCCCTCATCAACGGACTACGCATCGCCATCGAGCTTGGTGCTACGCGACTCTACGTTCGTGGCGACTCAGAGCTGGTCATTGATCAAGTCATGAAGGAGTCCTCCTGCAAAAGCCCCCTCATGGCAGAATACTGCCAAGAGGTACACAAGCTCGACGACAAATTCCAGGGGATCGAGCTACATCACGTCCCTCGAAAGGACAATGATGCCGCTGATTTTCTTGCAAAATTGGCCGCCAGGCGGGATCCATCCCCAAGCGGGGTTTTCATCAGCGACGTCCACGAGCCATCCACCCGCATCCTAGAAGGTCCGATCCAGACACACCCCGACGCTAAGCCTGCGCCTGGGGGCTCCGACCCTGATGCCAAGCCAGCGCCCGGGGGCTCCGACCCCAACGCCAAGCCAGCGCTCAGGGGCTCTGACCCTAGTACCTCCATGATGATGTCACCCACCAATGTTGTCGTATTGGCACTCGATCAAACCAACTGGCGAGCGTTGCTACTCGCATACCTCCTCGAGGAGGTTCTCCCACCCGAAAGGACTGAAGCCCGACGGATCGCTCGATACGCCAAGACCTTCATCGCGCTCGGTGACAAACTCTACAAATGGAGTCCATCGGGGGCGCTCATGAAGTGCATCCCCACCAACCACGGGAAGCAGCTCCTCCTCGAGGTCCATGCCGGGATTTGCGGACATCATGTGGCCCCAAGGTCACTGGTTGGAAAAGCCTTTTGCCAAGGTTTTTACTGGCCCATCGCGCTATGAGATGCAGAGGAGGTCATCTGTAGGTGTGAAGGATGCCAGTTCTACGCTCAGCAAACCCATTTGCCAGCACAGGAGCTCCAAACTATCCCCATCACCTGGCCGTTCGCGGTCTGGGGCCTTGACATGGTGGGACCCCTCAAAAAGGGCCCAAGCGGTTTCACTCACCTACTCGTAGCAGTCATTAAGTTCACCAAGTAGATAGAGGCCAAGCCCATCACCAACATCCGCTCGGAAGAGGCGGTCAAATTCTTCCTAGACATCATCTACCGGTTCGGCGTTCCTAACTGCATCATCACTGACCACGGGACTAACTTTACCAGAAAGAAGTTCCTAGACTTCAGTGATGGATACGGCATTAGAATCGACTAGGCCTCAGTCGGACACCCATGTACTAACGGTCAAGTCGAGCGTGCCAATGGAATGGTCCTCCAAGGACTCAAGTCACGCATCTTCGACCGACTCAACAAGTACGCCGGACGTTGGGTTGCAGAGGTCCCAGCGATCCTCTAGAGCCTGAGAACGACCTCAAACCGATCCATAGGGTTCACACCCTTCTTCCTGGCCTAAGGAGCTGAAGTAGTGCTGCCCTTCGACCTCGACCACGGCGCCCCAAGAGTGAAGGCTTTTGACCATGACTGAGCCGGGGAGGCTCAGCAAGACGTAGTCGACCTGCTCGAGGAAGCCCGCGAGATGACCGTCATCCGCTCCGCTCGCTACCAACAAACTCTCCGCAGGTACTATGAAAGGAAGATCAAGGGGAGGACCCTTGAAGTCAGTGATCTCATGCTCCGAAGGATCCAATCAATGAAGAAAAAACACAAACTCTCTCCACCATGGGAAGGACCCTATATCGTAACCAAAGTGATCCGACCGGGCGCCTACTGACTAGGGGACGACAACGGCAACGTTCTCACCAACACTTGGAACATTGAACAGCTATGTTGTTTTTTCCCCTAAATTTGGTCTTACCGCTTTTTTAGTCAACACTTGCTCCTGTAAAGCACCCCAGCCCAAACATTTTCAGCTCGGGTCGCTCGAGGGCTCCATGAGGGTACAATACTAAATACTACCTCTCTTTTTTACTATCACATGGTAAAAACTTTTTGCCCGAACAAAAGGGCATTCCATCCCTTTAAATTACTCTACGTGACTTTGTTCTTACTCCCAACCGAACGCACCCCGCCATGACCTACGGTGACGAGCAGCCGATCCCCACGGGCCATGCCTAGGTTCTTAAAAGCTACAGCCTACGGGACTAACGGGCAGGTGCAAAAAAGAAAGGATAAAAACAAAGCTATGCTAGGATAAAAAATAAGGAATGGATAGTGATCCTATCACAAAAAACAGAACTAATGTATTCATTGATACAAAAACTGTTTACATGGGGGCTCCCCCAAACTTAATGATTACATTTGTTGACTACTTCTACTCCAAATACTACTGTGGCTGCTCGGCGACATCAGCTGACGCCATAGGGAAGGCCATGGCACATGCTGCCGAACAAAACCACCGCCGCAAGGACACCGCCCGGTTCTGCTCCCTCGACTTCGGCGAACGCAACGGGTACCTCAAGGACCCCACCCGGTTCCGCTCCCTTGACTTCGGTGAACGCAATGGGTACCTCAAGGGCATCGTACCCATAGATGCTCAGCAGAAGAGCATGGAGCTTCTGACCTTCTCATGCAGTCAAGGCAGCTCCTGGGCAGGGACGCTGCCCGCCAAGGTATGGCCACCGTGGCTAGAAGACATCTCATCAAACTTTGTGAACTGGCTAACCTGAGCAGCTGCAGGCGCAAAACCCTCCACCAGCATGGTCCTGGGCAACTTCCCCTCCGACAAGTCCCACCCGGTGAAGATCCACCAGAAAGAATCCATGCACGGCTCCATCCCGAAAAAGGCCTCGCAGATGAATCCAAGGTGCCACCTCCTTCGGCAGAAGCCGCCCCTCCTTAGGCAAAGACGGCCAACACCACCTCGGATAGCCTCTAGCTTGACATTGCGCTCCGGATTCACGAAGGGATCTATGAGTTCTCCCCCTCGCTTACCCTCTCTCTCACTTAGGAACCGACACGGCATACAGGCACTCTTGGTGAGAAGGAAGAAGGAGGAAAGGCAATGGTTGGAGAATAGGCAAAGGACTACGACGAGAAGTCCTCTCCCTTCCCTTATTTAAGGAGGAAACACGGCAGCTGAAGAGGGGCAAAAGATCGAAGCGAAAAACTCTCTCCCTTCCCCCATTCAATGCGGATGGGAAACGGTGGGACACGCCCTAACCGATGGGACGCATACTGACCGACGAAACGGCACCAGGTCAGACAAGATGTGGCCTAGGTATGGCCCACCACTACCGCACGCCGGCGCAGGCACCAAAGCGCCACCACTCATAGGCGGCCCTCTGCCTTCCCAGGCTGTACTTGAAAAAACACAAACAACGGGATCTCCGCCAGGAGAGACCATCAGACTTCCTAAAGTCGATCGAACGGCTCAGGAAAACGCTGAGAGACAGGTAAGGATTAAAGGGACGGGCTATGAAGGACATGCCGGCTCTGTCACGAACTACGAGCATGGGTCCCGATCGGACATCTCTCGGACGATTCGGGCCCTGAATCGCCCGGAGGCTCGGGAACTAAGGCATTGCACGTGTGGCGAAATGCATCACAACGCTCCGTGTTGCGTCACGAAGCGGCAGTTGCCTCATTCAACATGAGCAACGACCGACCGGGGTTCAAAGGCCGGCCCACGAAGGGCTCAAGGCCGCCTCGCGTCAAACCGAGCTAGGGGAGAAAACACAGATGAGCCCCGTGCGGCCCTAGCCCAGTCTGCCCTAAAGCAGACAGGGTCATCTCAACCTTCTCGTTCTATCCTAAGCCTCTATGAAACCCACAGAATCTCCATTGAAGGGGAGGCCAGTGGGCCACCTGGGTCAGTCTCCAGAATGACCCAGGCATCTGTCGGGTTGCAGGTAAAGGAGCAGTGGAATGTCACAAGAGGGCTATGTCGACCCCGTCATGAACGACAGACCCGGATTCCACTCGATCATACCCGTTAGCAAGCTCACCGAGCGCGTCACTCAAGCCTGAGCAATCGAGGCAAGCGACAAAGCTCAGCCCCTCCGGTTGTGAGAAACCAAGGATGGGGTAATGCACACAACTCAAACCGACCCCTACCAAAGCCCAATGGGGCTCGGGGGCTCAAGACACCCAAAACACTTGGGTCTGTGACCCTGAACTCTCCCCATCCCTCGGCTATGCTTCGACTGCACACCAACACCTGGGTCTGCAACCCCGAACTCACCCCATCCCTCGGCTACGCTTCGACGGCACACCAACACCTAGGTCTGCGACCCCAAACTCGCCCCATCCCTCGGCCATGCCTCGACTACGCACCAAACGCCTGGGTCTGCAACCTCGAACTCACCCCATCCCTTGGCTACGCCTTGACTGCACACCAAAAACACCTGGGCCTGCGACCCCGAACTCGCCCCATCAGGATCCGCAAGCTCTGTCTCACCCGATCCCTAAAACTAACTGCCTCGGCTGCGCGGGCTGTACCGACGCCAAGGTCCAGAACTCTGACTTGACTGATCCCATGGCGCGCACTGACATCAGGATCCACGAGCTCCATCTCGCTTGATGCCTAAACTAACTGCCTCGATCCCACGGCACGCACCGATGCCAGGATCCACGACTCCAACTCGCTCGATCCCACGGCGCGCACCGACGCCTGGATCCACGACTCCAACTCGCTCGATCCCACGACGTGCACCGATGCCTTGGTTGACGACTCCGTCTCGACTAAGAAACACGCACACATGCCCGCTAACCCCCCCCCAGACGATTCTGCCCGAACCGCCCGGGGGCTCAGGGGCTACACCCGCAGGTGCGCTCGCGTGCACCCACTGACGAAACGAAAACCTCCCCCGCTAGGAACACGAAAGACCCCCCAGACGATTCTACCCGAATCAACCAGGGGCTCGGGGGCTACACCCGCGGGTGCGCTCGAGCGCACCCGCTGTCAAGACAAAAATCCCCTAGATGATTCTACCTGAATCGTCCGGGTTCATAAACTCGGGGTCCCTCACGAACCGGCTTTCCAACAAAGGCTCGGCCCAAGCAGACAACACGCAACTCATGGGCTGGCCCAAGTACCTAAACGATAGGCCAGAGGGGCGATCCAATCTCCGACTGGAAGGCCTGGCCGAGGAGGAATGGCACCCGCTTCCACCTCCGGTCCGCCTCTCTGACCGGAGCGCTCGCTTTGGTCTCCAGCCCGCCTCCGGACGACCTCTCCGACCGGAAGGCCTGGCCAAACACCGCTTCTGACTCCGACCCACGTCTCCGACCGGGGATGCGCCAAACCCCTGTTCACTGCTCTTCTCCAACTGGCGCAATCAGAGCCGACTGGGACCAATCGACTGGGGACGCCCACTCGGTAAGGACCAGGAAACGGACGGAGAAAGTAAGGTAGGGCACACAAGTCAAACCGTAATACCTAGGACCATACCCTGTACACCTGCAGAACAGTACTCTGCGACCTCCCTAGCATGATAGAACCCAAGCAGTGTTGTAGGCGCCGATATTTTCCCCTACAATATTGTGGGCGCCATTAACTCCCATACGATAAGGCTCCCCCCACATGCCTCTGGGCATCGATAGTGTTGTGGGCACTGGCATTTACCATACTAGGCGAACATGGTAAAACCCCTTGCACGCCTCCGGGTATCAACAGTGTGGTAGGCGCCGATGTCTGTCATACCCGAAGAAGACAACACGACCTCCCACGTGCATCTGACATACAACAGTATTGTGGGCGCCTACCATCATCCTATACCCGTCGGCGTGGCCAACAAGGCTTAGTAGCATACGTACTCTCTCTCTCTCACTTGTAAGGCCATCCCCTTCGTCTATAAAAGGGGATGCGCTCTCTCCCAACATATAGATTCAATGGATCGATCAGTTCACTAGTCCACAACAACATAACCTACAGGTTCAAACCACGAGCACACGCTCAAACACTTAGCGCATAGCGGGGCTCCCGTCACTCTCGGCTCCTCTGACCAGAGTCCGATCGGACCTCTTGTACCCCCCATCTTTCTTCTTCTCGTTTGTAATCCCACTGCAAACTTCGAGCACTTGGGCTCAGGAATAAAGTCACCGACCGACTCAAACTAGATGTAGGGCACATTGCCTGAACTAGTATAAACCCTGTGTCATTGAGTGCTAGGCCACCTCCGATCACAACGTACGGCAAAACTACAAATATTTACTTGTTGGTCACTTTCTGCACCGACACTTCTTCACCATGCTCAAGATGTCATATGAGGCTACCAAACCGAGCTAAAACATAACACCTTTTCTTAACCCAATTTCGCAAAATAAATTGCCAAACATGGCATTGTCTAGCTGTCTATATACTTAAAAATCTTCCAAGTCTATGAGCTAAATTTGATTCCAAGTTGTATTTCTATGCTATTATAAATGTTGGCTAGCAATGTTATTTTTCTACAGCAAGTATTTCATTGTCATCCACAAAGTTCATATTCTGAACTTTATTTAAGCGCCACATATATGTTCTATAGCATTTTTGTTCAATAAAAATTAGTTTTAAACCCTACTTGATACATATGAGTTATGGAATCAACTTTCGTTTAATATTTTTATTGGTCATTTTAAGTTATAAGAAGTTTGTCTACACATTCTATCGCATGCATTATCACATAAACATGATGCTCATGACAGAGTTTAGTTGTTTGTTTAGGGCGTAACACCGAGGGTGTTACAGCTCTACCCCCTTAAACAAAATCTCATCCCGAGATTTCATGTGTGTGCCTAGTGTGGGAAAGAGATAAGAAATAAATTTCAATTTACATAATTACCTTGGTGAACTAGAAAGGAGACGAGGATAATGCTTCAGCATATAACTCTCATGTTCCCAAGTTGCTTCGTCCTCTGAATGATTTTGCCATTGAACCTTATAGAATTTCACCACTTTGTTCCTAGTGACTCTCACTTTTTCATCCAAGATTTTGACGGGATGCTCAATATAAGAAAGATCAGGTTGGAGAGGGAGTCCTTCAATTTCCACCACTTCATCGTGAACTCATAGACACTTCTCCCTGCCTGCTGGGCCTCAACGGATGCAGGTTGGGGCGCTGGGCCAAAGGAGGAGCCGTGGAGGCTGGACTCTGGAGGGCTGAGGCGGGGGCGCGCTTGACGGGGGGGGGGCGGGCAGCAGGCTGGTTGGCGGAGGGTGCTAGGCAGAGAGGGAAGCCGACCGCAGAGGGGCGAGGGTGCAGGGCTTCGGGGCAACTCACAGTCGCGAGCGGCGGGGGCTGAAGCTAGGTTACTAGAGTTTTTGGGCTGGGCTCTGAGTACCTGGTCCCTGTTAATTGGGCCCAAAGGGGATGTAATGACAGCGACACATTTCACCCCCACCCAGTCGTCCGCCTGCCCTCGCTTTTCTGGTTTGAAGACTTTGAGAAAGAAATCATGGTCCAACAACTTCTGTAACCAGAATTCTATTGTACCTCTAGTTGTGTATATCCTCCAGTTTTCGATCGCCAGAGAAAGCGAGGCTGCGATATCAGCCTGGTCCTCCGCTATTCACATGCTTCGCTCAGTGTTCTCATGTGTGTGGTCTCTTCCCACGTGCTGCTCAACTTCCTGCGTTACACCTCCCCAATCACCTCAACCGTGGAACTATCATCCAAATCCACACTGGGTTGCCTCCCTTCCCTCTACAAAGCCAATGAAGTTTCGGTCATGCCAGGGATCCACAGGCCTAGCCTCGTAGACCAAGGCTAGTAATTGGTATCTCCTCGTTCCTCTATATGGCCAGCTCAAGGCTCAAGCAGCAGCGCCTCAAAGGGCCACCAGGGAGCAGCACAACCATGAGGTCATAGATGGCCACAGGGGCAGAGACAAGGGGCCAAATAGAGGATTGAAGGGGATTAAGAGGGAAATTAGTTCATTTCCCCTCCTAATCATCATGGGGGATTGGGGGTATTCAAAGAAGCCATAAGGTTGCATATTATATACTAGGAATCCTCAATAATTATAGTAAATTTAGATATTATAGACAAAAAAAAGTCTCATAGGTGTGCTTGTTTGCATGGAGGATGGTCAAAGGCGATGGGCGACACCTTTCATGGGATGTTTTCCACCGTGCCTGGTCACTTGGTGTTGTGAGAAGTTGCTTTGATGGGCCCTTTAATCCATGTGAGATGCATGTGTGTCGTCCAAAGAAAACGCACATTGCATCCAATGATTGAGGACACTTGAGAGTATGTTTCTTCACTTCCGGTAGGATTGGGGGTAGTGGGGCCCACATGGGTGGTTGGCTGACACCCTAGGGTACAACCCTCATATCCACTTATCTCTAGGTGAAAACCTTGACTCACAGTTTAAGGCAAGTGACGTCAACATCTTTCGTCGTTTTTCTCCTTGGAGGCATCGCTTGTTGTGGGTTTATGTAACGTCAATGACCGATGGGTTTATGCAACTCTAGCCTCTTGGGCGGTCAACCTCTTGTACAAGGTATTTTGCATGTTGTCTTCACTCTTCACTATGGGAAGGCATTTTTGTTTGCAGGAGGCCATAATGTTGGAATTGTGCAACAGGTTTCGATAGTAAAGTCAGATTAAGGTAGGGACTTAAGTCTTGTTTCTTTGTTCTTCACCTTAACTTTGTATCATTATATGGTAAAGTATTGTCTAAGCACCATGAGTTTGTTGTAAATGATTACAGTCATTCATTTATGAATGCTGGAGACCCGAATGTTATACTCCCTTCATATTAGTAAAAGAAGTCGTTTTGGATAAGGTTTAAGTCAAACATTAGGAATATAAATCATGAATAACTTTTAAGTTATTGATTTTAGAAATATGAAAACCATATGAATAGATTTGTCTTGAAAAATACTTTCATATAAATATACATATATCGCTTTTCAATAAATAATTTTATAAAAATAACAAGTCAAAGTTATACTTTGGAGACCGTGTCGCTGTCTAAAACGACTTCTTTTACCAACCTGGAGGAAGTATTCTTTTATTAGAAAAGGACTCTTAGTCCCTGTTTGGCAGCTTTGTAGTTTTATTCACCAGTAATTCGTTTTCAGGTGTATATCTTGTGCACTAGAATACGACTGTAGTATCTTCCGTCTGTTAAATATTTGTTTGGGTAATCTTCATGGAGCCGCCACGATAGGTCTATGCAGTCTTCGATAGGAGGCACTGCTCTCTGCGCCGCGCAGGATGCCGGAGCTACTGCTCGCCTTGCCGGGAGGGCCACGGGCTGCCCGACTCAACACACCGTCGAACCTGTTGCCCGCCTTGCCGCGAGGGCCACCTGAGCCGCCGCCCACCTTGCGACGAGTGACGCTGAAGCCCATTTCCATCGCCTCCTCACGCAGGATGTCCGCGATGAAAAGAATTGTCCGCGGCAAAGCTCAAGCAATAGCAGCTTGTTCTAGTACATTGAACATAAGTACCGGCGGTTTTAAACCTATTTTTACTGGCATTTTTTATCCACCGCTTGTGCGAAAGGCCGGTGAAAATCGCGAACTTCACAGGCGTCTTCTATAGAACTGTCACTGTAAATAATTTACACTGACTGTTTTTTTAATAAAACCGTCATTATAAATACATTTTTACTGGCTATTTTTTTAAGGCTACCTCCACTAGAAATGATTTTCAAAAATTGTAAATTAGGCTAAAAAAATAGGAAAAATTTTAATTAGGGGAGGCCGCCACCTGCCCGCTCCGCCGAAGTCGCAAGTCATAGCATTTTTCGCTCGCTTCACAGCCGGCTGCATTCGAACCTACGACCTCTTCCTCGTGAAATACTCCCCTAACCACTGCACATCACACTCACATGTGTCTATAATGGATTTTCTTTCTCCCCATATTATGCTCAACCGAGTTTAAATTGATTGTTTGAGACCCTAAATGAATTTAAATTAAAAAGTTTTCAATTACAAAGTTGCATAACTTTTCGAGATCTACAACTTTTGTTTTGATTGTTTCTCCATCCGAGATCGTTTAAAAAATTCAAATTTCAAATTTAAGAAATTCAAACATAGTTTTTCTTAATAGGATGATTTTAAATAAAAAGGTTGTCAACTACAAAGTTGTATAACTTTTCGAGTTCTACAACTTTCGTTTTGGTTGTTTCTTAATCCGAGGTCATTTAAAAAATTCAAATTTCAAATTTAAGAAATTTAAACGTAGTTTTTCGTAACAAAATGATTTCAAATGAAAAAGCTGTTAACTACAAGGTTCTTGAGCTCATTGAGATCTACAACTTTTATTTTGGTCATCTTTTCACGTGACTTGGTTTGAAATTTTCAAATTTTAAATTTTAAAAAATTACAACTTCAAACAAGATTTTTTAACAACAAATGATTTGAGCTGCAAAAGTCATCGACAACAAAGTTGTAGAACTCATCAAGGTCTACTACTTTTATTTTTGTCATTTCTTCATCCGATAATGTGATAGTATACATTGTTCACAAATTCATAAATCTCTCGCATAGTTTATGAAACTATACAAGAGATATGTTATTTGTGAACAATATTTACTACCGTTTTGTCGGATGAAGAAATGACCAAAATAAAAGTTGTAGATCTTGATGAGTTCTATAACTTTTATGTTAATAACTTCTTTAGCTGAAATCATTTGATATTTCAAAATGTTGTTTGAAGTTGTCATTTTTAAAACTCAAATTTTGAAATGTTAAAAAGAAAAGATGATCGAAATATTAGATGTAAGAACATAATAAATTGATGGAGCATGATTTTATAAAATTTTAGGGGGAAATCAAGTAATTTGAAGTTAATATGAGGGAGAAAGACTAATTACAAGTTTTAGTCAGAGATTAAAAAAATATCAGAGTTCTTAACTATTTAAAAATTAAATTTCAAATAATATTTTGAAACATCAAATGATTTCAAATGAAAAAGTTGTGAACAGTAAAGTTCTATAACTTTACGAGATCTACAACTTTTATTTTAGTCATTTCTCCATCCAAGGTCGTTTGAAAAATTCAAATTTTAGTACTTAATTTTTTTTTATGTTCGGCATCTATTTCAAATTATTTGTAGTGGCGCTAGGTTATAAAACCGCCACTATAAATATATTTTTACTGGTTGTTTTCTTAAGGCTGCCGCCGATAGAAATCATATATTTTTACTGACGATAAACTTAAAAAAACAGCCAATAAAAATGAATTTACAAAGGTCTGGACCCACAGTTTTGCTAGCGCCTATACATTACGAACCGCCGCGGGAAAAAAAAATGGCCACCGCCAAGAGAAATCGTTGCTGTACTAGTGTTGGGGCTGTCGGCCACCTCACCCCATAGAGCTCAGCTTCAGCTAGACGGTAGATCGGAGGCCAGCGTATCTGTCTTCCTCGGCGACCGTGGTCTGTGCATCTGGACGGATGACGCATTTCATCAAACGATTGGTATTCGCAAATCACAACTAGCAAGAAGATTTGACTTTGCAAAGCACGTGAGACGAAGAATGGATCCTAGGCTACGAACCTGGGCAAAGGAGATAGAAGGGTCGCCGGAGGGCTCAACAGCTATGACCATGCCACTATGGCCGCCGGGGTCGGAGGAGAGCTCGGCGAGGCATGAGAGCCCGGCCGCTCCTCGAGAGGAGCCATTGGCGCCGCCGAGCTCCCAGACCCAGAGCCCGCTGAAGAAAGTCAGAGAGGCGTCACAGCGTCTCCATGAGAGAGAGATCAGAGGCGCGAATGGAGAGAGCTTGATGCTGCCACTGCCGCCGTGGTAGACTTCCAAGCGAGCGGACGGGAGAAGGCACCGATAGTTGTCGTCTTTTTTTCGAAGCTGAGGAGACGATTATTTTTATCCGATGGTTTTGGTCCAAACCGAATTTTACAAGACAAAACCTGCACCATAGCATCTTGCACATTGTCGGATCCTGGAGTAGCAATTTCAACGGACCGTCGAATCAAGCCTCTGCACTGGCTTCTCCTGACCCTTCGCGACTCCTCCATTAGTACAACGCCAGCTCGAAGCCTCAAACCATCGTCACCTGCCGTTCCTCGGCTCTCATAGCGGCAGTGACCCTTCTCCTCCAGCTCATTCCCGCACGGCGCCCGTCCACGGCGAGTGCATGCGGCTGCCTCTCCCCATGTTTCCGTATTTCGAGTCGCGCTAGCAATGCGAGGGGCGTAGATGGAGACTCGGCGCGACTTGGATGGAGCACCGATGATGGAGATGGGGACCGTGCACGTGTCGCCGGACCCACCCCGCCTTCCTCAGCTCCTCCTCCATGCACGCAAGCACTCCACGCTCTCGATCCCCTTAGCTCTGTTTCAGTGCTGCAGAACGAATCAGCTAGCGCCCCAGCACCTGCGGGCGACGTCCAACACATGCTCGATAAAATGCCTACAAAGTTTGTCTCCCTCCAATGGACAGTTATACTTTGCATATGCCGGACTTACACAAAACTTAGTTCTTTGATTCATTACCATGTAATAAATTCTCAATTCATTTGCCACGATGCAATGCCTCTTATGCTTATCTCTACCCTATAATACACCACTTTAAATTATCCTACAAACTACCAAACAAATCTCACATCTACACTCACAACCTAAACTACGTCCATCTCACGAAAACGCATACGATAAAAGATCATATTAAAAAACGTATGCACCGGATTAACTCTCACTCATTCTCTCTCCTTACTCAACCACATCCGACGGTCCCGCTTCTTTGGATGTGCCTTGCCCCAATGACCGCTTCGCCCCCTCGGCCGACGCGAGACCGCTGCACCCCGACGCGAGATCATGCCCCCGCCCAATGACGCTGCGACCTCTCCGAGGTTTCAACCACCCTGCGGATGCTTGGCCACTCTAGCCAAGAACGGCAGGGCGCATGATCGTGTTGGGTTCTTTAGGCTACTAAACCTTGGCGGTCAAGCGCCGGACGCCGGGCACCACGCCGCCATTTGGCGGTTCCTCCTTCCGCCTTCTCAATCCCGAGACCCAAAGATCTCGAATCCGCGCCACGAACGCTTCAATGACATCCGCTCCTCCGTTACATGACGGCAGCGGCTAGGGTTAGGGTTTCGAACAACGGGGAGCAGCCTTGAATCCGGCGGCGGGCGGCCAGTCGCGGCATGGACAAACAATCCATGGGCAGGCCAGCCCAGGGCTGGGCCGTCGGCCAGACCGGGTAGCAGAGTCAGGGCGCGCCCGCGCAGCAGCGCGGGCTCGGCCATTGCTAATGGATGGATGGATGCACTTGGGTCAGTCGTAAGCTTGCTTGCCTGCTCTTCCTCCTCTCCGGCCGCCCCTAGAAAAATCTCACCATTCGAGAAGCCCAGTGCCATGGTCAAGAAGGTCCATGCGGAGTTGCAGCTCGAGAGGACAGGCACCACAGTCCTGACAATGCACCGACAAAGTAAAAGCCAGCCAAGTCCCAATTTCGTTTGTGCCGATCCTCAATTGGGCATTGACTTCTCCTTGGCACCTTGAGCATGCAGGGATGAGCTCAAGAACCTGGACTCGATTCCTCCTGCTCGGTGAGTTCTCAGTGCAGCGAGAGAGAACATCGACTTGTTTTTGCCCAAAATTCCAGTCTTTGCAAATTAAATGCTTGGATCATTAGAATCTTCGACTTGGCTCTAAATATTGCTCACCCTCTCTATTGATTCGTCTTGCATTCCCAAAGCCTGCTTGTTTCTTTGACCACCCCCAAAAGGGATTCGAGACGCCCGCGAGCTGTTCCTTAAAATGTCCACTTCTGAATATTTCCTATAGCGGATTCTTGCCCTTTGTCTCTATCAATCAAGCTTCCTGTATTAGCTGGTCCAGCTCATGTGCTCATTTATCATATACTCATTTAAGATCTCGACTCAGACCGATTTACATTGGGTTCTCCTTGTGGTTTAGAATTTTAGTTTTTTTCTCCTTTTTTAGTAGCATCCCTATGGTGAAGATCCAGGAGCTACATCTGCTCAGAGGCGTGTAGAATGGTGTGGCCTGTGAAGATTTGTTTAATTATAGATGACTGAACATTCTCTATCGTTGGTTAATACAATCTCTAAGTTCTAATGAACTAATCTAGCAGCAGCCGTAATACTCCTAGAAAATTGACATGTATAATGTTTTTTCTTACCTGAAACAATTATAGTGCCTTTTTCTACAATGTAATTTGGTTGTTTTAGTATGCATATATTTTAGTTTTAGTATGTATATACCTGAACGTTGTTTTGTGGGATACAAATGGCCATCAAGTGAGAATGGCGGTGACGCTGCGGAAGGCGTGGTGCTGGCTGCGGGTGTCCGCACGTGACCCGACGTGTGTGCTAGCTACGGCAGGGCCAGCTCCCGGCGGTCGGTCGGGCCGGTCAGCCGGGGCGATCACCAGGCAAGGCCGACGGGCACCGGGCCATCCTCCTTTGCCTCTCCCTCCCAGTCCGCGTTTCTGGAAACGTTGAGGTATGGATAGCACCACAAATTTGATGTTTTCTCAAATTTGTTCTTCATCTAGGGTTTCCTAATTTTTGAAATTTGTCCAAAGCCCCGCCACCACCGGATCTCTCGCCGTGCAGCTTTAGAGGTGAGCCTAACAAAATGTCACTGACTATTATTACTCTGTGACGCTTTCTTCATTTCACATTATTTTTTCTTGATTCTTATCCCTATATTTTGTTTCACTTACCGATTGTTGGTGAGTCGTCATCATCATCTTATATTAGTAATAATAGTAGTGGTTGAATTTGGGATTAAGTGAAGAAATAGGAAACATATTACTGATTTTTATTTATGCATCTATGAACTGGCACTAAAAGTCTCTGGCCATGGCCCCGTTCGCTGGTCTGAACTTTGGCTGAAACTGGCTGAAAACACTGTTCCGGCTGAATTGTTGTGAAAGAAAAACACTGTTTCGACTGAAAAAACAAGCCGAACAAGCCAAACTTTAAGACAAGCGAACGGGGCCCATGAGTTCATAGCGACTAAATCATCATATTTTGAAATCAGCTGCTGGAGCTAGGTTGACTGGGACAAAAATGGCCACAAGAATCTAAAATGTGAAAAAATCTGAGATAAAGACCATCGGCCAGAACCATAGCCAGGGTGTGAGTTTTTGTTCTCCTTCTATGTGTAGTGTGACTTGCTTGATGCTCAGATGGTCTAAAAGGGCACAAAGCAAGGTTGGAAAACTAACTTAGAGAGGTGAACTTTCACTATCCGTGCTTGTGATGTATTGCTAGTATTGGAGGCTTGGAGACAAATTGTTTAGATATATGTTGATGTTTTTCTCATTAATACGTGTAGTTTTTTTTCTGGAATTGTTTTGTGAAATTGTGGCACGCATTCTATATCACAGCAAAGGAAAAGGGCCGAAGAAAGCATTGAGCAAAGAGAAGAACGGATAGAAAGCAGCATGGGTACCGGGCAAGAAAGAAGAAAACACTGGTACGCACTGAGCAGTACTAATTTATGGATTGGATTTACTTGGTACTGGATATCTAAATTTACAAATTTTTTGAAGAAGCCCGACCTTTTGCTAGCTGCTGTTGAGACTTTAACTCATCATGTATCAATGCAAATTATTATGTTTGTCAAGCAAAAAAGATTATTGGTGACTCCACTGATTCATTTTGAAAACATGTTACTATTTATTTTCATGCTTCTTTTATTGCGTTTATTGTTTTCTGCTCTTGTGTGACGTTATGTGATGGAATTTTATATGTCCATAGCAACGCATGACAATCAACTAGCAAATCGTAAATTAAATGGTTGAGACGAGATAAGTGTTTTTCGGATTATATACATGGTCATATATAATTGCGTGAAACTTAAACTATGAAAAAAATATCATTGTTTGGTTGTTTTCATGTGCGTCTCCAAGATAAATCCGTTGCGTTAGCACGGGCATTATACTAGTTTAGAAATATTATTTGGCATCACTTATTCTTGCTCTTTGACATGCCTTTTGCTTGATTATACAATTCTAACTATGGTTTCTTGGAAATTTTTATAAAAAAATCATTAAAAATTATTACAGATTATCAGTGAACCCCATGAGTGCTGATGGCCTCTCATGCACCATGCCACTGTGGACATGTGCAGTAATTAACTCGGATCCCATCCTTGCCGTTCATGCTCACTAGCAGAGAAACGAATTTTGGTTCGCACTCTTAATCTGGATCGTGTTGAAGTTCGGGATTAATGTGAGCATTAGTCCTGGGTCTAAATTTTAGAGGCACCGAAGGCCCTTTTATCCCGGTTGGTAACACTAACCGGGACTAAAGGGTGACCTTTTAGTCCTGGTTGGTGTCACCAATCCGGACTAAAGGTCTCCCATCCGGAACTAAAGGCCCCCCACGGGTGAATACAAAAGGAGAACGCCCAGAACTTTGTCACATGTGTTCTGCAGATTGAAGCCCAACTGTATACCAGTGGCTGTGTTGTTTGTTTCTGTGTGCCTATAGTTCTAGCCTGACATGCATCCTGAAGTCGGAACATAGTGTGCTTGCTAAATACTGCGCCTAGGTTCGAAACTCAAGTACCACAAGAGAGGTCTCTCAGGATTTAAACTATTTTTTTAGTTTCGTGGATGGGCTTTAGTCCCGGTTACAGACATTTAGTCTTAGATCCGCACTCCCGGTTGGGAAACCGGGGCTAAAGCCAGTTTCCAACCACGATTGAAGCACAACTGTATACTAGTGGTTGTGTTGTTTGTTTCTGTGTACCTATAGTTCTGGCCTGACATGCATCCTGAAGTCGGAACATAGTGTACTTGCTAAATACTGCGTCCAAATCAGAACCTCTTTCTGTAAAACATGCAGTTAATTCTATGAGGCATACTATTTTCATCCAACTTTTAATGATCAGAAAACATCATTCTACTTAGCTCACATAAATTCTATATGTATACAGAATATCAAAATGACTCACATTTTAGGTTACCTGCTACACCTACACTTGTACTTTTTCTGCTGTTCCCTAGATATGTTGGAGATTAAAAAATGTGGCATGATTACAGTGCCAGGGCTGCACCAAACAAACTGAGGTACAAATACTATCTGAAGTGCCTGTTTGTGCCTTTCTAAACGGATTTGTGCGATTAACCTGAAATTGTATCTAACAGCCTGCTTTTAAATAATGATGATTTTTGGTTTCTATGATATCTAATTAATATTCCAAATCGCATTTATGGTTTCATATTAAGATTTCCACTTTTGATGTTTTGGTATGTCTGAATCAGGTATCCACATTTATCAGAGGATGATCTTGTGAACAATTGCCTGGTTGAAAAAAAAAATCTCTGCCGGGAGACATAATCAGAGACACATGGGCCAACACCGATTACCAGAAAGTTCTTCCCCTAAGCAATTGCACAATTCCAATGCCTTGTGTCATCTGATGAGATATTTTAGTTTCGGATAATAAATGTATGCCCTTTTCTTGCTTCATTTCCATTTTCATATATATGGAAAATACGAAGAAAAGGTCGTAACAGACTAATAGGTGTCAGTCAGGTCATCTTCTCGATTGAATGTATAGGAACCATATGTAATATATATCTCTCTTTTTTAACAGAATTGTGATATCATTTAAAAGCAAATTACATTTATCTATTATCCATGCTATGCATTAACAAATTTTGCTTGCAGTTGTAGTCTCTACTCTTGTATACTCTCTACTCTTATACTAAACTGCATTTGTCTTCATTCATAATTATCTGTAGTCTATATATTCTCATTTACCATCTATATTCATGTGTATATGCTCAGCCTCAGTGTCTCTTTACATATAATGTCCTGTTCACTTGGCTTATAAGTTCGTACTTTTTAGACAATGAACAATATTTTTCTCTCACAACAAATCAATAATAAGATTTCAAACCATGTCTTATCAGCCGAAATGAACAGGTTAGTCCTTTGATCATGTTTGTGCTTGCACGCTCTTCCATATCATTTTTATTCTCCTACCCGTTCTTAACTTGGATAGTTGGATCTACAACATATTTACAAGGATAACCAAAAAATATCAAAAGATCAACCTGTCATGTGCTGATGAGTACTTAGCCACAAAAGTTATCAAGGGATATTGCAGAAATCATGCGCATAGCATGCATACTAGCTGTATCTTAGGACCTTAATTTTTTTTTAGCATCCTATTATATTTTCTACCACAATCAAACACTAGTAAGTAGGCACTGACAATTCTCAAATGCTGCACTTCTACCCAGAGACAATATGCAAAAATCTTGGTTTATAACTGCCAGTCACAAAACAATAAAATGCTGGTCATGGTATTATGACCTGTGAATTTGACCTTATATAAAATAACATCACTGAAATACAAAATCAAGGTACACCACCAGACCAATAAAAGCACAAGTCATTCACTGGCACAGTCCAAGGCGCGGCAACGCCGCGCCAATTTTTCTAGTGTAATAGTATTAGGCTCACCAGCCATCCAAACAACTAATTTTAGTTTAGGTTGGAAATTTTTTAGGACCTGTAATTTACAAGGGTTTTAGTCTAAATACCGAACTTTCAAACAGGCCCTTAATCAACATTGAATTTATTATATCATGAGTTAGGACAAATTTTGGTCGTGTGATCAAACACCCACTAAAAATCAGCGACTATGAGCCCAAGAAGTAAGGCCCTATTTGGAATTCAGAAATCCAAGATAGAGCAATGGAAAAAAAAACATAGAAATGTGGTATGGTGTAAAACGTGAAAAATATGGGATTATAAAATACAGAAGGAAAAGCTCAAGAAGCGATAATAAAAATACACATTAGATTTTAGTGACAACATTAATAACATGATGAAAGATGATTTTTTTTTTTGCATTACTGCATTGCGCATGGGACCAATATTCTATTAATTTGTGTCATCTTTATCCATCGAGCTACATATGCACACAACACAACACTAGAGAAAACTTGAGTTAACAGTGGATTCGTTCCTGCAAAATCTGATTGTAGCTACAGTACTTCGTATGAAACGGATAGCTCATTTCCTTTCTTCAAAACTCCGCTTTGATTTCCTTCACTTTTTTTTTCGTATATAAAAATCTTTTGTCCAAACATAGCCCTAAAACACATTTTTTTCAAACCAAAACGCGAAAGGAGGAAACGTTCCTTCCGTCCATTCCCCCTCCCGACCTCCCCCAACGGTCGACCCGTTAACCCGCAATGGCCGCCGCCGCCACCGACACCCCCACCCCAGCCGGCGGTGATCCCCGCCCTGGACATCTCTCCCGGTCGCAGGAAGATCGGCGTAAGGAGGAGGAAGGATCGGATGAATCGGAGGAAGAGGAGGTGGAGAGCGACGATGGTGAGGAGTCGGATGTCGACAGCCTCGCGGGCCTCTGCGACCTCGACGCGGGCTCCGACGAGGACCCCACCTTCGACCCGGGCGCCGACGGGGACCTGGAGGTGGAGGCTGTGCTGCGGGCCAGGATGAGCAGGATGTCCATCTCGGCCTCGGCGCGCAAGGGCAGGTTAGGCAGCGGGGTTTGTCTCCGCTTCTTCCCTTCTCTGATTGGGTATCTCGATACAATTTGTGCGATCGTGTGGTAGATCGGAGATGGGAACTCGGTCTGCGATTCTTGCCATTTATTCATTAATCCCGTTTGTTCGGGCCTTGGGTTCAGCAGTGCCGAACTGTTCACGATTCCTTATCCCGTATTTCTATGAAAAATTCACGATTTCAGGAAAGGGTCAGCGGTGCCGAAGATGGGAAAGGAGGAGACTGACCTTCTGGCCATGGTGGACAAGCTCATGCAGGGTGAGTTCTTATTTCCTTCTAATAATGTGATGCACATTGGTCCAGAGATGGGACGGAAAGGTGATAATGCATGCCTTGCCACTGCCAGTGGAAATTTGGTGGAAATGACATGAGAACCTACTACCAACTTGGCTAAAGAAAATTGTGTTTCATAACCAGCGGTGGAGCTTCTCACAGGCCAATAGGGGCTATTGCGACCCTGAACTTGTGTAAACTCCATTAGTTTTTGCCATTTAGCTTGATAAAAATTAAAAAATAGCCTTGTTCTTTTATGATTGGTCCTTCTAGATTTAGGCTCAAGGTCCACCACTGTTCGTAACAGCATGTACAGAAACTTGAAATACAACTTGTTTTGCATTACTTCATTCATTTGATACCTTGATGCAGCAAATGAACTTTGTTGTGTTCATATGAAGTTTAGAAACTAGTGTGCGAAGTTTGATTGACATACACACAAAAAAACATTTGAATTTTGCTTTAATCATTGTAGTTTTAACTTTTAAGTACAAGCAAAGAACGAGGTCATGAGACCATGCTGGATGCCTGGACCTGTTTAAGATATGCTACAGTTCCATGGATCAATAGTGCAAGTTTTTCCTTTTTATTTAGTGCATAATTTAGTTTCTCATATGAACAACATTCTTGCAATGTACAGATGGTCAGCTGGAAAAATTGAAGGTTTATGAATGTAAAGCATATTTGCGGATGCACAAATTAAGGTTGACAAGCAAGAAGGAAGTGCTCCTAAATCGAATAAGAGAGCATATAGAGTATGAACTGTGTAATCAACTGTGATCTCCTATTTTAAAATCTTAATCTTGAATTTTTGTTGTTGATAATCCATAATGCAAGCAGGCTATTGGCTTTGTCAGAGCATGTTCCATGCCCATTGATGTACTTACACTTTCTTCACAAACATTCAGGGTGAAAAATGATGGAGAGGTGAAGTATCCAGTGTCAAGCTTTGTTCTGAACTGTAAAGGTGAAACAAGCTATTTCTGCACAGAAATACACATTTTAATATGGATGAGAAGAATGTGAACAGATTTATCAACTTTACAATACCAAAGAGAGTTATCACTAGGCGTGCTAGTCTCAGCATAGATTTTCTGTTGGTGCTTGGCCTAGCCTGCTGAACCCTTTGTTCAGAGGCACTGGCAGATAAGTGATTAACTTGCTTGCTTTGGTTAAACTTTGCTTGAATAGAACTCTCTGTATTTTGGTTTCTTTTTGGTAATGAAATTCAGGTTGCCTGTTGTGGAAAAAAAAAAGCTTTATAATACCAAAGGGATGATCTTATAGTTCAAGTGCTTATGGATAGTGAGCTTTAGAGCTCTGTAGGGATCCAGGTGTCTACATGGCCTTAATTTAGGATTTTCTGTTATATAAAAAAATATAATACTGATGTTGCAAGGACAATTTTTTGCCTTCCTGCGCCATTTCTGTGAATTTTCTCTCTATGTATCATATATAATTGATGTAGGTGATGCATGCAAAGGAGATGTTGTGATGTTTGAGCAGAACATTTACAAAAGGTAATTCAAATTAAGCATTTGTTCTGATGGTTTTCATTACAAATCATGAATCTTGAAGCATTATGTTTATTTTCATTTTTGTATCTGTTGAGTATTGTTGTAGGGAAAAGGAGCTCCTCGTGAAGTTAAGGGTCGCTTCGTGGACAAAGGACCAATGCCGGTAGAATAATAAAGGAAAGCTATGGCACAGCAAAGCAACAACAGCATAATGTTCACTGTAAGGCTTTGGTTCTTTTATGAGCATGCATTTTAATTTCCTTCAATTACAGTATTGCGAAAACAATGTTCTTTGAAGTCATATGCATAAAAAATGTAGATTGAGATTTTATGGAGTAAAGGATACAAACCGTGGCCTCCCCTTCATCCGCTCCTCATCAAGGGAAGAAATCTTTACAAGGATAGGACTATGAGACAGGTGCATTCTCTAGCAAGGTTCTTTTGCGTATGAAGAAAAAAAACCTTATTATTTATTGAGCTGCACTGATATTTTTCAACATTCACAGCCATGGCCTGATGAAGAAGAAAGAAATAGGGTCATCCAAGAAAAACATGAAAGAGGGTTCTTGGCACGCAAGTCAAGAGCAGCCAGGATTCATGAAAAAGAGACTGAAAGGTTGGCAAGATTAAATAGGTAAGCTCTAGTACTGTGACATAGGTATTTCTAGGGACAATGATGGTGTTGATTTTGATGTGATATTTTGCGATAATGCCCATGATGAGAATTGTAGTCAGTTGTACTGTAACACATGCTAATATATTGTTTTGGGAACAGGATGAAGGACAATAAGATAAAAAAACAGTGGAACGTGAACCAAAAACAGCCACAAGAGCCACAACAAAAGGTTGAGTCCACGAATAATGTTAAGCAAAGGTACGTCAACTGCTTCCTAATGCTGCGATTCCTATCATGGTACTCATGAAAAATGTTATCTTACTATCACCACTTAGCATACTTACATTAAGCAGAGCTGTTGAATAGCATGCCCATGTGCTTCTAATATGTTGTAGATATAGTTAGTAAAAGAAAATACTGTCTCTTAATACTATCATTCTCTCCTGTTACAATAGTGATCTTGCTTTTCTATTGCTGGGCCTGTTTACATTAAGCAGTACTGCTTCAATAGATATAGTCCATTTGCATCTAATATATATGGTAAATACTTATTAAAAGAAAGTGGCATCTTACTGTATCATTTATAGAGTTCTTGGGAATTAACATCTATGTGCTTATATAGCTTTTCTTTCATCTATTAGGGTTAATGGGAGGAAAGGCCCTTCCTTCCAAAATGGTGAACCTGGGAATACAAGGCAGCAACATGTATCTTCAAAGGCTACTTCTACACATCACAATGAATTGCTCCCACAGAAGGGTTCGGCAAGAACTTTCAAGCCAGAGCTCATCGATTATCAGGTCTCTTCCATTCAATATGGAGGAATGCAGCAAAAACTACTTTCAAATCCCACTCATACTCAGCAATTGTTCAAGAACTCAAGTCCTCACCAAAGTTTTCAACAAGAAGATGATGCCCTGACACAGGAGGGTGCAATTAGAACTTCCAGGAAAGCATTCATAGATCATCATGTCCTTCCCAACACAATAAAGGATCAGGGAACACAAGCCATCACCAAATATCTTCAAAGCCCACTCCAATTTTCAAGCCACGACAGGTCCCCAAACATCAAGGCAAGAATGAAGCGGATGGTTTGAGAAAAACTTGCAGAGAACAATTGTTTGATCATCAGAGTAACACTTGCCATGCCACAGAATATGATAACTCTCCATTCCAACCTCAAGGTAAGTTCGCTCAGCATGCAAGTGTACACCAGCATGGCTCCAATTATCACCAGAATGCCCATGGTGGTCGTCAGGCACATCAACCCTACAGACCAAAAAATCAGGATCAGAATAGTACTTACTGTGACACAGAATATATTGACCCCTCGTTCCAGCCCAGAGGAGAGTTTAATCAGCATGCAAATGCATACCAGCGTCACTCCAATTCTCATAAAATGCCCAAGCTCATCACCAAGTGCATGAACCCTTCAGACCAAGAAATCAGGATTTCAATTCAAGCGACCAATTTTTTGGCCAGGATTACCACCAAGGTTACCATGATTACAGTGGAATGACTCGTGGCCAGTATCATCCTCAACAGAGTCAGCATCAAAATTATTACGGCCGCAGGCCCATGACTCAAGGCCAAGGGACCCAACAGAACCATCATCAGAACTACAATGGTCGCAGGAAAATGATCCAAAACCAGTATAATTCTAGACAGAACCAACCTAATCAGCAGTTTCCAGAACAGCGACTGCAACCACGGCCTTGCCACTACTACTATCAACAGGGATGGTGTCGCTATGGGGAAGGCTGCTGGTATTCCCATGACGTCTGAGTGTTAAATCATAAGGCAACACGCTGGTGCAGCCCTGCTGTGGCCTCAGCTAACTTGAAACTTTGAAGTGGCAGATGTAATTCCAACTTTTGTGCGACTAATGTGGAAAGTTCACTTTTAAGCTGTCATGTGAGACTTCAGCCATATGGATCTGTTTCTTTCTTTTCTTGTGTCACGCTCTTGTATTAGCAGTTCAGCAATATTTTGCACTGTTACGATATCTTACATATCGCACTCATGAGTATCAAATTCATTTGTTGATACTTGATTTATACGAATGAATTGGTTCATGCTCTTGCACTGAAATAACGATTTGAATCCTTGACCAACAGGAATACTGCTTGAAATGCATTTGCTAGCAAGTACCATGTTTGGGGCAACTACAATCGTGAGCGAATATGTAAGAACAGTCAAGCTCATTTGTTTGATGAAGCACCAAACATTAACGGCTACATGGACAAAGGAATCAAGATGTGGGTAAGAATAAAAAATCACAAATATGGCCTTGTTTGGCTGCACCTGTATCTACTTCAGTCCATATATATTGGGGTGGAAAATTAACTAATTTCTACCACAATCCACTCCATCACACATGCATTGAGATAAACATGAGTGCATCCAAACAAACCCTACAAATCCTGACATGTGTACTAGCCATTGCTGACCGTTGAAAGTCTCTTTATCTAGTGTTTTCTCCAGTGCATCACCAAACAAATTGATTGCTTTATCCAGGGTTGGCCTCGCTCTCTAGAATGCACCCTTATTCTACGGTGCACACATCAAGAGTTCTGGCGCTCTCTTCTCTTCTCAAGTCTCAACCACTTGTGCATCAAGTATGTACTATAACTCTAGTGCAAAACTCCGGTGATAGCACTAGAAAATGTCATGCCTAGCTTCCAACTCTAATTTGAACTCGGGTCCATCTGTAAACTCCGGTGACCCCGCTTGAGAGCTTCGGTTCCACGGAAAACACACTATGTGCATCACTCTGGTGCTCCTCTAAATGTGTTCCTTCACGTCCAATAATTTGAGCTTCTCTTTTTGATGTCTTGAGCTTCTTGCTTGCCTCTTGTGATCTTCATGGCTGTTTTTTTATCTTCAACGGCTGATTTTGCGGGGGAAGGCTTGCCTCGGTTTTTCCCTTCCCGGACCCCACTCATGTGTGAGCCTCCCGACCTTTGGTCTGCCCTCTCCCCACCCCCCCTTTTTTTGAGGTGTTGATTCCTCGATCTTCGTGTAGCCTAGCTCAAGTCCATCTTTGCATCCTTAGGACTAGTGTACCTTGTATACTACCAAACATTGTTATTCCTAATGGTTATGTTGTCATTCAACCACCAAAATAAGTGGGCTCTTGCTAGGGTCCATGTTTCTTACACAAGTGCTCGCACAAGCTCAAAACATTCAAATATCACTTTCCAATCCAAAGTATATCTCACTTTTTACACAAATCCCACACAGAGTGGATTGAGAGCTCTCACAAGAGGAAGTTAGACAACTTTGCAAAGCATCAACAAACACACAAAAGGGGTGTGCGAAGGGGTATAAATAGCCTTCCCACAAAACTTAGCCATTTGAGATCTCTGGGACAAAACTGAATCCCATTTATTGACTAAAATAGATATTCAAGAGATTATTGTGGCTAAAGGATTTAGATGGTGGCAGTGAGGAGGGAAATTAGCTTTGCCCTTCAGAATGGATAACATGCAGACAATCATTGAAGAATAAACACATAGGAATGAACTGTAGGTGAATGTTTTCATTTAAGCCAAACAAACTTGAGAGCTAATTAGCAGAGACCAGTCAAACAAACTGCACACCTTTCATTAAGGAAAAAACGAACACTTGCCTGGTGCAACTGATGCTAGATTAACACCATCTAGCTTCAAATGGAAGTTTGTACATGAACCTCCATACTTGCAAGTTCCCTAGAACACGAAGGAATTGACCACGAAATTCAGTGCCCTACTCTTGATGCATGTGTGACAGCTGGTAAGTTAACCACCAGCAAAGGTATTGTAAAAAAGCGATAAATTGTATTACCCAGTGTTGGATGCTATCCTCGTAACACGTAATATAAACTCTGTAAGCCAACTTGTCCACTGAATATGATAATCACTGGAGACGGACTAACATGAAGGGCTTACAATTTTTTTAAACCCATAATCAAAGATGCTAAGGCTCTGTGTCCTTTCAAATTAGAAAATCATGTGAAGAACTTACAATTTATGCAGAACGCCTCATCATGACTTGAGTGAACACAACGAAACAGGTAGTACGAGCAGGTCCAAAAAGAATATTTGAACAGAAAGGTGGTCGCTTACCTTTTAAATATTTATACAGGCTGAATCGCGCACATGTAAAATAGCACCTGCAAAAATGTTACAATATGTTTTTTATCCAGTGTGCATACAAAGTAGCTTCAAGTTCAAAGTTCTGAAGCATGCAAAGTAGCACTAAAGGGCATATACAGATTTAGGTTTGGTGGGCACAGGCAGATAGATGCAACGAACTGCAAAGAAATAAGGAAGAAATGCGTGAAACATATTTTTGGGGCAACATTTAAAGAATCTCAGTATGCAGTTTTGCAAAGGATAACAACGACGGTTAGCAAATATGACAATGTTTCCATCAGACACGAATAGACCATGTCTTAAATCTGACCAAAATGTATAAATCAAATTAAAATGATGTACCTAGTTGGTATAAAGAGGAAGTCCCTGAGATTGCTGGATTGAAAAAATGTATTCATATTTGACGCTGCTATGAACTTGAGGTCTAGATAATCCATTCTGCCCAGTTTCCTTAGCCTGTGAATCATAGAAGATGGGCTCAATAAACAGAATAATAAATCTACTCATCATAACTTAAAGCATCAACTGCAAATCACAGCAAAATAAGCCCAAGTAGGAACATTTACATGACGAAGCACATAAAGGAAATGAGCGCGCACAAATACAAAACTGAAGGCGACTTGCACCCTCTCCTATCTTGGAACACAGCCTCCTGGAGCCTGTATCAACACCAGGAGGAGCAACGGGTGATTTGAAGGCAGTGGAGGATGGTGCAAACTACAAAGCGTAGATGGGTGATGCAGAAAAGCTTAGCATGAGTAACCACACTGAGTTTTCATGGAGGTAAAGGAATTAAAATTAAAAATACTGTACACTAATCTGCATCGTCGAACCTTGGAAACAAAAAATAGTAGCAGCTTAATTAGGTTTGAGGTTTTAATGCAAAAGGAGAACATCACTTAAGTCAATTTCAGGGGCAAACTGAAGTAACAGGTAACAATGACAATATTTAACGAAATGAACCAATTGTACTAAATCAAACTGTCTACGATTAATGCGTTGTTGGCTGTCCTTAACTCCTTTTATTAACCGTCAACTATCACATAAAATGAACTAATATGGACACCGAACTTAAAAATTAGGACTTATAACTAACAAGTTCCACGAGTTTTGATGTTTACATATTTTGAAGGGCACATACTTGAATAACAAGGACAACCGTCCAAAATGCACAATAAGACAAAGGCGTAACATCACCCGACATGAGCCCAAGAGAGAAGGCCCACTTACCAGGGCAAATCGGGGTCCGATCAAGTGGAGAAAAAGGTCAAAACCTATATCAAATCAACTTCAAATGGCGCCAAACTTTGCAGGATCCATCAAGAGGCCCAAAGACAACCCACCAAAGCTAGGCTCGTTTGGGCCCGATTGAAGTGCTGCTGCACCCCAAGTCTGGTCGCACTTCTTCCATGGCGCCTCTCGGCCCATCTTTGGCGTGTTGTTAGATATCGCCTTTGCAATGGCGGGTTGGTCCAAGTTCAACGTATCTAGGGCGTCGGTTTGAGGTCGGTTTGGTGCATTAATGAGGGAATCAAAGCATATTCCATGGGATCATTCCTCCTCTCCACCTATAAAGGTCATCATTCAACAACACCTCAAGAGCAACACCAAGAGCACCAATCCAAGGGTTTAGGCCCTAGATAGCTAGCTAGAGCAAGTAGTTGGAGAGATATGAGAAAGAGCTTGGGAAGCGCCGGACTTGTCGGTGTCTCTCTATACCTCAATGAACACATGCGCTATACTTAAATCAGGGTTCTCCCGCTAAGTGAGTGTTAAGTGGTTCTTTTTTAGTTATAAAGTCATTGATCGATTAAACTTTACTCTTACTTGTTTGCGGGGTTCGTAAATCCGTCCTCGTGGTGGATACTCTAGTAGAGGCTAACGGATCCTGTCGACACTAGAGTAGTAGTCGATAGCGTGAGCGTGGTGTCTGCAAGCTAGAGGCTATATTTGTTTGCCTCGTACTCCACGGTTGAGGGGTAGGTGGCGGTGGTGATAGCCACATCCATCCCTTGTAATCTCCTGTAAGGAAAATGGACCCTAAGCCCATTTACTTTGAATTTTGGTGTTTGATGACCAACACAACCAAATTGGACCGATGAATTTGCAAGTAATTATTTTGTAGTTCAATATGGTGCAAGACATGACTTAGGCGAAGGCGACATGATGATCCCATCAACACCATAAGCAAGACCCTAAAAGTACAAGAGAAGACCCAAGATATTAAGCAAAGTCCAAGCACGAAGATGAAAACCAAACCGGATGCAAGATCGCGAAAAACGAGCTCGACAGAGGTGACCGGGCGTGGCCCTATGAGGATCGGACGCGTCAAATCGATTGCTTTCAACAACGGCAGTGTTAGCAGTTGTGGCCGGACGCCGAGAGCGGCGATGGCTAGACGCACCGATGACAATCGTTCTTCGTTACGGCAATATTTTCGGCGTGACCAAAACGCAAAGCTGCAACCTTGGATGACTGGACGCACGAACTGCAGCATCCGATCATGTCCAGAGAGGTTCTAGAGCAGCGGAATTGCGACCGGACGTGTCCGATCGATGATGACCGGACTTGACAGTGCGTCCGATATCTACGCGAGTGCTCAACGGTCGAGACGAACTGACAAAGGCGTCCGGTCGAGAGTGAAGTCGTGTTTTGCCCCCAACTGCTAGTTTCTCTATGGGGCTTATAAATAGACCCCCAACCGGCCATTTGAGATGTGGAAAGTTAAGAAAACATGCCAAGGGTGTTGATACACCATTTTAGTGATCACCACTTGCATAGTGCTTAGTGATTCATTAGGTGATTAGCGTAGGTACTTTGCGAAGTGCTTAGGTTGATTAGACCACCGCTTATGCGCTTGCTCTAGGTTTAGGCCTAGTGTTTAGTGAGGTTTGCATACCTCTTACCACTAGGTGCTTGCCTTTCATTATTGTACATCGGAGGGCTTGTAGTCTTGCGAGATTACACCAATCGCGTTTGTGGTGTGGCCACCACCGTGTATTACGAAGGGAACAAGGCCCATGGCGGTTGACCAAAAGCTTGATAGTGAAGGCGGCGGGAGGAGTGGTCGGGAGAGGCTTGTCGGAAGGCACACTAGAGACCCACTTACGCGTGAAGAAGGCCCGGGGCTATCCACAGAGTTACCTGACCGGGAGCTTGGCCCTTGCGAGGAATTCCTTGCGAGGGGCTCCAACGAGGACTAGGAAAAAGCTTATGTGCTTCTCGATACCTCGGTAAAAATACCGAGTCATTGACGGGAGTTTGCATATCTTTACCTTACTCTTTAGCTTCGCATTTATATTATTTGTATAACTCCTTTTTACGGTAGAGATAGCAACACACTAGAAAAACCATAGTTGCACATTTAGATAGTTTATCTCTTTGCATAGGTTTTGCTAAAGTTAGAAAAAGATGACATAGTTTAGAGTTAGAGTTTTAAGTTGCCCAATTCACTCCCCATCTTAGGCGTCACGGTCCCTTACAAGTGGTATCAGGCGGTTGGCTCAATTGGACCTTTGGCTTCACCGTCCGTTGAGCCGGCGCTATTTAGAGTGGTTGGGATGGATACCTCTAGGCCTCCGTGCTTTGATGGCACTAACTTTCTCTACTATAATGTTAGAATGGTTTATTACCTTGAGGCGGTGATTTGGGTGTTTGGAGAGTCACTCATGACATGATGAAACCCATTAAGAATCCCGATAAACCCACAAAGAGTGAAGAAAAAAGAAATTCATTTCAATGCTAGAGCTAAAATTTCTTCTTTGAATCTTTTAGTATGGATGTGTTTAACCAAGTGTTCACTTTAAATACGCATATGAAATTTGGTTAAAACTCCAAGAGCTCCATGACGGCACAACTAATGTCCGTAGGGCAAAACATTGTCTAACTAAACAAAATTATGATTTCTTTAAAATAAATGATGATGAGCTTGTTAAGTGATATGTATTCTCGTTTGAATCTAATTATCAATGAGCTCCATTTAATACGATTAACGAAGCTAGATGATCACGGACATCGTGAGGAAGATCATCTCCGTGCTACCACAAAAAATATGCAAACATCATCACCATCCTTCACAACATAGAGGACTTGAGCACCATGACTCGGTCATAGTCATTGGCAAGATAGTGGCATTTAAAATGTCATGGAAGATGGGTCAAGAAGAAGCCTCGTCATCAAGCAAAGGCAAAGCTCTACGCATGTAGTGAGAAAAAAGAAAATGAAGGGCAAGCAAGTTGAGAAAAGCTCAAGCTCAAACTCTTCAAGTGAAGATGAAAGAAGTAGATGAGGATAATGATGATGAAGATTCAAGTGATGATGAACAATCTTCCTCCTCCACCTCCGACCTTGATGAAGAATCAATCAAACTTATCAACAAGATGGCTGAAGATGATCCAAAGGCTCAATGTCAAGGGTATGCCCATCAAATTCAAGATTTCATCTTCACCAATCAAAGAAATGAGCAAAGAAAGAAAGGATGCTATGGATGCAACGAGTTAGGACACTTTGTAGAAGTTTGTCCAAACAAGCCCACACCCAAGACAAAGAAGAAGGCGGTGCAAGGACAAAGCCCTCACATCAATAAGGTCATGGGATAATTCTTCAAGTGAAAAAAGAAGACCATCACAAGAGGCGGAGTCCATAAGCACTCGACATCAAACTCTTTCTCCTGTGTGCTTTATGATACGAGGTAAATGTAAAGCTCAGATCCTCTAGTGAGAATGATAGTGATGATGAAATGCCTTCTCTTAATGAACTTGTGCAAAAAATTCTTAAATATGCTAAGGCTTGCACTAGCCAACAAAAGAAGCTAAAATGTTGCAAGAAAAGCTAGATAGTTCACAAGAAGCATATAAAACATTCCTTGAATAATATGAGATATTTGCTAATCTCACTATTGAACTATCTACTAAAATTGAGCAACTTGAGCCTAGTGCAACAACAAATACATGCACAATCAATGATGAGCAACTTGTAAAGAAAAATGAAGAATTAAAAGAAAAGTTAGCTAACTCACAAGATGCTTATAAAAAAGTTTGCTTGCTAAAATAGAAACCATGTGCAAACATTGTGATGAGCTAACTAATAAAATTGCTAATCTTGAAGCCATCTAATTTTACCCTCACCAAGGCACCTAAAAGAAAAAATTTAATTGTTGACATGACTAAAAGGATGCATCTACTTCTTGTAATGATTTATGTTTAGACTCACCCTTGTGCAACCAAGTTTGTGTTGAGCAAGTTATTGTAGATACATGCACATAAGATATTGCAATGGAGAATGAGCAACTCAAGCAAGAAGTGGCTCACCTCACCAAGGACTTGACACAAGTGCAAGGCAAAACGGAGTAAGCACAACATCATCAAGATAACACCGTCAATGGAGTGAAGAAGCTTGATGACAGACAAACCGTGGTTTGTTATGTGTGCCACAAGGAAGGCCACAAGTCCTATGAGTGCAAGATGAAGAATAGGGGAGGATGAAAGGTCCTAATGGCTAGAGGGGGGTGAATAGCCTAATAAAATATTCTACAACAACACTTAACAAAATAGTTAGATAAATATGAGGCGAAGCTGGTGTTACGTTAGCCTACTCAAAAAGCAAGCCACCTACCACAATTCTAGTTTATATGGTTTCTATTCACACAATAACTATAACACTATACTAAGTGTGCTCTCAAAAGCTAACTAAAGAGTCACACTAACCAAACTAACAAGCTCTCACAACTAACTACACTAAAGAGCTTGACAACTAGTTTGCGGTAATGTAAAAAGAGTGAGCAAGAAGGTTATACCGCCGTGTCGAGGAAGGAGCCAATGAATCTCAAGAATGAATAGCAATGAAGACCAATCACCTCGGAATCAAATGATGAACACAATGATTTTTACCGAGGTTTACTTGCTTGCCGGCTTATAAGCTACTCCTCATTGTGGCGATTCACTCACTTGGAGGTTCACAAGCTAATTGGCATCACATGCCAAACCCTCAATAGGTTGCCTCACAACCAACATAAGATGATGATCACACAAGCCACGAGCAATCCACTAGAGTACCTTTTAGCTCTCCACCGAAAAAAGGTCAAGAACCCCTCACAACCACCACGATCGGAGCTGAAGACAATCACCAACCTCCGCTCGACGATCCTCGCTGCTCCAAGCCATCTAGGTGGCGGCAACCACCAAGAGTAACAAGAGAATCCCGCAGCGAAACACGAACACCAAGTGCCTCTAGATGCAAACACTCAAGCAATGCACTTGGATTCTCTCCCAATCTCACAAAGATGATGAATCAATGATGGAGATTAGTGTGAGGGCTTTGGCTAAGCTCACAAGATTGCTATGTCAATGCAAATGGCCAAGAGAGTGAGCTTGAACCGGCCATGAGACTTAAATAGAAGCCCTCACGAAATAGAGCCGTTGTACCCCTTCACTTGGGTATAGCGGGGTGACCGGACGCTTGACGGTCGCTCGCCCGATGTCGATCACGTGATTCACGCCCACGTGTCCCTGCTTCAAAAACTGTTAAATCGATTTCAACGATCGTCTATTGATCGGACGCTGCGCACAAACTAACCGGACTCTGACCCTCCAGTGTCCGGTTGTTTCCAGTAAGGCTCTAGAAACGATATTTCACGACCAAACGCGTCCGATCATGCTTGACCGGACACAGCCAGCGTCTGGTCACTTGTTGACTTCATACTGTGTTGTTGGTCAACAGATCGGATGCTGGACCTCAGCGTCCGGTCAGTCCAAGACCCAGCGTCCGGTCGATGACCGACGCTGTCATCTATCTTGTCACTTGACGAACTTGGGTCCCTCCGAGACGGCGTCCGATTCGCCAATTCGATGGTAGCAAGACTAACTCCTCTTCACCTCTAACTTCTTCACCCTTACTCAAATGTGCCAACCACTAAGTGTATTACCTTGTGCATATGTGTTAGCATATTTTCACAAATATTTTTAAGGGTGTTAGCACTCCACTAGATCCTAGATGCATATGCAATGGGTTAGAGCATCTAGTGGCACTTTGATAACCGCATTCCATATACGTGTTTCACCTCTCTTAATAAATACGGCTATCAAACATAAATATAATCACATTCTCTAAGTGTCTTGATCACCAAAACAAAATAGCTCCTACAAAATATACCTTTGCCTTGGCGTTTTGTTTTCTCTTTCTTCTTTTCAAGTCGAAGCACTTGATCATCACCATGCCATCATCATCATCATGCTATGATCTTTATTTGCTTCATCACCGGAAGTGTGCTACCTATCTCATGATCACTTGATAAACTAGGTTAGCACTTAGGGTTTCATCAATTCACCAAAACAAAACTAAAGCTTTTAGAGGAGCTAAGAAGAAAGAGAAAAATAAAAGGAAACAAACAAGCTCTTCCAACACCTACACCAACAAGGTGGACAAAAGACCTCCACACCTTATCTCTTGAAGAAGAAGAAAATAACAAGGGTGGTGGCCATCAAGGTGAACAAGCAAGCCAACAATGGGGCCAAAAGCATTTGGGTGCCAAAGGAGATCATTTCCAACATGAAGAGCACCAAGAAGGTTTGGATCCCGAAAGGGAAGTGAGAAGTCTGTTGGACTTCGGGGAATTTGAAGACTTAGCAAAGTATGAGTGCATTTCATGAGGTGCATCATTATGGACAAGGAAATTGCCAAGTGGGTTAGTAAATACTATGGATCCAAATTTCCCTTTCCGTGTTAGGTAACTAGATTTAATTTCTTGCAATTTCAATTAGCATCTAGTTCCTTTTTATGCCTAGGTTTGCATTTGCATGTTTAATCTTTTGTTTTGCATACACTAGGTATATCTTATGGTAGGCTTGCTCAATTTCACTCTTAACCCTTGGAGCAAACTTACATGATTTAAATTGTTTAGAAACCTGACACATACCTTGTTTTACAATTGTTCATCTAATATGTGCCAAAGTCAAATTATAGATAATTTCTCCCGAATATCACTTTGAAAATAATTCTCACATTCATGTGATGTCATCTTTCAAGTGGCATTTTTATTTTAAAATCAATGTGCATGTCTCCTACAAGTATTCTATACTTATATGCATAAATTTAGGGAGATGTTACTCTACAAGTTGCATGCTTTGAGACTAACACCTTTTCAAGCTTATCATATATGTAGTAGTCTCATTGCAAGGAAAATAAAGTCCCCGGAGTTAAGCATCATACTTCAAATATCCACCACCTATTGCAAGTGGTATAAATCAAATTAGTTTTCACATGTGGTATTTCTAAACCAATATCATAATGTTGATTTCACTTTGATATTTATATGCTTTCTCCATGTATTATAAAGATTAAACTCCTTGAGCATTAATTTGCCAATTATGCATAAACTACATTCTCCACCATATGTATGCATATATTTAGGGGGAGCTTAGTCTATGTAATGTGATAGTCAAATTTTGTGACCTATTCCACTCCACATACAAAGGATCACAAAGTTTGACCCTTCTTTGTGCTACTAATATCTTCCTTTTCAGTGTTAGATTCCAAAGGAGGAGAATTTATAGGACCAAAAGCAAGCCCAATCATAATAATTTACAAGTGGTAATTGTAGCGTCCATTCCTCCTCGAGGCTGGGCAGCTACATCTGGTAGCTTTCCTAGGACATATGATGCATCCTCCACCGAGACCAACACCACGATCTTTTCACTAGCACTTTGTCCTCACTCATACGCCTCGGAAAAGAACTTCCTGGTCGGTCACCCTTCGCTCCGGGCTAAGCACGCTTAACCTTGGAGTTCTTAAGAGATGAGCTTTTAGAAAAGTTGCAACTTGTTGGTCACGTAGTATCCTATTAATCCTATTAAGCTCTGGTAGGGTGTTACATCCTCACCCCTAGAGAGACCCGGCGTCCTCGTCCAGTCAACCCCAAGCCGAGAGCGTCCCCTCTTGCAGCGTCCAGGTGTGTCAAAGGTCATTGGTAAGCATGTGCCATCTTTGGTGACCACTCTAGGTCCACACCCGACCATCGCACCATGTTCTGTATTCTTAACTAACACCTGCGCTTTTGAAGTAAAACCGCAAGGGTCGGCTCACGATACCGTTCTCGCCAACGTCCACTTTCCTCGAGGCCAGGCAGCTACATCCCAGGTAGCTTTCCTAGAACATAGATCGCCCTCACAAACCAACACCTGGATCTTTTCTGCGCACTTTGTCCTCACTCATGCGCCCTAGGAAGAACTTCTGGTGGGTCACCATCGCTCAGAAGCCAAGCACGCTTAACCTTGGAGTTCCTAAGAGATGAAGCTTCCAGAAAAAAAGTTGTAACTTGTTGAATGCAGTATCCTATTAATCCTATTAAGCTCTGGGCGAGGTGTTACAGTAATGGTGCAAAAAGCGGAGGATAGTGGATTATGGAGTTAGGAGGATGCTTAAATCTATAATGCCATATGGGGATATTTGCAAGAGCAAGATAAGTTTTCAAAGATGTTTACATGTGGTATGCATTAGCTTACATGTGGTATCTTTTAGCATCATATAACTTTGCCCTTTGCATTACATCCTATGAAGTAAATAGTTTTAAATTCAAAAAAAAATTATTATTTGCTTGTTTTTGGTCAATCTTGTCATCAATCACCAAAAGGGGAGATTGTAAGAAAAATAGACCCTAGGCCCATTTACTTTGGATTTTGGTGTTTGATGACCAACACAACCAAATTGGACTAATAAATTTGCAAGTAATTATTTTGTAGTTCAATAGGGTGCAAGAGCGTGACTTGGGCGAAGGCGACATGATGATCCCACCGATCAACAATTATAAGCAAGACCCTAGCTTAACAAGAGAAGACCTAAGATATCAACCAAAGT